>CAJHQQ010000054.1:0-477062 GCA_905132885.1 Moricandia moricandioides
TAGTAGACGACTTAAATATCAAGTCGTCCAGAAGGTAAGACTTCCAGGACGAAGCTTAATTATAAGTCGTATTACTAGAAGTCGTCCTAGTTGGAAGATCTTTACCAGACGACTTCAATTATAGCAGATCGGCTTTTGATTTTTTGGCGGGCTTTGCAATACTACGAAATTTGACAGATTTTCGAGCGAAAAAGCAGATGAGTCCCATCTCTCATCTCTTGTCATATTTCACTTCTCAATGCCACATATCTCTCGATCCTCTCTCAACTTTCTGCTATCATCATTCTCTCCACAAAACCTTTCAATCCGAAATGAGATCCATGGTGAGAGAAACAAGAAAAGTAGTGACATGAAGAAAATGTGAAGCAAACACTACGACATGAGCGTGGGTACATGCCGACGCTGCAGCAGTGGAGTCGCGCGAACGGATGCCATGCTGCGGACGATATCGTCGAGGAGTTTGTAAGTCCACTTTTATAGTAACGAATCCAAAAAAGTAAGATTTCTGCCCGGAAAAATGGATTTCACTTGCAGCTCGTTATAGTGTAATTTCTCTCTCTCGGTAATGTTGTTAAAATTATAAAAAGTCGAGATTCGAGAAACTGAGTGAAACTATGTCAATGCCGTTAGATGATGGCTCCTATTTCCGATCATACCTTGGGTATCGGAGTTCGAAGAAGAGGTCGATTCGCTTAAGAAAGGAGTGACGAGATGGCTGCAGAGATGCTCGGAGGCTAAGAAGCTATTCTGTGTGTTGATAGATGCTAGTGCTAAAGAAACTGGTCCCGAGATCTTTGCGGGTGTCTTTGATCTCGGTTAATTGAAGCTGTTCTCGAAGAAATCGCTGTTTGTGTAAGAACTTTGTATATCTCTGTGACATGTTGTGTTAAGACTATGTTCGATGATATTATGCTGTTTGGTTCAGTTTCTCTAGTTTCTTCGTAGTTATTCTAGGCTCAAAGAAAGACAACAAAGACAAACAAAATACACATAATGTTTTTTATAGCACAAAAAAAAGCAACATGAAGTTTAGTACTGCGTTTTGTACACACCAGGCTTCATCATTATCACCAACATCTTCAAACCATTCACCAGCTTCTTCCCTTTTCTCTGAAACCGTTTCCACCTTGTTGTGGCTTGATACACAAAGACATACTCTATGCGTTTTGAGTATCTCGAGCAAGTTTCGAACTTGTCTATCACTTGTAACATGAATGGGAGGACTGCCTGGAGCCATCACCATTTCTGCTGGTAATGAGTAGCTAATCTCCACAGTCACTGTTCTCATGTCCAGGTTATAATCTTCTTGAGCCATTGCAACAAGTTCAGCATGTGTTGAATCTTCATTCAATAAAAACAATATTGCTCCTTTGAGATCATCAACCACAAAATGTCAATGGCAATCTTTCAACAACCATTCTCCATACACTGCATGTAACTGACGAATCATCTGCAAATATTCAAAATAAAACACATTAGTAAACATAGAGAAAATGAAGAAGTTCACTAAACATTGCCGCAGACGACATGGAAGTAAGTCGTCCAGAAGACTTAAAGGTAAGTCGTCTAAAGAGGTCACTTTTGCAATTGAAAATTAAATGGGACGACTTAATTCTAAGTCGTCCGGCTTTGTTTGTTAAAAAAAAAAACTCCAGACGACTTATATATAAGTTGTCTACGAAAAAGGGCTAGTTTTGCATTTGACCGAATCGTGTCAGATCTTTGACTATTGTTGGACGACATATAATTCAGTCGTCTCTGAGAAAGTTAAAATTTCAATATTTTATTCAAACTAGACGACTTAAACGTAAGTCGTCCTAGGTTAGTTTTGTAATTGAAAAATAAAACTTGAAATTTAACTTTCTCCAGACGACTTAAATGAAAGTCGTCAAGCCAGAAGACTTAATTTAAAGTCGTCCGGGAAAGCAAAGTCGTCCAGAAATTTTCCCAAGTTTTCTGGTCAAACCTTGCTTCACCCGGACGACCTTAAATTAAGTCGTTTGGTTGGACGACTTTCAATTAAGTCGTCTGGAGAAAGTTAAATTTCAAGTTTTATTTTTCAATTACAAAACTAACCTAGGACGACTTACGTTTAAGTCGTCTAGTTTGAATAAAATATTGAAATTTTAACTTTCTCAGAGACGACTGAATTATAAGTCGTCCAGCAATAGTCAAAGATCTGACACGATTCGGTCAAATGCAAAACTAGCCTTTTTTTGTAGACAACTTATATATAAGTCGTCTGGAGTTTTTTTTTTTAACAAACAAAGCCGGACGACTTAGATTAAGTCATTCGTTTTGACCAGAAGACTTATCAGTAAGTCTTCTACATACAGATGACTTACGAGTAAGTCTTCTACGCGAACAGATCTTGAAAAAAATTCAAATTCGTACCTTAAACTAGGTGAGATGACTTCGTTTGCACACAGGGTCTTCTCCAACCATCCAGAACCTCAAACGAAAGCAACCGTAAGTCAAAACGAAAGAAATATGGCTGTCAACCATAAAATATTTTGAATCAAAAGCTTGAGTTTTTTGGATGAATATGGAGAGAAAGTGAAAGAAATGTTGTTTTTAGTTCATAACAGGTAGTACAACGTTGTTGAACTATTCATTAAAGGGCATTAAAAGCTCCAAACAGGTAGGACAAGGTTGTTGAACTATTCATGGTAGTGGCAATATTGTAAATACTTGAAGATGATGAGGTTGAAACAGTAAATAAGCCATTTTCGAAAAACCAAAAAAAAAAAAAGTTAATGGCATTTTCGTAGATAAAATGCAGGTGTGGGGTGAAAATCTCAAAAAAAAAATGAGTCAAACAGAAAATGTTAGTTTTCTGTTTGACTCCAAGTTTTGAGTTACTTTTGCAATTCCCCCTTACTTAAAACATAATTGGTTGGTGCCTAAGTATTGATGAACACCTTATAAAGATTCCATGCATAAGGGATTGGTGCAAGTTATATAGATAGTGAATTAGATTTCCAAGAGTTCCATTTTGTTTGTTTGTTGAACATGATGTCATTACTTGTGTTGAACTTTGAATTTTTTTTTGTTTTGATTTTTTTTTGCAGAGATGGGACTGTGAAACCGAGCAAACAATAGCACTTCTTGATTCTCAACGTGAATAACATCAAGTTGGTAACAGAGCTGGCACTTTGATTTCTCAATCAAAGTTCAATTTTGTTTCCTCAATTACCATGTTGCTTGGCTCTTTTTGTCAAACGGATGAATATCCTTTTAATTCAACCGAAGATTTTTACGAAGAGTACAAAGAGATTTTTGGTCCTGCGATATATGATAATTGTGTTGAAGACTTGATTATTGTTCAACACATACAGTTCATATTTCGGAAAGATGCGTTCAAGAAAATAAAAGTCAACGTGAGAGATTCCCTTGGTGTTATCAAAAGCAAGACTTCAAAATCTAACCATGAAGAATATGATTGGACAACACGTGCAGTACAAGAATATTGGGAATCATGTAGCTACTCTTTTATCACTAGATTAATGGGTAAAGGAACGTGTGGCTTTACGGTGGATCTGAAGAATGCCATGAATGCTATTATTGAAGAAATATTAATCAAGATGAATATTCAAAATTGTTCAGTCGGGTTTCAAGTTTGGGGTCAACGATCAAAGGAAAAATAATATCTACAGAAGAAGAAAATTTGAGGGCGAATCTTCTTTGACCGGAGAGAATGATGCATATAGAATATTTGATAAAATATTCTAAATATCTTCTTATTTATTTTATTTGTTATATTAAATTTAGATAATTATCTTTATTATTTTAGGGTTTTATATATAGGTTTCCTATGCCTAGAGTTGTATTTAGTTGATGATTTGATTAATAAACGGAGTTTTCCTAAATAAGTTTGTATAAACCACTGAGAAGAATATTCTCAAAACCTAAAGAGCTTTTGATTAAGCATTGTGAAGAGTATTCACAAACTCTAGTTTCTGGGTATTCTTAAAATCAACAGATCTAGTTCTATACCTAGGAGCTTCCGCTAAATCATGTTCTAAGATGCCAAAGAAGGTAGATAAGAATGTGTATGATCATATGGTAGATCGTGAGATGGTTACTGAGGCTATCATTTACCATGATCTACAATTTCAATATGTGAAGTATTAGAAGGTTCGAGCAAGAGGAAGGTATTTAAGTCTTGATTGTCAATATATTTGTAGATGTCTTGCTGCTCTTGATTCTATAGGAGATACGAAATAGAGAAAGAGAAGTTGAAAGGGTTGTTTGTGAAGCATCGTGGAAGGGTTTGTCTCACCGCTAATTTATGGGTTGCTCGTCCTCAAAATATGGGATATATATGCTTAACTGCCCATTACATTGATGATAGTTGGAGATTGAACAATAAGATCTTAGAATTTTGTGAGACGAAGTGTCCACATACTGGTGATGAAATCGCTAATAAGGTCTTTGAGTCCTTAAAGGAATGGGGTTTGGAGAAGAAGATTTTCTCGATGACTTTGGGCAATGCCACAAACAACTGTAGTATGTTGAGAATCCTCAAGGGCAAGCTTCAGATGATTGATGGAAGTGATGGAGGTTTGTTGTGTGATAGTGAACACATACATGTAAGATGTTGTGCTCATATTTTGAACCTCATAGTCAAAAGTGGCTTAGAATTAGCGAACAATCTTTTGCATAACATCCAAGAAAGTGTTAGATATGTGAAAGCATCGCCACAAAGGACAAAAGCATTTGCAGCATGTGTAGAGAGAGTAGCAATTAAAAGTGGAGCTGGGTTGTCACTTGATGTTCGTACTCGCTGGAACTCTACATACGAGATGATTTTCAGAGCTCTCAAGTTTAAGGACGGATTTGCTAGCATGGAGTTGTATGATCCAAAGTATAAGACGTTGCCTTCAGAGGATGAGTGGAAACGGGGGCAAAAATCTATGACTTTTTGAAACCTTTCAATGCTATCACAACTTACTTTTCAGGTTCAAAATATCGTACTTCTAATGTCTACTTCACGCAAATATGGAGGATATAGTTGTTATTGAAGCAATATGCAATTTGTGATGATGATGGGGTGAAAGAAATGGCCAAAGACATGCAAGTTAAGTTTGATAGGTATTGGGAAAGTTATAGTCTAATCTTGGCTATGGGAGCAACTCTTGATCCAAGAATAAAGACTGAGATGCTTGAAGCTGCTTATAATGAATTGGATCCTTCTACTTCAAGTTCAAAGATTGAAGAACCGAAGGAAAGTTTGTCTACACTCTATAAGGACTTTCATAAACGGTCTCAAACAAGTTCTTTAGGTGTTTCAATGGCGCCAACTCCACATGAGATTGTCACAGAATCTCCGCTTGAAGATGATTATGATAATGTAAGTAACTTAATATAATTTTAAATAATCTCAGTCATTCATTTTCTTTTAATTGATAATTTGATTTAAATGTTGATAATGAAGGATGTTTTTAAGTTGGAAAAAAACATTGGAGGTGGAGCTAGCAACCCAAAGACACATTTGGATATCTACTTGGAAGAGCCAAGACTAAATTAGATTTGGATGTCTTAAGTTATTGGAAAGAGAACCAACATCAATTTGGGGATTTAGCATCTATGGCACGTGACATCCTCAACATTCCGATCACCACATTAGCTTGTGAGTATGCTTTTAGCATTAGATCTCGGGTTTTAACTCCTTACCAAAACAGTCTTCTGCCTAAAAATGTTCAAACTCTTCTTTGCACTAGAAATTGGTTGCGTGGTTTTGCTGAATGCAAAGGTAAAGCTTATAAAACTATTTATGACTATTTTTGTAACTAATTCATATTATAATTTGTAGGTACTATTTAAGATTCTTTGATGAAAATAAAGATGTTAGAAAGAAAGCAAGTAGTTCAGGAGTGGCGTCTTCAACATCAAAAGATTGAAACGTTTGATGGAACAATTGTATATAGTGTTTTGGTTATGTTTTACATCAGTTTATAATTTGTTTGATAAAAATATAATGATAGGTTATGTACATGTTTTGGTAGTCCAAAAAGGAAAACGGTAACGTTAAGTTTATGTATGGACGAAGAGTGAACTGTTGTGAAGAGTGAACTTTACATTTTAATTATGCTGTGATTTGTAAACTTTGAAATTTTAGTTGAAACAAAACAATGTAATGTTCAATATTATGATTCTGGATTTCTATTTTATTTGACAGGTTTGATTGAAGAGAAATGTTATGATACAAAAAGGTCATTCTATTTTTTTTTAAAGTAAACGCACTGTAAACGGACTTGAAATGGGTTTAATGTTAAGCGGGCTTCACATAAACGGGTTATAAATGGGCTTGGTTTAAACGGTTCTAAATGGACCTCTATTAAATGGGCTCGGACATAAAAAGGCCTGGACGTAAACAAGCCGGACAAGCCCGTTTTAAGATCCCTAGTCCAGACATAACTAACGCTTAAAGAGCAGAAATTTTTTATGCCCCTTACATATAATTGTTGGCAATTTTCTTAAATAGGTCTTTTTAAGTTTTTGTCACAAAATTGGTCTTCAAGTAAAAAAATGACCGAAATAACTTTTTTTTATTTTGAAAATTTAATATATATATATATATATATATTAATTTTAAACCTCACATTCAAAACTCTACCCCATAACTCTAAACCATAAGTCTAGATTAGTTAACCCAAAAAGTATAAATATATATTTACACTCTGTAATAAAATTTATTTTGGTCATTTTTCTCCTTGAAGACTAATTTTGTGACAAAAAAGTTTAGAGTTATCATACGGTATAATTATTTTTGTTTCTCTTATTTTTGTAGTTAAAATATAAATTATTAATATGACTTAATATCTTTACAAAATAATAAAATATCAACACATTATTCCTAAAAAATAATCTTTTTTGTTTCTCTACAATCTATTAATCAATTTTTTTCTTTAATATATATATATAAATATATATATATATAACCCATATAAATCACGTTAAATTAAGTTTAATTTTCAAAATATTATTGAAATTCAGAGTTACATAAGAATTAACTTAACTTATGTTAATTTTATGTTTATTTATATTTCAAAAAATTTAAACCAGATTATATAAACTACAAAAAAAATTAGAGAAGAAGGATAAGGAAACTTACAACAAAATTTGAAAATGCAACAATCAATATAAAATGAAAGACATAATTTCTCTTTTAAAAAAGACTAAGAATAATGAAAACTCAAATTGTTAGAATGAATAAATGATAATTAGGTTTTTATTTTACACTTATTTAATATAATACTGAATATATTAAAAAGAAATTGAAACTAAATACAAAAGGAAGAAATTAACGTATTTCAAAACCAGTGTTCTAAAAATCGGTCTAGGAGATACCTAGGCACCTGCCTAGTCGGCAAATCGGAGATGAACAAAACGATTTTTTTCAAACCGTTTTTTTTTTAAAAATCGTTTTAGGTGTTACAAAAATCGGCCTATGCGCCCACCTAATCAATAACTCTCTATAAAGCGTTTAACCACCGTCTAGCCACTTTTAGAACATTGTTCAAAACTGAGCCGTATCTTGACTAAGATTACATTTATTTCATTATCAAAAGAGGAGGAGAATGAAATAAAAGAAAAGAATTTGAGTCTATATTCTAACCAACCACCAATAGAATGAGAAAAGAAGTATGCAACCACTACACTAAAAGGACTAAATACAATTTAGCCTAGAATATATACTTTCTGGCGCCTAAAACCTTTGTTTTATGGGCTTTAGCCCAGAGCCGACACTGGCTTTAGGGAATAACAGAAAAAATTAAAAAGATTCACTAAGATTAAAAAGGTTCAAATACAACTAAAAAAATGATTGAAGCTTAGCTAACATTACTGGACAACTTGTTACCTTAGAGGAGACCAATGCGTTTATCTTGAAGTCGGCCTGCATCAGAATCACACAAGTCATTATAGAGCACAGCCAGAGAACAATTCGAGGGACTGCGGACCATCTTAAAGACGACTTCGTCAAGAGGACATGCAAAGCAGGTCCAGACAAGTCCTGGTCCGACCATCACTAGCTGTAAAGCCCACTCTAAACGTTGCAATCTTAAGAAATGTCAAAACGTATTTTGATAATCCTAAGCAACGATGAAAAACCAGTTAATGAAGCACAAGTGGAGTACTGACAGATGGAAGCGAAAGTTTTAACAGCTTAACTTTGGTCCTACTACACAAATATAACACAAAGGATCCAACCGCATAGCATTAAGAGAGGCAAGGGACAACAACCATCTTCCTTCTGAAGCTTGAGAACGGGCATGAAGTTCTTAACAACAGAAAGAGAGGTGAAGAGACATGTCGGTTAGAGCAGAAATATAGCGGAGAAACGGTACGAAACTCCAATCCAACCCGAGACCCAAACAAATCTAAGTCCAACTAAGTACCATGATGATTGTCGAGAAACCATACCGGAGATTAAGTCCCCGACGATAAGCCTCAATATCGTCGTACCGGCCAGTTCGCTGCTTCCACCCGAGCTAACCGGAGCTAGTTATTTGGTATCACTTATATTGCTATATATTGTTTCCGAAGAAGCCACAACACACCTCGATTCGAAGCCAATTTAAAGTTTAATGGTGGGGCATTGTGAGGATGACGATTTCATTGATCATTTCAACAGCTATGGATCACTTGAAATCATACGAATCTTTAACAACATGCAATTTTTGAGAAATAAACCATGTTAAATGTTATTCGTCTGGTAAGATCGTTATAAAGTGTTCTGATTATTATTTTTTGGTTCAAATTTGCCTCTCTTGCTGCAAATGGGCTAGCTAGAAGATGCCCTTGCTAAACAGGCCTTTGGATATGTTGTTGTTGTACTTATGGACTTAAGTATCTCTATTTTCTTTTTCTTTTTTTAACCACTTACTTAAGTATCTCTATAAAAAGGAAAAGGAAAGTACTCTATTATACCACATTTACTAAAAAACTATTCTCATTACCCCCACCCTTTTCTCACTACCCCCACTCTTTCTTCTTTCCTCTATTACCATTTTTTTTATTATATTTTAAAAAACATAAACTCCTCCCGCAGGCCCCACATACACCCTTTTCGGCGGACCCACTTCCCTCTCTCTTCTCCTTTAAATTTAATAAAAAAAAAGTGGAACTACTCACATAAATTTACCCAATTAAATACTACCTTACCATTGGACTCCACACCCAACCACCTATCTCTCTCTCACATGTCTTTTCTTCTTTCTTCCCCAATTACATTCAAGCAAATTTGAAGTTTTTTGGCGATTTGAAGCTTTTTTTTAGATAAATTCTTGTTGATTTTTCATGTAAATTTTATAAGAATATGTTATATATGTTGTATGTGCTATGGGTAACGAAAAATATCAAAGTTTAAACGTGAAAATCGTGGGTTTTGTAAACAAATATGAAAATGATGTTTAAAGAAGATTATGTATATTTTTCTATAATTTGAAATGGTTTTGAAGCAAAAAAGACAAGAAAATGATGTTTAAAGACTATTTTGTATATTATTGCATATCTTACACAGTTTTTATGAAATATAATGCATTAAAATGGTTGTAGACGATGTTGTGGGTTGAATGACATACCCATTTTCGCTTAAAAGGGTTCAATTGAAGAAAAACGAAACTTTCTGGGACTTACTGGGACTACTGGTACTACTATAGCTAAAATAATATTACCAGGAACACTGGAACGACTATGTACGAAAATTATAATAGGACAACTTATATTCTTTAAATTCTTAATTAATCATAATTTTGTTTTTTTCAGGGAAAATTATGACCTCTCCTTGTACAATCATATGTTTTGACTATGGGGGAAGTTACATTAAGGATGGAGCTGATATAAAATGGATCTCGGGAGAAGATGAAATTCATACGCTAGTGATGAAGACATCCGTGGATGAGGTTACGTATTCTGAGTTGGTTGAGCGTATATTCAGAAAGATTAAGGTAGATGGAATTCTGAAGATTAGTTACTTTCCAATGGTATTGTATTCAAACAAGCCATCATATATTTCGACGGATGAAGACGTTCTAGGTTATCTAATGCAAGTGAATAATGAGAGATGTAGAAGTGTTTTACATGTGGAGATCATCAATGATAAAGATAATACAAATGGTGATGGGCCACTTTCAGAAGAGGATGATGATACTGATAGCTATATCGGTCTTTCTGATAGAGAAGATATTGGTAAAGAGGGTAGCGAGAAAGATGCGACTGAGGAAGATGAGATGGACGGTGGGATCACACTCTACACAGCCGAACAAAATGAAGAACTTGAGTTGCATCAGAATTTTGAGTATGGGTATGAAAATACAGAAGTTGAAGCTGCAAGATCAGAAGTTGAAGCCGCGAGACCGGAAGTTGCAGGCACGACAATATTAAATCAAGGATGGGATGATGGTATTTAGTTGGTTAAAGGTCAAGAATTTAGAACTAAGACAGAATTGCAAGTTCTAGTTCAAAGGGCTTCACATAAGAATTGTTTTGAGTATGAAACAGTTAAGTCGGATACTAAGAGATATGTGGTGAAATGTCGAGGAGCTAATGAAGGTTGCAAGTGGTATTTGCGAGTAGCAAAGCTTAAGAATTCAGATCGTTGGACGGTCAGAACTTACATCAAGTTGCATACATGCTCTATTGTTACTACAAGTACCCTCAGAAATAGAAGGAAAGGCACACCACAAGCTGTTGCATCCGTTATAGGTGAAGAATATCCTAGTACATATGACACACCAAAACCAAAAACTGTGATCAGTATGGCTCACCACAAGGTTGGTGTTGATGTATCATATTCCACGGCATGGAGAGGGAAAAGGCGAGCTGCTAATGAAGTCCGAGGTACTCCGGAAGAAGGTTTTTCTAAGATATACTCTTATATGTACGTGCTTCAGCTGAAGAATCCCAGCACAGTAAGTTATGTTGAAGTGGATGAGGCCAAAAGATTTAAGTATCTATTTTTCGCATTAGGAGCTTCCATAGAAGGGTTTGTAGCTATGAGAAAAGTTATCATTGTGGATGGAACACATCTTAAGCATGTTTATGGTGGAGTTCTAATTGTTGCGACGACTCAAGATCCTGATCATCACCACTACCCTATTGCATTTGGTGTAGTTGATGGTGAGAAAGATGAAAGTTGGACGTGGTTTATAAATAAGTTGAAGTCAGTGATATCAGATGAATCCGAATTGGTGTTTCTTTCGGATAGGAATGTAAGCTTGATTAAGTCAATGCGTGAGGTATTTCCAACGGCTGCACATGGGTATTGTATCTGGCATTTGTCTCAGTATGTCAAAGGACACGTTTTCAACCACAAAGATACTTGCGCGGCTAAGTTTAAAGAGTGTGCACATGCTTATACTGTGGCTGAGTTTCTGAAACTTTATGGTGCTTTTTCCAGAAAGTATCCTTCTGCAGCGACATATCTGGAGAAAAGTGTTGAACCGCGAAAATGGGCAAGATGTTATTTTGAAGGAGATAGATACAATGTTGACACAACCAATGCAGCAGAATCTATTAATGGTGTTCTTAGGGAAGCGAGGAAATACTTCTTGCTACCGATGATTGATGTCATTGTTGCAAAAATAGCTTAATGGTTTAACAAACATCGGAAGGAGTCAGCTGAAATACCCTTCACAAAGAAGCTTGTGCCTATTGTGGAAAAGAAAATGTCAAAAAGGTGTTTGGCAGGAGGTTGTTTAGATGTTACCGAGTTAAACATCTACCATCTTGAGTACAATGTCAATGAAAGTGACGGAAAGTTTTATATGGTTGATTTGGCTAGAAAAACTTGCAGCTGCAGGTGTTTTGATATAGACAAAATCCCATGTGTGCATGCTGTAGCTGCTGCCAAATTCTTGAGTGTAGGAAAAGATCTCCATCTACAATATTTTTGTACGAAATACTATTTGGTGGAGCTTTGGGCATTGGCTTATTGCTGGACGATATATTCTGTTCCTCATATGTCAGAATGGTTAATACCAGACGAAATTAGAGCACTAAAAGTGTTTCCTCCGACATTTGAAAGAAAGAAAGGACCCACCAAAAAACAAAGGATTCCATCAGTAGGAGAATCGAGTGGACGAAGAAGGGGAAGGGGCAGGGGCAGAGGAAGGAGAGGAAGAGGTTTGTATGAGTATTTTGAAAGTGGAAGTACTTCTGCCACGACTGAGTAAGAAGTTTGTATGTATATCTTGTGCTTTGGATTATTAGGTACTACTTGAATTACTAGGACTATTATGTGTAATGGGGCCTACTGAAACTACTGGGAACTACCTAGGACTACCATGAACTACCTTGGATTACTATTTATTAAGCATATTTTAAAGAACCCTATATTTTCGGGTTATTACATAATTTTAGCAGATAAAACTTATATAATTTGTATGTATATGTATTTATATGTATTTATATAGTAAATTAGACATATTTTTTTTAGTATTTCTTAGATTATTAGAAAACATTTCGTTTCCATAAAAAACTTTCTTATACTCTCATGCTTAATGTGTTGATGGTGAGGTAATAGTAATGTGAATCACACAAATTACTTATTATCATAATATTTTTCATACTAAAGTGTTATATATCATCTATAACTTTTTAAATGCATTGGTTTTACTAGAATATTTTTATTTTTCACGTAGTATTACTAATAAATGTTGAAAATTGCAAAAGTACTACTAAGAATAAGGTTGTATTACTAATAGCTTGGGTACTACCTTGGACTACTTTGAATTACCGTGTGTACTACTATGTGTAAATATATGACGTGTCAAGGAGTTATAGATACGTTTAACACGTTTTAGGCATGTGTAAAATATGTTTTAGGCTGTTAGTAATACTTATTAAATCTAGTTGTTCAAATTTGTTTTTTTTTGCACATAGAGTGAGCTACTTTTCTACTATTCCAAACCTGTAATCAAGACAAGCACACAATAAATAAGAACACAATAATCTTACAAACCATCCTACATAGGTTTAAACATACCATCATACATAAGTTCTAAAGCCGAGATACATAAACCATCATACATAGGTTCAAAACAAAAGTCGATAAGTTCTAAAGCCGAGATACATAATATATAAACCGATAGGTTCTAAGCGTTAGCAGCCGAGATACATAATATATAAACCGATAGGTTCTAAGCCTTAGCCTTTGTTTTACGCTTCTTCTTTCCTTCGGTGAAAGGATCATGCACCCACTGTGATGGTGCACGTGCCCTCTTTGGCGGTGGCGGCGTTGTGAACTTCTCTGGATGATCAACCTTCCTCGGTCTACCCCTAGGCCTCTTCGAAGGTGTCAGAGTACTAAATGTTTTTTCAAACTCTTTCTCTTCTGATTCTTCAATCTCTGTTTTTTTCATTCCCTTCATCCTCTTTCTCTTTTGGTTTTTCAACCTCTGTTTCTACCACCTCTGTTTTTTCAGCATCTTCTGCAACCTCTTTACCTTCTTCTTCGGCAACCTCTTTTTCAATCTCTTCACTTTCTTCATTAGTCTCAGATTCAGGTTCTCTAGCCTCCGCTTCATTCTCATGCTCAGGTTCTTTACCTTCTTCTTCAGCAACCTCTTCTTCAACTCGAACCTCTTTTTCAATCTCTTAACCTTCTTCATCAATCTCAGCTTCAGGTTCTTTCTCTTTTTCAGGTTCTCCCGCCTCTGCCTCATTCTCATCCTCGGGTTCTTTATTTTTCTCAGGTTCTCCCACCTCTCCCTCTTCATCCTCTTTCTCTTCTGGTTCTACTACCACATCATCTATCTGAGCCTCTTCTCCCTCTTCAGTTCTTTCAAAACCTCCCATGTCCTAGTCAAAATCCATGCCCTAATAGTCATAACCCTCACTGCTCAAACTCTCTTTCTCTTTCAGTTTCTTTGTCATCCTTCTAATCTTCTTTTTCATCAAACCTTGATTTTTCTCAATCTCATCAAGCCTTCCTTCCATCACAATCATCTTCTTGGCCCTCTTTTTTTAAAAATATTGGCAATTTTCAATCTTCTCAAGCCTCCCCACCATATCCTTTATCTTCTTAGCCTTCTCTTTTAAAACACCTTGGCTCTTTTCAATGACATCAAGCCTTTTGTTCATTGTCTCTATCTTTACACTCACTTCACTCAAAGATGTCATCATCATATCTTCAAACCCTTTCACAATATCCTCCAAACCATGATTGGAGGAGGATGCTTCTTCATTCACTTTCTCTTTGTTTTTCTTCTTAATAAACTCTCTTCCAGCCACATCTAACTCATAAAGACCTTTCCACCAGATAGGTTTTTCCTTAACAGTTAGCCATGTGCTCCACATATTACTTACTCCTTCTTCATTTTCATAGTCTGGATCATCTTCCACTATACGCGCCATGAGAGGTTCTTCATTCACAGTAGGAACCAAAACACTTTCAATTACCTTAAAATAAAAACAATATCAGTCTAGCATATTGTATCCTACTAACTTAACCAAAATTATCATTCCAGCATATTGTATCCTACTAACTTAACCAAAACACTTTCAATTACATACCGTAGTTTGTCCAAGAGAATCATACAAATCCTCAAGTAGATAACCCTTCATACTGTTACTTTGGAACCGCCTCTTGCACATCCTCGGACAGCGTCTCATACAGCCATCTACACCTTCTCTAAATTGTGCATTTAAAACTGGGATACACTCAAATGGCAGCATCTACAAAAAGAATTTGTCAAGAAAAATAATAATCACACAACAAGTTAAATTTAAGTTAAGAATAAAAATTACCTGTAAAGGAATTATGAAACCGGGAAAATTGACATTCTTCTTAGCTTTCCCCTTCAGAGTTTTCATCACTTAATTAATTGACCGGATAGCATCTTCAAACGTCAAGCGGCCCCAAGGGAAGGTTTTACAAACATCCAAATCATTGACAACTCTTAAGATGAAAGTGTCAAATTGGCCATTGAACTTTCCATTCCCTCTAATAACCGTGCCTAGGAAGTAGAGCACTGCCATCTTGAGTCGGTCTCCACACGCACTCATACTCAACAGCTTTTCTTCCACAGATTTCTTTGTTATCTCGCGATGTGATTTAAAATGCCTATCTACGAATGCAAAACTCCCCAACTTCTCATAGTTAGCCGGGTATTGGTGGCAGACCAATCCCGAGATGAGTGCATGCTCTCTCATAGGATACCGGATGGGCACGCCATTAACCGCAAACCAAGTTGTGTCCTCTTCCTCATCTAAGGGAATAGTGCGCAGTAGAAGCATCCACATACCCAACAGTTTCAAGTTTGGTTCATCATGCATGTGGAATAAATGACAAAATTGAGGGTGGTTTTCGAACCATGGCAACTCGGGCTCAAGCTTTTTGATGATCCCCACCGTGTTGCTCACATAGCACCTGCTCTGTATCTTACATGTCTTGGTGAACTTGGTGTTCTTGAAGTACAACTCATCAGGTGGCAATGGTTGGTATTCCTGCAAACCACATACGTAGTTAGTAATATGTCTAGTAAAACCAGTTGTACAAATTTATTCGTAGTAAAACCAGTAGTATAAATTTATTCTTAGTAAAACCAGTCACACCAGTAATACACCAACAATAACATTTTTCAATTACAACCAAAGAAATATTTGGAATATTTTAGGGAATTCATACCTGAGATGTTGCAGACATATGATCAGTCTCATTCCCATGTGGAAGCTCTTCTAATACAAGAGCATTGTTATTCTTCTTCTTCTCGCCTCGTTTCTCACGGCATGTCACTCTCTCATTCCCCTGAACATACATAACAACAAACATTCAATAACCACCTAGTAGTAACACTTTATTAAACTAAAACCAATAATGAGCATTAACACTTTACCTGGGATGGTGCAGACATATCATCACTATCATTCCCGTCTGAATGCTCTTGTACATGAACCTCTTGTACATGCTCTTATTCTACAGGAGCATTGTTTCTTCTATCAACCTTTGCTCTTGTGGACTTTCCCTTATTCTTCTTACTATGATTTTTTCTTCCACGTTTCTTACGGCCGGTCATTATCTCAATCCTCTGAATATCATAAAACACCAAACATTCAGTCACAACTATCACTCAATCGAATTTCGATTTCACATATCCAAACATTCAATTTGATTTAACATTACTCTCCTAAGTTCACACAAACATTCAATTCGAACCCAAACAACCAAACAACAGACGAGAACGAAGAGAGGAGATGAATGACGGAGGACAAAGAGACGAGATGGAAGACGGAGAACGAAGATATGAGATGGAAGACTTAACGAAGACATGGAGAATGTGGGAACGTACCTATTAAGAGCCGGAGACAAAAGAAAAAGTTTAGGGTTTCGTTAATTTTGTGGCCGACGGAAGAAGAGAACGAGAGGAAGATGACGGACGGGAGAGGAGTAATTGATTCCGTCGATTTTGGTTAGTTGATTCCGTCGGAATCGTTGATTTCGTCGGATCTAGGGTTTCTTTTCGAAAGATTTGGGAAAATGAGAGACAAGGGACAAAGTCCAAAGAGAAAAGGGGGTGGGCTTGCGGGACGGGTTAGGTTTAAGTCCATTTGTGTCGGGTCGGGTGGGGTAAGTTTGGTTGGGTAAGTAGTTTTCTAATTTCATTAAGGACATTTTTGACTTTAGCCACGTTTTGCATTTAAATTTAAATGAAAATAAAAATTGTTTTTAGTGGTGGGGTAAAATAGAATAAAACTTGAGTTAGTGGGGCAAAATGGATTTAAGCCCCTATAAAAATCATATTTTGTTCAAAATTTTACTTTTTTTTTTCTGTCTAGGAAAAAAATTAACGAACTTTATTAGTGTAAAAAGTAATTTATGAAGAAAAATATATGGAGGGGTTTAATGGTTGAAAAATATATAAATGCTGATTCATGTATATGCAGGAAAAATTATCTTTAGAGTATCCCCTACGATCAAAGAACAATAAGTCGACAAAAAAAAAAAAAAAAAACGATCAAAGAACAATAGATAGATAGATTTGGTGATTGAATTGAAAAGAAGATCGAGAATCATAGAGACCGCCGAATCGTGTCACCGGAACCGCATATCCAATCTCCATTTTCGATTCTATCGAGGCGAGTTTTGAAGATCGAAAGTAAAAAGAGGAACTTGGATCTGTTGAAGATGGCGAGGAAAGGGTCGAGCTCCAGAATCTCTTCCCTTTTGCTCTCCATGTTCGCTACTTTCGCTACCTTCTATGTAGCAGGCCGGTTCGTTATTTTCTTCTTCTTCTTCTTCTTCTTCTTCATCTCCTATCCTTTCATCTGATTCTTAATTTGTGTGTTTGAGTTAGTTTATGGCAAGAATCACAAACTAGGGTTCATCTTATCAACGAGCTCCACCAACTAACCGGACAGGTTTGTATATCAGTTTGTGGTCCTTGTCTTTTGCTTTTGGTGTAAATGTACCTTGAATGCTTGCAGGGAACATCTGCCATCTCAGTGGATGATACTTTGAAGATCATAGCTTGCAGGTATAAAAGTATACTGCTTTTATACGATTTTTGATTAAGTCTCCCATGGATTACACTGTATAGACTTTTCTTTCTTCCTTTCTAGGGAACAGAAGAAGACACTAGCAGCTCTTGAGATTCAACTAAGTGCGGCAAGGGAAGAAGGTTTTGTTCCTAAGCGTACTACTGATGGAACCGAGACCAAGAAAAGACCACTTGTGGTTATAGGTATCATCACAAGTTTTGGTAATAAGAAGAAAAGAGATGCTGTGCGTCAAGCTTGGATGGGGACTGGTATGTCCATGTTTTTGTAAGATTACTGTATGTGTTTTTTTTTAATAATGGTTTGGGGAGATTGCGTAAGAATATTTGTTTCAGTTTGTACTGTATTCTTCTTATTGAACACACTTATTATTGCAGGTGCATCATTAAAAAAAATTGAAACTGAAAAGGGTGTGATTGCTCGATTTGTTATTGGAAGAAGGTTGGATTCGGTTTACCACTCTTTGATTTTTCCAATGCCTGTCAATTACATGCTGTTACTAATGATTTTGCACTATACTAGAATCTTGTTTTGAAACGTTATTTTGTGCTGTGTAGCGCAAATAAAGGGGACAGCATGGACAAGAGCATTGACGCTGAAAACAGTCAAACCGATGACTTCATTATTCTTGTATGTGTTTTCAGACTCGTTCCAGATTGTTACCTCGAGTATTCATTTATTAGCTGCCATGTGTTAGCCTGAGAAGCTTGCCCATTTAATGTTTTTCAGGATAATGTAGTTGAGGCACCCGAAGAAGCTTCTAAGAAGGTAAAACTGTTCTTTGCCTATGCTGCAGATAGGTGGGATGCACAGTTTTATGCAAAGGCCAACGATAATATCTACGTAAATATGGGTAAGTTAGTTAGAGAAAAGAGATTGTTTTACAGCTAAGGAAACCTTTGGTTGTTTATGTTTCTTGAGTGGTGAATGTCATTCTTCAAACATTGGTTAAATTGTTTTTACGCTTCGAAATACAGAGCTTATTGCACATTTATCATTGTCACTTTTAAGGTCTTTAGTCCATCCTTTTGTGAAAGTCTTAGGGTCAAATAGTTTCTATGTAAGCATTCCTGAAACTATAATCTGGTAATGAATGTAATGTGATGTAATTGATGCCCTGGTGCAGATGCACTCGGAAGTACACTTGCAGCACATTTAGGGAAACCGCGAGCTTACATTGGTTGCATGAAATCAGGCGAAGTTTTCTCAGAACCGTGAGTTGAGCTTAAAATTCAAACACTAGAAGAAACAATAAGATGTTTGGAATATATGTCTTGAATTAAAGTTTTGGCTTTTCTGGCAGGAACCACAAATGGTATGAACCAGAATGGTGGAAATTCGGTGACAAGAAAGCGTAAGTTAAAACAATGCGAGATCACATAATAATAACCGTCATAGTTCCAAGACAATAGATTAATGTTCTTGTTTTGTGTATTTTACAGATACTTTCGGCATGCTTATGGGGAGATGTACGTTATAACTCATGCATTGGCTAGATTTGTATCGATCAATAGGTCAGTTTCGACTCTCTCTCAACTACACGAAGCAGTCACATAATCTTGAATATATTCGCAAACAGATAAATAAAAAACTGAAACAAGTTTGTGTGTTTATTTTGAATGATGATGGTGGGATGGGTGACAGAGACATACTTCATTCGTATGCTCATGATGACGTCAGCGCAGGCTCATGGTTCGTGGGTCTTGATGTGAAACATGTAGATGAAGGAAAGTTCTGCTGTTCCGCTTGGTCCTCAGGTATTCTGACATATCATTTTATACTAAACATTAGCTTGTATGCAATATTGTTTGACATATAATCTAATTTTCTTTGCATACGTTTCAGAAGCTATATGCGCAGGAGTGTAGTGTAGTAGGACCAAATTTACATAGAAGTGTGAGGCTTTGCTGCTTATAGAGAAGCACACACATAACATATTTGTCTGGAAAAAGGCTAACTACACCATTTACTTCTTTATGTATCTTTAAACTTTACCATCTGATAACTACATCCTTACCCTTTTGTGGGTCTGTGGCATGAGTCATTGCATTTTAAGGTGTAGGTTTTGGATGTGAGGAATATTACTTATCAAACCCACATCTCTAACCATTATTTGCTTTTAAATAGAATTGGAAAAAATAGATAATTTCGCTGAAAAATCATATCCACATATCTACTTTGTCAATCTTTATGTTATCCAGATTAGATGTGTACTTATAAACTATAGAAGAGTGTCTGAAAGACCGTCCGTTCAAGAAGTCAAAGCATGTGTGCTTTGTCAGTGTCGTTCTCAAGCATGAAAAGAGCTTCTGCAACAGCGTTTGTTGGAAACCCCCATCTCCCTAATCGCTGTGAACCCCATTTGTAAATTCCTGAACCTGAAATGCACAGGGGAAAAGGAAGAAGAAGAAGAAGCAAGATGGGTGCAAATGAAGTTGGTGATTCAAAAGTATACTTTAGAATCTGTCGCTATTAGCTAAATACATGAACGTGTATCGACGGAAAGAAGACAAAAATCACTTCCGTGGGATTGTCACCATAGTTTGCAACTGCAATGTTGACAGCTTCTCGGACACCACAGGATCTACACCCATAAGGATCATACTACTCTCTAATGCACAATCTAATCTCGGTGCAAACAAAATCTCTTGTGTTAATTACGTTCATAGATGATGATGATTCACACTTGTTCTTCCAAGAACTCACATTATTTACCTCGGGTAAGCTCGAGGCAACAATTAAGGCTGAAACACTGTAATTACAGTCCATGAGAAGATGATCTGAATATAAATTCAAATACTAAATCTCTCTCTCACCGGAGTAGTCTGATACTCTGGTTTCAGACTCACCTCTTCATCTGAATCTAAATTCGAGTACTGAATCTCTGGCTAGGCTTGTTCCTCAACTCGTAATCCATTGTTTGACGAATGAAGTAACCAATTATGTACATTAGTTACTATTAAGGTTTCTATATGTGAACTTTACATGAGTAAACATTGTTTCTCATGCATCAATTGTGTCAATGGAGTGTTGAAGTTTAAAGTTTAGGCATCACAGAGGTTCCAGTCGATGTTCCCCTGTTTGTAGGCTGCTAATCCATTCCTGAACATCCTTTCTGCTACGATTTACAGTTAGAGAAGCTACAGGTTGGTATGGTGTGCACGTAGAGATTACCAGGAAGGAGACCACCAAACATGATTTAGGTAGTGCAAATGATGAAAGTGATAAGATCAGAGGTTTCCACAAGCTCAAGACTCCAATTGGAAGTCTATCAGGATGGCCGTGTATATACTGTGAGAAAGACTATTCATCTTTTCTTTATGTATTTGATCATTCAGAAAAGAATTTCAAATATTTCAGTTCAGTCAATTATCTGTTACTTTCTAGCGAGACCAGACAAGGAACTTAATTCATACAAAATAGAAAACACACTTCTCCATATAAAACAGAAAACAAGGTGAAACATAATACAATAAACAACATACCGCCTTGACTTGAGCTTTTAGTATGCCAATAATCCATTCACACTCATACCAGGCCTTTCTAGTTGAGGATGTAGTCACTTCCACTTAAACCTGGTCTTGATACCCCCTGAAAAAGGAATAGTAGTGCTTGATGAGCCAAGAAAAAACAAGCACAAACTTAGATTAGATCCAACAATGAGTTGTGTTTCAGAACTTTATCAAATTCAAACCTTCAGCTTCCTCAAATGAAACTTCCTTTACCAATGAGGCCGAAGCATTGTACTCAAACCTGGAATCAACACAAGGGGACACTATTACAACATGGACTATCATCCTAATTGCCATTTCCACAAAATTTTTCTATCAATATATACCCTTGTAATTGTGTAGTTGCAAAGCATTTGTTATTATCTAACCTGTTGGAGAGAAGCACTTCAAGTTCATAGTCAGAAGCACTCTTAGTAACATCGACCATGACCTGAACAAGTTCAGTCTTGCGAGTGCTGGCCATGAGGAGATCATACTCGGTGGGGATAATGACAGCGAAGAAGTTATCGCTCAACTTGCTCAAACACACCTTCTCCACAGCAGCCAAACCAATCCTCCTGGTCATAGCTTCAGTCTCCGGATCAATAAGGTAGATTGCAAAGTCCGTGAGGATAAAGATTCGCCTTTTCATCTTCCCCGACCCTGTGAACTTCAATACCTTATCCGCGAATCGTATCGACGTGTCACCTACATTTCATCAATCATGAGAACAAAAGACCGATCAAACTAGTGTACCCACATGATGGAAAAGGAAAAGTCAAAACCTTGTTTCTCGAGAATCTTCATCAACCCAGGACGAGAGGAGACGTGGAGATAGTCGCCACGGTGCTCTCTATAACGAGACGCTTTCCTCCTTATTTTACCTCCCGCGAATGGACCTGGAGTCCCTTCATCTTCCTCCCCAAGGCCACGATCAAAATCAGGTGGCGGAGAGTCTTCGCCGTCGTACATTGGCCGGTCCATTTCTCGGTGACTCGGAATCGGTTTGATGATTTTCTCAGATTCAGTTTAATAGAGATAGAGAAGACGTGGCTTCTAATCATTCGTTTAATCCAAAATATGAGATCTCAGCCGTTAGATTTAAATTACTTTTCAAAGAACGTCGGTTAGCCCAAATGACTTTTCAAACCGACGTCGTTTAGTCTCTAATGATTCGAGAAATATAGATGAAATAATCTTTAAACGACGTCGTTAACGGCCACTTGATGGTGGTTTAATTATAAAAACCGCGGCGCCGTAGGGTCCACCGGATATAAGATCTGTTTAAAGCGTACTCTATTAATCGTGGACGCGAGCACAGAGAATCATATACTTGGTCCTCTTTCGTCCACCACCCCTTTCTCTCTTGGTTCTTCTTCTCCTTTCCTCTCCTAAATTACGAGAAAAAAAGGCGAAAAGCTCGCCGATCGCAGGGGAGGTACGCGAAACCAAAGGTAATGTCTTTATCTTCTGGGTTAAGCTTTGGATCTATTGGGTATATAGTTCTTATTGGAATCTTTTGTTTTTGTTTGGATTAGAGGTCGTAGGTTTTTGGACATGGCGTCGAAGCGGATCTTGAAGGAACTGAAGGATCTGCAGAAGGATCCACCCACGTCATGTAGCGCAGGTGTTCTTTCTTTAGATCTTTGAGCTGGTGTTGATGGATACGGCTTTTGATCATTCTAGTGTTTGTGTTATTGTGTTTTGGTTTCGATCTAGCTCGTTTATGTTAGATCTTGTCATTCTCTGATCTGGTTAATACAAAGTCCTTGTGCTTGTGCTGTCTGATGTTGAGTTTTTGTTTATATTCTTGGTTTTTTGTTTTCTTACAGGACCTGTGGCTGAAGACATGTTTCATTGGCAGGCAACGATAATGGGTCCAACAGACAGTCCTTATGCTGGAGGTGTTTTCCTTGTTACCATTCACTTCCCTCCAGATTACCCTTTCAAACCTCCTAAGGTGATTCCAGTGTTTTTTTTTTGTTTGCTAAAGCTCGTGTTCTGTGGTTGCTTTCGTTATCTCATTGTTTCTTTTTCATTGGGTGTGATGAAACATCTAGGTTGCCTTTAGGACGAAGGTGTTCCATCCCAACATTAACAGCAATGGAAGCATTTGCCTCGACATTTTGAAGGAGCAGTGGAGTCCTGCCCTCACCATTTCCAAGGTTCACAACCTGCTTTTGTCTTCATACGCATCTACTTGTGCTAAACATGCTTTTGCCTCATTCCCATTTCAAGTGATAACACTGACTGTCTAGTAGATGATTTAAATCATTAAGCTTTGACTCGATTAGGATGAAACATGGGTTTCTTTCATTTATCTGCTTCTCTATTGCTCGTCCTAAGATTGAGCTGTCTCTTTAGTCATTTAGAGTTGACTCTTTTAGTATGACAATGGGTTTTAACTATGTATTCCTCATATAGCCGTTTCCTAAGCTTTAGATTCACCGAGGATGTAAAGTTCGGGTTGTTTCAGTTTCTAACTACAACTTTGCAAATGGACAGGTGCTGTTATCAATCTGTTCTTTGTTGACCGATCCAAACCCGGATGATCCTTTGGTGCCTGAGATAGCTCATATGTACAAGACTGATAAGGTCAAGTATGAGTCCACTGCACGGAGCTGGACTCAGAAGTATGCCATGGGCTGAAAGGAAAGATTCCAAATCTACTATGTTATATCTTTTGTGGAAACATCTGCCGTAATTTCTATGTATGATTCAACAGACATCTCCTTTTCAATTTCTGAAGACAGGACCAAATGAAGTGGGTCTTGTTTGTTCAAAACAAAACAAAAGAAAATCATCTTTGTGAAACTGAAAATCTTTCTGGTGTTTGATCTTGTGGTGGAATTATGATTTGATGTTTTTGCTGTGTGATGTGATGAGGTCACCAATTATTCAATTTTATGTGATTGCCATCCGCTTCAATTCTACTCTGGGCCGATAATAAGAGATTCAAGTTGTGTTGTGGGTTGCCTTATGGTTAAATTTTAAGTTGCTTGGGACCTAAGTTTCTTTGTCTATTGATCCAGTTCTTCTGTTTATTGTTTTGGTCCAACTCGTTTTGAAAGAAGAGGATGGTTTCCCCTTTAGGTTTTCATATGGTTTATTCAAAAATTTAGTAATACCTTTCGTGTATCAGTTTATGTTACCTTGACATTGGTACATAAAGATGAAACAAAAAAGAAACAATCTTGAGTCATTATCTTCTGGAAATACTCCACAAGTATATCAAAAATGTCTTCAAACATGTTCTCTATACTTGTAATCCCTTTGGGGGCATAATAAACATATACATAGATTCCTGATTCGTTGATGTTCAACTCTCACACCCTTTCGTGATGAAAAGAAACCATGCTATAGGTTTGGATGATCAAGCCACTATAGAATTTTGAATATATTAACTCAATAATAAGAATACTCTTTTATTAATTTCTTTTAAAAAGTTACCCAAAACCTTTTCTCACAATCTTGGCGTTTCCTTATATAAAAATTAAATATCTCATAATCTCTATGAACTTAAGAGTAAAAGCCGTGTCGTTCTTCTTTTCAGTTTTCTTAACAGTCAATGGTTTCCCACATTTTATTCACTTTAAAAAAAATTTCATCCAAACTAAGCATTAGGAACTTGATAGAAGATGGTCTGACATCCTTGGTATTTGCCTAGGATCCTTCTTTTACGTATTCCATGATGATGTCATAGGTTTGTTGCTATTCTCCTTTTCTCTCTCGATCACAAATTTAAGTGTTGTTCGTTTGGTAGCCGTAGCTACCTACGACTGTGGTTGCGGCTATTTTAATAACAAATCTTATTCGTTATATTGACGCACGTTGTTGCGGCTACACGCTGCGGCTAAACGCTGCGGGTAGCGTCAATCAATTTTGAACGCCGATAAAATCAGCGACTGGAGTCAAATTCTACGTTTAGAAGGTTATTTTACACATTTGCCCTTATGATGTGATCTAGGGATGATATATGAAGTTTTGGGCATAGAGAGCAATGAAATAACCAATGGATATATTATATATATGGTCCAAACCATTTTGAAGGTGTTACAAGTCCAAGAATGACCCAAAATACTTGTTTTATTTTCTGGTAAAAAAAAGTGACGAATTTTGAAGATTAAGAGTCAAAATGTGCAAGCTTTCCAACTTTTGGTCAAGTCTTATTTGTTTAATTGTTTTCTAGTTTCAAGGTTTGAATAAACCTTTTGTATTTTAACCTTTCATGTACCCTTGCATATTATATAAAGGCCCCATTGATCAATGAAATAAAATAATTTTTGAGTTATATTTTTGGAATCTTGAGAGTGTTTCTCAGTTTTGTTCCTTCGAGAACTTTTCGATCTGTCTTGGTGCGTCATATCCAAGGGATCAAACCGATCCATCCAGGTGCGTCATATCCAGGGGGTCAACCTCGTTGTCGTCTAGGTGCGTCATATCCTAGGGCATTGATTTGGAATATCAGAGGCCTTCCGCATCCTCTGTGCGACCTAACGATCCATGGTAAATCAAGAGATCAAGAGCTTCCGCATCTCTTGTGTCATACCATTCGATCCACCGCCTTGTTTGTTTGGAGTTTCATGTTCCATTGGAGTCAAGGATTATCCCTTACCAATTTCAGAGTGATCCTTTAATTTAGGGCGTATCATTTGGTATCAGAGCCACTCTGAAAGCGGTATTCACTTCTTTTATCCATCATTCTCATCTATCTATTTTCTACAAAAAAAGAAAAAGAAAAAAAAAGAGTTTTGTTATTTTTTTTTCTACAAATCTGCTGGATCATTTGGGAAGTATGTGTTCAAATTTTTTCTTTCTTCGGAAAGCAAGATTTGAAGACAAATCTTTTTGAAGAAGAGGAGTCTGATGCGACCTAGGGCTGATATATGAAGTTTTGGGCATATAGCAATGAAATATCCAATGGATAATATGGTCCAAACCATTTTGAAGGTGTTACAAGTCCAAGAATGGCCTAAAATACATGTTTTATTTTCTTGTCAAAAAGAATAACGATTTTTGAAGATTAAGAGTCAAAATGTGCAAGTTTTCTAACTTCTAGCCAAGTCTTATTTGTTTAATTGTTTTCTAGTTTCAAGGTTTGAATAAACCTTTTGTATTTTAACCTTTCATGTACCCTTGCATATTATATAAAGGCCCCATTGATCAATGAAATAAAATAATTTTTGAGTTATATTTTTGGAATCTTGAGAGTGTTTCTCAGTTTTGTTCCTACGAGAATTTTTCGATCTGTCTTGGTGCGTCATATCCAAGGGATCAAACTGATCCGTCCTGGTGCATCATATCCAGGGGGTCAACCTCGTTGTCTTCTAGGTGCGTCATATCCTAGGGCATTGAGTTGGAATATCAGAGGCCTTCCGCATCCTCTGTGCGACCTAACGATCCACAGTAAATCAAGAGCTTCCGCATATCTTTTGTCATGCCATTCGATCCACCGCCTTGTTTCTTTGGAGTTTCACGTTCCATTGGAGTCAAGGATTATCCCTAACCAATTTCAGAGTGATCCTTTAATTTAGGGCGTATCATAAATTGAAGGATCACTCTAAGGTTGAAGGATTGGATAAGCCTTGCACTGAATGAACTAGAAAGCACAAACGATCAAGGGACATGGATCGAATGGTCGCACAAGGGATGCAGAAGACCCTTGATATTCCAACTCCTGAGCCCGAAGATATGACTCACTCCGATGACTTAGAAGCTACGATGTTAAATTAAGAACAAAGGATTCAACAAGAATAAAAAGAAACGTTTTTGATTAAAAATGTTGAATGATTTTACAAAATAAATACTTATGCCTTTATATAGGATTACAAGTTGTATAAATCCAAAAAAATGTGCTAAAAACAAGGCATAAAAGACCGAAAACAAAGACTTGACTAAATAAATGTGTTGACTGAAAACAAAGACTAGATCTGGTCTTCCACACGGTTTTTGACTTGTCTTAGGACTCTCCTTTGACTTCTTGGTCGAAAATATTCCAAGGAATATCTTGTTTACTTCTTGGGAAAAGTTGTAAACCATAGATATGTTTGGATCCACATTTTGGCCCAAATGCAGTCTAAAACAAGCCCATTCGTCAAACATGTTTTCCTTAGCTTTTCTGATAGTTTTGGCCCATGGACATGAATTAGAACCTTGAATAGATTGACTTGGTTCATCAGAAAGGGAGTTTACCGATTGCATCTTCTTGGGTGGTCGAACCAGCTCGGGAGATCAAATTAGCTCACTCAGCTCGTCCAAATGAGTGTCAATCCAGCTCAGCTCGTCCAAATGAGTGTCAATCCAGCTCAGCTCATATAGGATAGTGTCAGTCCAACTCACTTGAGTATTCAACTCATCCAATATAGTGTCAATTAGCTCATCCATCTCCAAGGCAGTGTCGGTCCAGCTCACCTGAATGCGCACATGTCTGAATTCGAGAGAACTGAAGATCACTTGGTTTGTAAATGACATAACTCCCACATCAGAACTCTGTTTGATCTGATTCTTCTTCAAGGAGCTACATAATTGAGTTGAGAACATTCTCCAAGTGATTTCATGCGTAGAATACTCGTGGTTTGGAAGAAATGAGTCAAACAATGAAAATATATCTTTACTGCTTCCTATGATCAAGCCATGCATGTCTGTTTTTCTCGGTGTGCTACCAAGGGCACATCATTCCCTCCCTCTTGAAAAGGATTTGACCTCAAAGCCATTTTACCTGTATCAAAAGGAAATGAATCAGGCAAAAAGAATTTAATGAACATGTAAAATTTAGTGAAGGGAAATTTTGGAAAGAAACTTCCTTGGAGTATTGATGCCATTTTCTTTGCGTACATTCGTCTCCAAATCTTAGGCTGATAAGCACGGTCAATGCTTTCTCTTTTTTGAGGCTGAACCTTTTTATCCTGGGAACTCAAAACAAACATTAAAATACAAGGATCATATGTGCAAGACATGTACTTGTTCAAATCAGAAATCAAAGAGTTTTTTCGAAGAACATGTAGCACAAGTTTCAGCCTTTCAAAATTCACATCAAAATAAGAATTAATGACCAAAAGGGTTTCCAGGCACGTGATTGCATATTTTCTAAAGAACCATTTAAAAACATGCACAAGTTTCTTAGATTTAGAACACAAAAGATCAAGATCAGATTTAGAATAAGAATGGGCAAGTTTCAAAACAAATTCACAACAAAAATTGGTTTCAGCTCTAAATGATTTTCTTTTATGCAAATTACTAACCATAAGCTCTTTCCAGGCACGTGTGGTAGAAAAAAAATCATTAGTGATCAGTTCATGACTAGAAAAACTCAGATCAAAACCATTATCCTTAAAACAAACAAAGGAATCACAAGGTTTTTGGAAACATAAATCTGGTTGTTGCAAAACAAGCTCAAATGACTTTTCAAGATGATCAAAACCTTTGCTATGTTTCAAAAACTGATCAAAACAATAACAGAATGGATGTCATTGCCATTTTGAAAACGTCCTTGATCAAAAAGTTCATCAGGTTCAAACACTTTAAAAGAATTAAACATGTTTTCAAAAAAAAAATCTGAAACAAGAAATTCTTTTACTTTGTCAAAACAAAAAAGTTTCACATCTTGAGAACTTATCTTAACAAAAAATTCAGGCAGAGAATTAATCAAATCAGATCCCTCACAATGCTTTGTGAACAAAGGAGTAGGAGCTGTGACGGGATCAAAGCAAAGATGGTTCTCCATGTTGTTGGATGTTATGCTTGATGCTTCCTCATCAAAGATTAGACCAAGTTCGTCTTAATCATCAGATATGGGACCTAGATCATCGTCCTTGGGTCTCCTACTGTCAAGCAGTGGTCGTTGATGTGGGTAGTCGAATGGATCTTCCTCAAAATCTTGTGAAACTAGAACAATACTACTCGGATGCTCCAGTGCAAAACAGATTAGTCCATTAGTTTCTTCATCATCAAACATAAAATCAGATTTTGGAGAAGGAAGATTACATTCATCCTCACAAATTATCAAACTTTCCAAAAGCTCTTCATCATATTCATCAAAAATGGGTAAAAAATCTGAAAAATCTTTTAGTTCTTCAAGGTTGTTTTCAGAGTTACCTTTGGGTTCTTCACTGATGAATATTGATGGTTCAGCTACTGGTGCATGTGTGGCTGTGCTCTTCTTGTGGCTCTTGCTGACGTCCTTAAGGATTTTCATCATCTATTTGTCAAAGTTGTCACAGATCTCTTGGACATCAAACCGACGAAAAAGCCTCCTTCGATCAGCTTCATCTCTAGATGGTTTGAACTGCTCTTTGCACATCCTGTTTGAAATCTTATGTGGTCTTCTTAGGGTTGGGCTTTCTTGTCGTTTGGATGTTTCTTTGCCACTTTTCTTGTGAAGACCAAACATCTTTATCCTAAAATTACTCAACATAAAAGGTTAGTAGATAAAAATTCTCACTCTCTGAAGTGTTTAATCTCACCCATTCAAGTATTTCTCTCGGATTTTAGTAGTCAATCGAGTCTCCTCTCAAAGTACTAAGAGAAAAAATCAAGTAACACAATGCTTTCTCCAAGTAAACAAGAGATGAACACAAGATAAAAAGATAAGAGAATTGGTTTTAAAATCTGTATTAACCATTCCAAGGATGGATTTCTCCTCAGCCAGCATGATTTCTCTTCCACCACCTAGCCAAATAAATCAATTTTTTTTATAGATCTTTTTTTTTTATTGAAGAATGGCGATAGGTAAGGTAGTGGCCCGAATTTGAGATAGAAAGAAGAAGAAGAAGTGTTTTAGAAATAGAAGATGAGAAGATGAAAAGGTAGTACCGGTTGAATGGCTCTGATACCACTTGATACGCCCAAAATTGAAGGATCAGTCTAAGGTTGAAGGATTGGATAAGCCTTGCACCGAATGAGGTAGAAATCAAAAACGATCAAGGGACGTGGATCGAATGGTCGCACAAGGGCTGCGGAGGACCCTTGATATTCCAACTCCTAAGCCCGAAGATATGACTTACTTCGACGACTTAGAAGCTACGATGTTCAATTAAGAGCAAAGGATTCAAAAAAAATAAAAGAAAAGTTTTTGATTAAAATGTTGAATGGTTTTAAAAAATAAATACTTATGCCTTTATATAGGATTACAAGTTGTAGTAATCCAAAGAAAATGTGCTAAAAACAAGGCATAAAAGACCGAAAACAAAGACTTGACTACATAAATGTCTTGACTGAAAACAAAGACTAGATTTGGTATTCCAAACGGTTTTGACTTTTCTTGGGACTCTCGTTTGACTTCGTGTTCGAAAATATTCCAAGGAATATCTTGTTTACTTCTTGGGGAAAGTTGTAAACCATAGAAATGTTTGGATCCACATTTCGGCTCAAATGCAGTCTAAAACAAGCTCATTCGTCAAGCATGCTTTCCTTAGCTTTTCTGATAGTTTTGGCCTATGGAAATGACTTATAACCTATAAGATATTAGCTTGGTTCATCAGAAAGGGAGTTGACCTATTGTATCTTCTTGGATGGCCGACCAGCTCGGAATATCGAACTAGCTCGCTCAGCTCGTCCAAATGAGTGTCAATCCAGATCAGCTCGTCTAGGATAGTGTCAGTCCAACTCAATTGAGTATTAAGCTCATCCAATATAGTTTCAATTATATCATCCAGCTCCAAGGCAGTGTCGGTCCAGCTCACCTGAATGCGCGCATGCCTGAATTCACGAAAACTGAAGATCACCTGGTTTGTAAAGGGCATAACTCCCACATCTGAACTCCGTTTGATCTGATTCTTCTTCAATGAGCTCCATAATTGAGTTGAAAACATTCTCCAAGTGATTTCATAGAATCCTCGTGGTTTGGAAGATATGAGTCAAACAATGAACATATATCTTTACTGCTTCCCATGATCAAGCCACGCATGTCTGTTTTGCTCAGTGTGCTAACCAAGGGTGCATCACCTTATAATATTTGATTTATTTCAAAAAAGCCTAACCCTAATTTGTTGCATTAAATGCAGCCTCTTCTTCTCATCCTAAAACCAAAAAAATTTCCCCACGCAGCCTCTTCTTCTCATCTCGAGCTTGAGCTCCATCTCCACGCATCTCAAGTTCTCTCCATCTCCGGTGCATCTCGAGATCCCTCGCCGACGCAAACCCATATCTGGAGCATCTCGAGTTCTCTCTCGCTGTTTCTCTCTCGCCGTCTCTCCCTTCGTCTCTCTTGCGTATCTTGTGTTCGTTTTTATTCTTCGTAGATCTATAGATTCACTTCAGTTTATGCTTGTGTTCTTCGTATATCTATAGACTCACTTGGGTTTATGCTGGATTTGCTTGTGTTCATCGAGAGATCTCAGATTCACTTGGGCTTATGGTTGTGTTCATCTCTGATCTTTTCTAGATTATGGATGAAGCTTTCTTGTTTATGAAATTGGGTTTTGGTTGAACAGCTTGCAAAGGATTATTATTTGGTACTGAGACATGAAGCTATTGATCTTCAAGAGTATTCTAACGCAAAACTTGAGAATGTTACTCGTGGAGCATTGTTAAGGTTTGTATTCTCATTTATTGTGTTCTTTGTTACGATATTGATGTAGAAGCCGGAAAACCGAATCGATATAAACGATATAAATAAAGCGATGTTAAGGAAATATAAGATTCAAAAGACGAGATAAAAACCGAGATGAAAATGGTTAGAAATATAGACCATGGAGTCGAGACGAATCTTTTTCCTTAACTCTTAATATTCCCTCCGTAGTGAGACAGACTTGTACAAATTAGAGCCCATGATACACCCATGATAAACGATTCACGCTTCACCCGTGAACGTTCCTACGAACTAATAATCTATGTAACTCTCTCTATAAAACTTACGATGGGAGATTGCTGGTTTTCGTTCTGAAGAACTTAAAAAATGAAGAAGATGATTCAGATTTATTCAAAGAGAAAGATGAGAGCCACTTCCCGTAACCACTGCTGCACATGGGCAGAAATCTCGCGGAGATCAAGGGAGTTGAGTTATGAAAACTTATCTCTCAAGACTCTTTTCTCGTTTAAATATCTGAGAGGAAAATTGCTTGTCGTTTTTTATTTGTTAGACAAAATACATGTCGTTTTAAAAGGAATTGCATGTTGTTTTTGGGAATTAAATGGGCAAAAACGTTGGGCTTAATTGGGCCCCACATTTACCCAAACTCAAACCCAAACCCAAACCCAAGCCCAAGCCGAGAAGGACGGACGACGGCGGCGGCGCGCGCGTGGGGTGCCTCCTCTCTCTCTGAGCTGTTTATTCAATGCTATCAAGGAGTAATATATATACATCTCAAAATCATCTCTTCTAACCAATGTGGGATGTTTTAAGTTTCATTCATTAAAGCCAAAAAGGCTTTCCATTTCTTTTCACAAATAATAGGCCCAACAATCCCCCATATGAATAGAAATGACTCTAAACATATGCAGACTAAATGCAAACTCGATAGACTCTACTTACTATACTTATTCTAATCCTTACTAGACTAGACAGACTTATCGAGAGTGTTTGCGAAAATTCTCTGTGTTTGAGTTTGTGACATTCTTAAGCCTTGAACCACTCATATTTAATATTTGTCGGGTTTACTTTACCAGGTGGTGAACATGATGTCTTAAACCAACCGGTGTTTTATGTATACCGAGACAACATGCATAACACAACTTTATTTTCTTGTAGAAATTAGTTCTCTATTGTGTTCATTGTGGCCCTGAACTATTCCTGGTTTTCATGAGTGAACTTAGAGAATATAGTTTTGCATTCATTCTCCTAGAAACGGCCTCATTTCACACTCATTAGGTGATTGACCATATAAAGTATTGAGTAATACTTTGATTTAGATGCTATGGAATCATTAAAATCCTATGCTTATCCTTCTCACATTAGCACTTTTATCATCTTAGGAGTTGGGTAGAGATCATAGTCTCAAAGTGCTTTTGGTATATTTTGTTTTATTTTTGTTTTCCCTTTGAACCTACGTCTTGGGATCTCCAGTCATGATAGGTAGGGTTGCAATCAAGCATCCTCATTCGTTATAGGCTTTAAATCTATTCCTTTTGATGATTTAGCAACAATATCTTGTGGCAAACTTTTAATGAATGGATCCGCTAGGTTGTCAGCCAATTTGATATAGTCTATTGTGATTACACCATTTGAGATAAGTTGTCTAATGGTTTTATATCGTCTTCTAATATGATGAGATTTACCGTTGTAGAGATTATTTTGAGCCCGAGCTATAGCTGATTGACTATCGCAATGTATTCGTATAACTGGCACATGTTTCTCCCACATAGGAATATCTTTCAAAAAATTTCTAAGCCATTTAGCTTCTTCTGCTGCTTTGTCTAAGACTATAAACTCAGATTCCATGGTGGATCTGACTAACACTGTTTGTTTAGTAAATTTCCATGATATTGCTGCCCCTCCTATTGTAAAGATGTATCCACTTGTAGATTTTGAGTTTTTTAGAATCTGATATCCAGTTAGCATCACTGTATCCTTCTAAAACTGTTGGTTATTTACCATAGTGAAGCCCAAAATCTTTGGTGTAGCGCAAATAATTAAGTACTCTCGCTATACCTTTCCAGTGTGTATGACCTGGATTACTTGTATATCGACTAAGTACGTTTACTGCATGTGCTAGATCTGGTCTAGTCTAATTGGTCAAGTACATGAGACTTCTAATCCCTCGTGCATACTCGTTTTGTGAAACCGTTTCACCTGAGTTCTTTGTCAAGTGCATTTTGGGGATCTAACGGAGTTTTTGCCGTACTATTAGAGTAATTTTTAAATCTCTCTAATATTGTTTGAGCATAATGAGACTAGGTTAAGATAATTCTATTTGAATTTCTTGTGATTTTAACCCCGAGAATTACATCTGCTAATCTCATGTCTTTCATCTCAAATTTACCTTTAAGCATGCTTTTTGTTTGATTGATGATATCTTTACTGCTTCCAATAATGAGCATATCATCTACATATAGACATAGCAAAACATACGCATTTTTGGTATTTTTGTAGTATATGCATTTATCACATTCATTAATTTTGAAATCATTTGACATCATTACATTGTCAAAATTTTCATGCCATTGTTTAAGCCCATAAAGTGACTTTACAAGTCGGCATACTTTGTTTTCCTGTCCAGGAATAACAAAACCCTCAGGTTGTTTCATGTAAATTTCCTCTTCTAAATCACCATTTAGAAATGCGGTTTTTACATCCATTTGATAGATTTCTAAGTCTCTTAAAGCTGCGATTGCTATCATTAGCCTTATTGATGTTATTCTCGTTACTGGAGAATAAGTGTCAAAATAGTTAAAGCCTTCTTTTTGTCGGAATCCTTGAACTACAAGCTTTGCTTTGTGTAAACCAGGTGTTCCATCAGGGTTTAGCTTTCATTTCATTATCCATATATTCCCTAATGCTTTACAGCCTGGTGGTAAATCTGTAAAATTCCATGTATAATTTTGAATGATAGAATCAAATTCACTTGCTTCGTTCCAAATTGAAGCGTCTGGTGAGGACATGGCTTCTGCCAAAGTTTTTGGATCATTTTGTACTAAAAATGCCATTAAGAAATCTTCACCAAAAGATTTTTCCTTTCGAGCTCTTTTGCTCCTTCTAGGTTCATCTTTTCATTTTCTGAAATATCATTAACAAAATTTTTGACTTTTGACTCAGTTTCTGAAACATTGTTGTCGTCTCTTTCTTCTGGAGTTCATTTTGAACCTTGTTTTTCCTTGCAAGAAAAAATATTTTCAAAAAATGATGAATTTCTTGATTCCATTACTGTATTTTCATGAATATCTGATATTTTAGATTTATGTACCAGAAATCGATATGCACTACTATTATTTGCATATCCGATGAATATGCAATCCACTGTTTTAGGTCCAATAGTGACTTTCTTTGGTGGCGGTACCGCAACTTTTGCTAAGCACCCCCACACTTTGAGGTATTTATACGAATGTAAATTACTTTTCCATAGTTAATATGGAGTTTTGCTAGTTAGTTTGTGTAGAATTTTGTTGAGGATATAATTAGTGGTAAGCAACGCTTTCCCCCACATGTTCTAGGGTAAACCAGATTCTTGCAACATTGCATTCATCATCTCTTTTAGAGTTTGATTTTTGCGTTCAGCAACTCCATTAGATTCTGTTGAATAAGGAGCTGTAATTTGACGAATTATTCTATGTTCTTTACAAAATGCATTAAATGGACCATCATACTCGCCTCCTCTGTCGCTTCTAACTATTTTAATAGTTGTTTTAAGCTGATTTTCAACCTCAAGTTTAAATTCTTTGAATTTTTCTAAGGTTTCATCTTTGCTATGTAATAAATATACATAACAATATTTTGTGCAGTCGTCTATGAAGGTCACAAAGTACTTTTTCCCACCTCTAGTATGTATGTATTTTAAGTTATATAAATCTGTGTGAATTAAATCTAGAGGTTTGTTAGTTCTTTCAACACGAGGTGAGGGCGTTTTTGTGAGCTTAGCCTGTACGCATACTTCACATTCTTGTTTACTTGTTTTGCATTTTGGGATTAAGTTTTGATTCATTAATCTTTGTAACGATTTAAAGTTTACATGGCCTAATCTTTCATGTCATATATTAAAAGACTCAACAAAATAAGCAACTGGCTCTTTCTTATTCATTGAAACTTTTGGAGCTACAATTTTCGGAAGGATTGTCATTACATTCATCTTGACCAGTTCATCCTTAACATACCCTTTTCCCAAATACATCCCATTCTTCCTAATCACGAGCTTGTCCGCCTCAAGAGTTGTGGCGAATCCATTCTTGCTGAGCAAGGGTCCCAAGACAAGGTTTTTTCTCATGTCAGGCACATGCTTCACATTCTGCAGAGTGACTTCACGTCCAGATGTCATATTAAGAACCACCTTGCCGCGACCTTCAATCTTGGAGACTGCAGTGTTTCCCATGAACATCTTCTCCTAAGTCTTGCTTTTCTGGTAGGTGCTGAACATCGCCCTATCAGTGCAAATGTGGGTGGTGGCACCAGTGTTATACCACCATTTCTTAGGGTTGTTGCTTTCAACCATGTTGACTTCAGTCACCACTGCAACGAGATCTTCTTCAGTGAGATTCGCCTGAGCCTTCTCATCTCTCATTTTTCTGCGACACTCAACAATCTTGTGACCAACTTTGTGGCAGTTGTGGCATTTTCCCTTGAATTTCTCCACATTTGCCTTGATCTCAATGCCTTTCTTCTTGAAGTTTGGACCAGTAGCCTTCAAATTTACAGCTGTTTTGGAAAGCTTTGCAGGAGATTGGGCAATTGCCTTTCCTTTACCCTTCATTTCAGCCACGTCGACACTATGCTCTTTAGCTTGGAGCATCTTGTCATCATTTCGGTTCCTGGCTTCCATCTGAAGCCTCTGAATGAGATCTTCGAGTCCCATCTTCTTCTTTTTATGCTTCAGGTATTTCTTGAATTCTGCATAGCTTGGAGGAAGCTTTTGTATGAAGTTGAGAGTTGTGAATGTCTCACAAATGGACATTCCTTTAGCAGCAATTTCATGGCAAATAAGTTAAAACGCTTCCACATGATCCAAGATGGGTTTTGAATCCACCATTTTGAAGTCATGGAATTTTACAACCACATACTTCTGACATCCAACATCCTCACCTCTGTACTTTTTGTCCAGTGATCTCCATAGCTCTTTTGACGTGGAATCTCACAGTAGACTTGGTACAATGGGTCAATAAGGCGACCCAAAATGTACCCTTTGCAGATGAAGTCGGAATGCAACCAAATCTCAACACTTGAAAGTGTGTACACATCATCAATCCCGTAAGGGTTAAGAGGCTTGTCCTCCTGAATGAGTGTATCCAGCTTCATTGTTGTCAAGAAGAATATCATCTTCTTTTGCAACGTTTTGAAGCCTTTCCCATCAAACTTGCCTGGCATTAATCCTTGAGTGAACAAGCTTGGTATAGTCGCAGGAGTTGTAACTACAACCGGAGCACTTGTGGTTCTTTGAATAGGACCCGTTTTATAAAGACCAACACCGAACAGGCTACAGCGCGTGGTTTCATCAACAACATTTCCCACTGGAAGGGTAGGTGTCATTGCTGCAGCGGTTGTTGCTGTTGCATCAACAGTTGTCATGGTTGCATCACTTTGAACAGCGTTGAGTGGAGTTTGCGTATCAATGGTGGTGTCAATGGGGGTGTTGTTAAGATCCGTGATTTTACTGTTGAGAAAACATGAAAGCGGATTAGACTCCAATCAACAAATAACATATTATTTCAAATAAATAATAGTTTAAAATCGATTTTCATTTTTGGTGTTTTAGTAGATCGCTTAAAGCGTTACAAACCACCAAATCATATCAATATAAGTCTGAAATTTTTTTGCAAACTCGCTTAAAACCGTTCGCATAAACCGTTTGCGTAGACTTGTAGATTGTTACACAAACTCGCTTTAGAAAGCTATTGTGGAAACGAATCGTTTTTATAACTTTTTTTTATGATTCATGTAACAAAAAACGTTTCGCGATAGAGCTACAGAGCAGAACACAAACCGTTTTCAGATAAACAAGAAACGTTTTGCGGAAGTGCGTAAAGCAAATCACAAGCACCGTTTCAACATAAAAAAATAAAAATAAACATTTTATAAATCCTTAAAATCGTTTTATAAAAGCGTATCAAGATCAATCCGATTAAAGCCTATATGTAATAGAAGCTTATATGTAATATAAGCTTATATGAAACGTTTTGCGGAAGTGCGTAAAGCAAATCACAAGCACCGTTTCAACATAAAAAAATAAAAATAAACATTTTATAAATCCTTAAAATCGTTTTATAAAAGCGTATCAAGTTCAATCCGATTAAAGCTTATATGTAATAGAAGCGATTAAGAGTTAAGACTGTAGAAGTCGGAAAACTGAATCGATATAAACGATATAAATAAAGCGATGTTAAGGAAATATACGATTCAAAAGACGAGATAAAAACCGAGATGAAAACGTTTAGAAATATAGGCCATGGAGTCGAGATGAATCTCTTTCCTTAACTCTTAATATTCGCTCCGTAGTGAGACGGACTTGTACGAATTAGAGCCCAGGATACAACCATGATAGACGATTCACGCTTCACCTGTGAACGTCCCTACGAACTAATAATCTACGTAACACTCTCTATAAAACTAACGATGGGAGATTGCTGGTTTTCGTTCTCAAAAACTTAAAAAATGAAGAAGAGGATTCAGGTTTATTTAAAGAGAAAGACGAGAGCCACTTCCCGTAACCACTGCTGCACGTGGTCGGAAATCTCGCAGAGATCGAGTTACGGAAACTTATCTCTCAAGACTCTTTTCTCGTTTAAATATCTGATAGAAAAATTGAGTGTCATTTTTTATTTGTTAGAAAAACTACTTGTCGTTTTAAAACAAATTGCATGTTGTTTTTTGGGAATTAAATGGGCAAAAACGTTGGGCTTAATTGGGTCCAAAAAGAACATCTTTTAGTGGCCCACATTTACCCAAACCCAAACCGAGCCGGACGGACGGCGGCGGCGGCGAGCGTGGGATGCCTCCTCTCTCTCTGAGCTGTTTATACAATGCTATCAAGGAGTCATATATATACATCTCAAAATCATCTCTTCTAACCAATGTGAGATCATTCATTAAAGCCAAAAAGGTTTTCCATTTCTTTTCACAAATAATAGGCCCAAAACAATTGATGGCTCCTTCTACACGTCTCTCTGGCTCATCAAAATCCATGTCTTTACCTTTGTGAAAGTGGGTGTAAATTTCATTCTTTAAGCATTGATTTCATATCTTATGTAATGGACTTTCACAATTTAGATGTAAGATGCTTCATCATCCCCATGATCGTTTCTCATGGTTCTTTGGTTTCTGGATAAACAAAAGAACACACTAGATTTATCCCCTCATTTGTTTTTAGTTTTATTTGTTGATGATTGATGGACTAGATTAAGAGCTAAGATCCTTAAAAAATGTTGATGATTAATATACTAGAAGTACAAACATTACTGTTTTTTTTGCTTAGAAGTTCTGTTGATTAAGTTTTGTTGTATGTTGTTCTCCTGGTAAGAGTCAGCCTTGTGAACCTGTTGGTCCGGTAGAAAAAGTGGCGCATGAGCTTAGGCTAGAGGTTGGGAACAATATGATAATGAGTGGAGACAGAAATGATAACAAAAGTGGGACATATGCTAAAACATATGTGTCCAAGAGTGGCTTCATAGCGACCTAGTCATTAGTGTTGTTCGTTTGGCAGACACAACTTCTAGCGGCTGCGGCTGCGAAACGAACAACAACAATCTGCGTTTAACGCAGCCGCATACGCAGTTTCAGCCGTAGCCGCCAGAAGCTGTGTCTGCCAAACGAACAACACTAATGGCTAGGTTGAAGTTGATATGCTCAAATTAATTTTAGAGCAACTTACTATCTCAAATAAGAAGTTCAGTTGTACTAATTAGGGATCGAATCCACAGAGACTCTAATATTACACAATTGATTTATTGTTTTTGAAATCAAGCTAGAATAATGATAGTAGAAAGCAGTAAGCAGAGAAGTGATTGATAATGTTTGTAAGTTATCAAGATGAGGGGAAACTACACTTAGGTACAATGAATGCAAACTAAATAAGTTATTGCGGATTTATTAAATGACTTGTTTTGAACTCAACCTTAAGTTATAATCATGCAACTCTCGTATCTTATGATTATCTAATGTTTAGACCTAAGGATTCAAATCTCATATTTTAATTTTTGGGGAGCGTCGATCGATGCTTCTTGTGAAGTGGCTATAGATACTACTTCTAACAAGCTTTAGCGAATGGGTTAATATGTTCTCTAACTACCTAGACCAACTCTTGTATGTGCATAGCTAATTAGATAATCTAGTTTCAATTCAGGCAATAGACCAAGCTCTCACTTGCGTCAATCAATCCTAAGATCGAAGTTTAGGGTTATCAATCCGAAGCTTAACAGTAAGAATAACAAGTTAACAACGATCAATATTCAGCAACCCATAAACTAACCTTTGAAGAATAAAAAATCTAACAATAGAACTACTTAGACATATTCATAAGAAGCATTATGATGGTATGAATAATACTCCAATAGAATAAATCATAAGACAAATGATAGGTCCTAATATTTACATGTTTTAGACCATTTTATAGGCTCTATTTGGAGTTTGTTATGTGTGTCTAGGATATGTTTTAGAGTAGTTTTAAGTCCATGTAAATTTCGGAGCATTATAGAGATTATGAGACTTTCTGACCAATGTTGTGGACATAAATCCGTGGACCCGACTTAGCCCAAGCAATGTTAATCACTCCAATAATTCGACCCATCAAAGGAACATCTCCATGAAACCGAGCAAAAAATGAAATCCTTGAACTCAATCTTAGCCGATTCAATATTTTCATCTGGAATAAGAAAAAACGGAAGACCTGAAACATGCTCAGAAGGAGCTCCAAGCTCTTGCATCTGCGCTGAACTCTTGAGAAGAGGCGCATAATTCTTGGTCGAAACTTTCATCCGAGGAGGAGATTGAACAAATGGAGCAGTATCAACTGCAGTTGGACTTGATAAATCCTCCACCAAGGGTAAAGTAGAAGACCGAATCTGAGATGAAAGAGCACCAACCGGAGAACCAGAGGGAAAAGCAAGGGTAGAGCCAGACTCGATAGGGACCGTACTTCTAGATGAAGGAGAACTTGTCAGGGGGGGGGGTCGTAGACCCATGAGCTGCAACATCAACAATAGAGCCGTTGCCTGACGAGAGAGAGAGACCTGATCTTCTTCCTGGAGTAAACAGCCGCACCGGTAGAGACCATTAGACGAGCGAGCTTGGCGGACACATGGAACCTCGGACGAGGCTTTTTCTTCTTCTTTGGTAACATCGAGACAATAACAGAGAACTGAGAAGACCGGGAAGGGAGAGAGATTTCTCGCCGGCGAGCGTAAGGCTCAACGACGACGACGGAGATTTGGTAACAGAAACCTAATACCCTTTCTTATCGCCTTTTTTTTGATCTAATTCATAATTACAATAATATATAAAAATGAGGTTTAGTATTTTGCTGACCACGTTAACAATTATTAAAAAAAAATTGTAGCCATTATTAGTTTTTATTTATTTTTTATCTTTTTATTTTTAAAACATAATAAGAATTGGTAAATATATATATATAGATATATAGATATATATTTTTTGGAAATTGAATATGAAGTGGCAGAATTTTATTGGTCTGTGAGAAAAACTCATATTGATATCCTTTTGAAGACTAGTCAAAGACATGAACGAGTAAAGCAAACAAAATAAAGCGGAAGCTTAGAACAAAAAACAAAAAACAAAGCGGAAGCAAGATGGTGTCGCCATGCCCTCGCTGGAACCCTAATTATTGTTAACCGGAAACGAGATAGTGTCGCCATGCCCCGCTGAAACCTACTTATTATTAATGAATTAACCAAGCCAAACCTCACCATATTCATGCTTACTCTATCGATGACAACAACATTATTATTTTTCCAAACAATAGTTTTTGTACCCTACAATAAAAAATAAATATTTATATAATTAGTTATAACGACAACACAGTGACGACTTCCCTTTTGTAGATAATATAAGACAAGTGTATGATTAAGAAATGGACATACTTGCAAAACAGGATGTAATGAAAGAGATGGAAACGCAAAATTGTGGCGACATTATGAACTTAGGAAAACCTCAAAGAAGTGAGAAGGAATTCATCAAGAATAACAAAGTTACAAAACTTTTAGTATAAATAGATCCACACACCTATGGATTTGTATCATCAAAGTTTTAGTTACAGTTTACTGAAAAGAAAAAGGAAACGAAAGAGGAAAAAGAAAAAAATAATGGCAAAGACCCTTAACTCCGTTAGCGTCACCGTTCTCTTGATTGTTTTCGTGATGGCTTTACCCGGTATTAATTTAAAGAAGTTGATCTCTATTATATTTTGCAGTTTGTCATTTCATAAACTTGTGCTGGTGATCTTGACGATTATTTCAACATCTAGGTATCATCAAGAGCCAGTCCAGTCCGGCATGCTACAATAAGGGTGCTACTCAATGCCCTAACGCCGCTGACCGTGTGTTCTACCAGGAGTGCGGGCCTGTACCATTCACAGATCCTATAAATCGTGACTGCGAATGCTGTAAATGTTGCCTGCAGACATACGGCAGTCCTCTAGTCTGTTGGGCGGTTGTTGAGGGAACCGACAATCACTGCCATTGCTACAAACACGTATGAGATTTGAAGTACCCCTGTAATAAAATCCCAACTGTAACTGTTGTTTTCATTCGGTGTGAGGACATGCCAGGTGTGTATGTGTATGTTCAAGTTTCTTTTGCTTCCAAATAAAACATAAAGCACAAAGCTTATCACTGCTTGCTACCCAGGTGTAAGCTCTTGTTGTGTGCAATCTTGTGATATATATTAATTCGTTTTGTGTTTGTGTTCCATATTCCATTTCCGCTAACATTCAATTTTCTGTCGCTAGATATCTTCTATTCATAACGACCAAACCATAATATTATTTTGAACATGCATATTCCATTTTCAATGAGAAAATAGATCTTTAACATGTCATGTTAGTCATATATTTCTATATTTCGATTATCAGTTATTCTGTGATGTCCAGTTTTACTGAAACAACTTTTTAATTGAAAAGTAATAAAAAAAAGTTTTGTTTGTATGTATATGTACATTGGTAGTGGGAGAACTAACCATAAGAGAAACAATAACACAGAATAACACAAATAAATTCTTTATAAAGAAAATATATCACTAATTGATCATTTAAGTTTACTTACAAGTTTTACCTAATCAATCTTTCAGTAAGCTCAAGACAAAAATTGACATGCTGATCTAGTATCTTACATTCCAATGGTCTGAAATCCCCTTTTACGAATACTCTCTTTTTATTGTGTGTTCACATACAATGTGTTGCATATCTATATATACTAACTAGATCGTAGCTAACCTTCCACACGTAAATATCTGTAAATCTCCTTATAAATCTTCCCTTTTCCTTTTTGTACAAAGAAAAGGAAAACTTTTCATAAAAGAAAAGAGAACTTCTTCAAGTTCAAATATCCTCTCTAAGATGCTCTTACAAAGTATTGTTCATTTTAACTAATTAATTTGAAATAATGTATTCAAAAGATGAAATAAATAAATTCACTATATTTTTATATATTATAGATAACTAGATATAATTCAAATCAATTAATCCTAGTTTTTTTTAGAAATTAAAGACTCAAGAAATTTAAAAAAAAAATTGCATACTGCAGTCACAATTTTGAAACACCAAAGTGCTTCGAGGGAGAGATTTCTCCTCCGTTGTCATTTACTTGATTTTCTTCTACAAGATTTAAATCGCTCTGTATTTTTTAATCAATGTATTTTACCTACTTTAGTTGACTTCCAAAAATTATAAAAGTAATGGAGCCTTTGACGAGCATAGCTATTTTAGTAGTCATACAAATTTTCATACTTCTGTCTTTTTCAATCTATCTCACGAAAATCCATATGTCCCCAGATATAATAAGCTCGGTTTGTGTTGGTCATCATTCTATTTCCCCTATCATTCTAATTACTGTCCCTAGATATCCTCTATTAATATTCCCCCTAACGTGCATATTCCATGCTCAAAAAATTAGGTAATTAAAATTGTAATCTAAGTCGAATTTTTATATTCTTGGCAATTCTTCGATCACACAGTTTTACCATTCGGAACCAACTTTTTATGAAAAAAAAATTTTTATATGTATGTTTGTATGCATATATGGCCCGTTATGCATATATTTCTATTCTTGACAATTCTTCGATTCCATAGTTTTATCATTTGGAACAAACTTTTTATGAAAATATAATAAGTGATAGTGCTTATATAATAGATTAATTTTACATATCATTATGAAGACTGATCAACAGTTCTTGTCGGTTAACTTCTAACCTCTTCTTTTGGGTGTATCACCGATGTTTTATTCGATTATCATCAATTGTTAAAAAAAACATCAACAAATAAAGCAAAACAAAAGAAGGAAACAAGGTAGTGTCGCCATGGTTGCTGCAATACAGCTGAAACCCTAATTATTATTAATGAAGTAATCAAGCCAAGCCTCACCATATTCGTGCTTAATCTGTTGATAACAACAACATTATTATTTTTCAAAACAATAGTTTTATGTACACTACAGTAAAATGAATATATATAATTAGTTATAACGACAAACACAGAGACGACTTCCCTTTTTCTCGATAATAGAAGACAAGTACATTTTAAAAAATGATATACTTGCAAAACAGGATGTAATGAAAAATCGATGGCAATGCAAAACTGTGCCTACATTCGATTGGTAATAACTTTCGCTTTATGCTTTGGCCCGTTCGCTTGTACATCTCAAAGGTGCATCCAGATGGTCTATCTAGATGTTTTATCCAGATGATCCACTTGGGTGTTGTTCATTTCTGTATTTCTTTTATGCATCCAGATAAATCATTTGAATGCAACTATGTTCGCTTGCTTTTAATTTTTTGAACTTACATTTGCATTCAAATGAACTTGTTACTAAAATGACAAAATAGACATGTTTTACGGTTTTGGCGGATAAATACATTTTACGGTTTTGACGGAAAAGTATATTTTACAGTTTTGTCGGAAAATTTTATTTCTTGCGGTTTTTGCGGTTTTGACGTAAAATTACGTTTAAGAGTTTTGGCCAAAATTTGATTTTTTACTGCTTAGGCGGAAAAGTGTGTTTTACGGTTTTGACAAAAAAATACGTTTTACTGGAAAAGTGCGTTTTGCCAGGAAAATGCATTTTGTGCTTCTGGCGGAAAAGTGTATTTTTACAAATTTAGCAAAAAGTGTGTTTTGTCAGTTTTAGCGAGAAAGTGTGTTTGTCAGTTTTAACGAAAAGTGTGTGTTTACGGTTTTGGCGGGAAAATATGTTTTAGCGATTTTGACAGGAAGTTGCATTTTAGCGGGAGAATGTGTTTTTGCGTTTTTTTGTGGGAAAATGTATTTTTGCGGTGTTGGCGGAAAAGTGCATTTGGACCGGAAAATTTATTTTGTGGTTTTATCGGAAAAGTACATTTTTGACGTGAAAGTGCGTTTTCGTGGTTTTGGTGGAAAAATGCGTTTTTGCGGGAAATGTGTTTTAGTAGGAAAATACATTTTTACGGTTTTAGCGGGAAAATGCATTTTTCTGGTTTAAATTAAAAATTTATTTTTGTCATTTATCATTTTGGAATGAACTAGATGCACCATGAAAACTCACCCTCATTTGGGTGAGAATTTCAAATGAGTTTTCAAAAATGTAGTTGGGTGATCAATCTGGATGTTGCATTTTAATGCACTAAACGAACATTGATATACATCTTCACCCAGATGGATCACCTGGATAAGCAAACGAACAACACCTTTGACTTTAGAACTGTGGCTATAGAGATTTTGGCTTTAAAGGCTATAACTATTACTTTGGTAAAAATTAAAAGCTTGATTAGCATCAAAAGCTTTAGAAGTTGTGACTATATATATATATATATCTGATTCGTTTCCAAAATATATGACCTATTTATTTCAATCTATTTTCTATTTATGCAAGTCTATAAAATATATTAGGTTGTTTAAAACACAACATCAATCAAAATTCATCAACAATATATATATATATATTGTAAAAAGTCTAAATAGGAACCAACATTTTTATTTTTATTAAATTTTAAATAAGATTACAGTTTATTACACAAAACCAATATATTATTAAAATTTAACGGATTCTAGCACATGTATTGTTTGCAATCCCATCTCGAACACCTTTCATGTATTGTCTTGAACTGAGATCTTGGTCCATCGTATTTGGAAGTTCTTCCTCATTTTTTTTGTTCCTTTTCATTTTCTTCTAATTGAAAGTCAGGATCCACAAAATTTGACTTGCGAATAAAATTATGCAGAACCATAGTTGCCACCACAATTTGACGCATTGTAACATAAACCTTGCTTCGTCTTTCACAATACGCCACTTTTTTCCATACTCCAAAAATTCTTTCAATGACTGATCGAAGTGATGAATGGAGAAGATTAAAGACTTCGATGTAGTTTCTTTATTCTGCTTGATTTTGGAACCAATTTAGGTGATACAGATCTCCTCTATATAGACAAAGAAATACGCGACGTAATGCATATCTTGAATCATCTTAATAATATTTACCATCGGGTGGATGAGAAAAGTTAATATCATCTTCGATAGCAAGCGAAAGAACCTTTGCATCATGAGCAGATCCTGGAATTCCAACAAAAACATAGGTGAATAATATGTCTAGTTGCATATCGCAAGGATGTTTATAGATGTATTTTCGTGCCAATTCCAATATCTTTGTTGATCTCTTTTAGGCACTATAACATGAACATGAGTTCCATCGATTGCGCTAATAAATCCTTTGAAATATGGCCAATAATACTTATTTGATTGCAATTGATGATGAATTTGCATAAGAGAAGCCGGATCTGGAGCCAAAATATTAGTGGCCAATGATAACAAGTACATCATGAAACTTTATGAAAATTCTTTGTGCTAAATAACCAAATGCATGCATTGCAGTCCGTTGTGTGTTATATTCTGTCCACATATATATATATATATATATATATATATATATGATCTATCTATAATAAGAAAGTTAAGTATACTCTTTCGTCAATATGCCATGTCAACAAAAGGACTTCCAAAATGTGACACTTGTCCTTTTCCTAAAGTTCACATTTTTCTTCACATAACTAACAAAATCTTTCTAAGCAGAAGTTTCTATCTAAGTGAAAAATCTGTAGGACACACTGATATCTTCAAAGCCCGGCCAACCTCTCCTTCATAAGCCGTTGTCTTCTCCATTCTTTTTTTTTTGCAGAGAAGCTGTGAAAACGTAACTCTAACCTTTCTAATCTTCATTCAAAGTTTTCATTGAGAGTCTCAAATATCTCTCACTTGACATCTCTCCCACTACACTGATGTTAATTACTTCTTTCCATCACCTCTTTGCAAATCCCTAATTGTCAGACTATAAATAAAGGATGAAGACCTCCATATCTCATTGCTTCACCATATTCTTTATACTGGAGTCTGTGACGATGTTGAGCTCTCCAATCCAGCTTCTCAGACAGTGGTGACGCGTCCCCTTACGTTTTGGGAGGCACACAACTTAAAGAAAGGGGAGAGCTCATGGGTGTTGAAATGCTCATCACTGATGAAAAAGTACGCCTCCTGATCTTGCCTCACATATATCCTCCTATTCATAACTGCTCACACTAATGATGTCCAGTTACAATGTAAGTCTTCATGATCAAGACCGTTTCAATACTTAGGGGAATTGATCTTCCATTTGACTGACTTTGTTTTTCAAATTGTTGCGTTTTATACAAATAATGTTGGTTATCTTTTGCTGGAGCAGGTGACTGGTAAGAGACCTGTAGAAAGGCTCAACCAAACAACAAAACAAGGTATACCTAATGGGTTTTACCTCTGGTTTACGAGAAGAAGTATGGTGAAATTGTGGATCAAAAGCTAAATGGGAAGTATGTGGACGAGGAGCTGGAAAGGGTAATCTTGGTGTGATTTATGTGTGCTCGGAGTGAGCCCGAGAAGAGACCAACAATGTCTGAGGTTGTGGAGATGCTGATGAATAACCTAAGGAGAAAATGACCTTATCTTTAAGGTATCCCACTCTTTAACAAATACAATGGAGGTTGAATCTGTAGATGAAAACTCAGAGATTTTTTCCGAATATAAATATCATCAAAAAAAAGAACAAGAATTGATAAAATATATGTTAATTCGATTAACACAGTTTCTTCTTTGTTTGGCAATAATCTGGTTTTGGTTTTCTTCAGTTTCAACTTTTTTATTTTAATCATTTGTGATTAATAATTGAGAGTTGTAAAGGAGTGTAATATTGGAGTACATACTTGGTCTTTAGAAACTAAAATTTTTTTTGCTGATAAAATCAAACTATCATTTAATCATATAAACTTGGGTTTTCTAAACTTGCAAGATTAACTTGGAACTTGGATCAACCATGGAAAACCAGAAATGCAAACTGACTAATTTGTCCGTTTGGCGAGTCCCAAGAACCATGAACTGGAAGATCACAATCAAGGAAACATCTAGAGAAGCAATCCCATAGATATCTGTATGGGGTTTGGTTAAGTGACACTGTAGGCTCTCTGAAAAATGCTTAACACTCATTGTCACAGACTGAGCATCTTCTCTACCCATCGATCTCTCTGACCGAGCCTGAACACTTACTAATCATATCCTCACACCAAAGCAGGTGCGTGAGATTTCTCACCGAAACCGAAAGCCTCTTGAACTCAGAGCCAAGCCTAATCAAATTCATTGAGGTTTGATTATTGTGACATTAAGAACATCCCCAATATTTTTTTACGAATTATTTGAAAGAGATAAAGACCAAAATACATCTTAAAAAGTTTTTGTCCCTAAAATAACAATCAAATAAAAAAAATGACCAAAATAGATTTTATTAAAGGGTATAAATATATATTTATACATTTTGGGTTAACTAATATAAACTTAGAGTTTAGAATGATGGGGTGAGGTTTAAAATTAAAAATATATATATATATATATATATTAAAAATTTAAAATAAAAAATATCTATTTTGGTCATTTTTCTCTTAAAGTCTATTTTTATGACAAAAACTTCAAAAAGATTTATTTGAAATCTTATTTTATTAGAAATCTTGGAAAAAAAATCTTTGTATTTTCTTTCTCTCAATCTCTCTCTCCTTGACATAACCAACACACAAAGTCTGAAACAGAACATCTACACAAAGTACAAAACAATAACCAACAAGAGCTCTAGACTTGCTCTAAAGAAAACCAAGAATCTCAACTGTTCTCTAAAGAGAACTACGAAACTTAACCCATATGATATGTGCACTTTGCGTTGCCTCTCTTGAAAATTCCTCATCCGCTTTCTTGACTTTCGCCTTCCTTACAGCTCCATGATACTATTCGTAGGGCTCGGAAGCATCAACGAGAAGATGAGAAAGACTTCTCAAAATATCCTTAAACTTTGCATCAACATATTCTCTCTCAGTTTCAAGCTTCTTCAACAATTTCTTGATCGGAAAGATTCTAACGTACAACGCGCGTCTCCTCTTTGAGCAAGCTTTTAATCATCTTCGAAATTAGCGTCCACGAAGATTTGCTTCTCATTGGCAGCTTCATTGAGCATTGTATCTCGTGACTTTTCCATGTGGACTCGCTTAGAAGCTACAAGCCCTTCTTTTATGACAGTTTCTTTGAGCATTTGTTTTATGACATTTATGACGTAACAGAACGATGTTTCTCTAACGGTTCCCATCACGTATTAAAATATAAGATTATTTTCATAATAACAACATCAACGGAAATGCATAGCAGCTAAAGATTTGTATGACAATGCTATGTATCTTTATGGTATAATATTATGGAGGGAAAGCATGAAGTTGGTCAAGAAATATTAGATTCCTTGGGACAGAAACAAAACAAATCTGAATGGTCAATTGTTGGAAGCTCATCAAAAAATCAATCCATAAAATTAGACTCACTAGACTTGACCATGAAAATACATATAGTGCTCAAGCTCTAAAAAACGTGAATAAGTAACTTTCGACAATGGCAAACAAACTAAAAGAACATTAGACATTAAAAGTTCTTTCTAAAGTACAACATCAACGACAATTCAACTTTCTAGATCCCCAACAGAATCAAACTAATACTAATACGTAAACAATGACCCAATCCAACAAGAAGTCAACGCCAATACAACCAACACTGAAAAGATTAAAAGATTGAGTTACTTCTTTTGGTTTTAGTCTTTGAAGATAATTTTTTTTTCAGAAAACTTTTGTTTGTGGTTACACTACATTTAAGTAATTTTGGTTGAATTACGGTTCAGTTCACTCTAACTTATTTGAAGTAAATTATTTGATATGATGTGGTATGAAACTCAAGTAAAACTCTGCTAGAAATATAATGTTTTATTAATTTATGAAACTTAATCTATAAAAATATTTTCAAATAGCATGAGCAAAATTCCCAACAAATGTTTTTTTTTATAAAACAAAGTTCAATAGATTCTAAAATAATCTACAAAACATACTTACTAAACACTAAAAGTTAAATAAAATTTCATTATAAAGGGAAAATCTAAAATAAGAACTGAGACAAACATATATTATAAAATATCCTTTTTTTAAATAAAATATATTAATTATTATATATGAAACTATTAAAGATATTTATATAGTACTTTAAAATATAACTTTGTATATTTTTTTCTCATGACATTATATTCTCAATTGATTTATTTTGGAGGTGGAATCATTTATTATCGTGAGAAAATTAATTAGTGTAATAATATCATAATTTGAAACACTTAGAAAAATTCATTGGTTATTCTTACTTTAGATTTATACTTTATAAAATTGAAATAAAAATCAAAAGAATAAATATAAACCATAACATTTTTCTTAATTTTTTATTTAAATTTTTTTGTTTCTTAAAAAACGCTAGTGGTTCTTTCAACTCAAACCAATGAAATTTACAATATGACTTAGAAAAAAAAGATTATACTTATTATGTTTAATTTAAAGTATTTGTCATTTTTTTACAAAACTAAATAATTTTATTGTAAATTACTCACCCATAGGAAATGCCAACCCCTAGTGTAAAAATAGAGTCGCACTTTCTTTTGCAGACATATTATATGTTTCGCTCAAGCCATACATATCTTGGAGATCACTGCATTATATGTATCATCATTTGATAATCCTAAAACCATCTGTCGCGTCGACTCAGTAGTTTCACTTTGGCTTACTACATCCCAATAGAAAGGTGAACTGTATTCCAGATTAGAAGGTTGGTGAATACGATGTACTGCTCTCTCTCTCTCTCTCTCTCTCTCTCTCTCTCTCTCTCTCTCTCTCTCTCTCTCTCTCTCTCTCTCTCTCTCTCTCTCTCTCTCTCTCTCTCTCTCTCTCTCTAAACCCACAGCTTCTCTTGCGATTTTAATAGTTTCAGATCGTCTATTATATGCCATTGAAATTTCAGATTTTGAAGAATTATAGAGTATGTATTGCAAAGCTTTCTCAATAATCTTATTCACAAAGGTACAATGCTAATATATACATCAACATACGTATCAGAGTTTCCTAAGCTGCTGCAATCACAATGAATTACAATGATTTATACGACCAAAGTTTAGGAGAGTAAATGAGGTGTAGGCGATATCACCGGATACAATTTGATTCGTATAGATATCCCATTACCCCTCCTCAAACTGGAGCATGCAAGTCAAGAATGCCCAATTTGCGTCTGAAGTTTTCACAATCTTGTTTAGTGAGAGGCTTAGTAAAGATGTCAGCCAATTGTTGAGTTGTAGAAACATGATGAGTAGAGATGTTCCCAGAGAGTATCTGATCACAAACGGAATGACAATCGTTCTCAATGTCCTTCGTTATTTAGATAAACTGACCTATCAATCGTAGATAAGGAACATGGTTACGCAAGATAATGGAGTCAGATAGAGCCAACTTCTGATTTTGCTCTAACGGGAAGCTTGCTGGTTTTGATCCCAATAACCCAGTTTCAGAAATAATATCAAAAGCATACTTTCGTTGACTCAGATAGAAGCCTGATTTATTCTGTGAAACCTCGATCCCCAGAAAATATTTCAAATCGCCTAAGTCCTTCATCTTAAAACATGATGACAAGTAGTCTTTGAAAACCTTCAATGAATGCTCAGAATTTCCAGTGAGAATCATATCGTCGACATATATCAGGAGATTTATTTGAACCCCATTTTTGTCAAACGTAATCAGAGAATAATCTGCAAGAGATTATTGAAAACCATATTCCCGAATAGTCTTAGTTAACTTATCAAACCAGCAACGAAGCGCTTTTTTCAAACCATAGATCGATTTCCGTAATCGACAAACTTTTGTCTCGTCTTAAGAGTACAAACCAGGCGGAGGTTTCATATAAACCTCTTTTAAAAGATCACCATGTAAAAATGCTTTATGAACATCCATTTGATACACAAGCCAGTCATTTCCCGCAGCTACTTTGAGAAACAAGCGTACCATTCCCATCTCTGCACCTGGAGCAAATGTTTCACCATGATCCTCTCCTTCAACTTGCTTGTTATCCAATGCTACCAAACGGCTTTATACCACTTAATCGTCCCATCTGATTTATACTTGATCTTGTAAACCCACTTACAACCAATTGCACGCTTTCCTGGTGGTAGTTCTTCAAGAGTCCTAGTCTCATTCTCTTTTTTGCTCATTGCTTCCCTCCATTAATTTATTTTAGCTGCTATTGGTTCAACATTGGCTACAATGGCCACCTGATACACTCGATGTGTTGCAGAGAAGCGACTGCAGTTCACATAGTTGGATATGGGATATGATGAGGATACCTTCGTGGTGGATAAGGATCTAGTCTGAGCAGGGTTTAAGAAATAATTTCAAAGAGTAACAGGAGCAGTGCGAGTTCTCTTCCCCTTCCTATAAGCTCTTGAGGTTCCAGTTCTGCCAGTGATATTGATGTGTCTGGCTGCTCCATTGTAGGCGTAGAAGTAGAGGATTCTCTCGATGACTGCCCAAGAGTCGTTGAGACAGCAGAAGATGATGACATGTGTTTTGCTCAGATGGAGTTGAAGACACTATTTATGGATCATGATCAACGGTTATATTTCCAACAGTTCATTTTTCATCTTCGTATACACTTAATGGAGCACAAATAGGAGCCCATAACTCAGCTCCTACAGCGTCTTCAGCAAGAGATGCAACTGAACCAACTTCAATGTATGGAAACTGATCTTCGTAGAAGAGCACATCATGAGAGACAGAGAACTTTTGGTTTTCTAAATCATATAATCGCCAACCCTTTTGACCGTAGGGATATCCGAAAAAGACACACTTCCGACTTCATGACGCAAATTTGTCACCCTTATGATCTTGATTATGTGTATAGCATAGACTTCCAAGAACTCGCAAATGATCATAAGATGGAGCTTTGTTGTATAAGAGCTCAAACTATGTTAATACCTGAAGCATAGTGTTTGGTGTTAGATTGATGAGATAACCGTCCGTCAACACGCACTCCCCCCCCCCCTAAAAAAATATATATTGGAAGATTAGACTGAAATCGCAGTGCTCTAGCAACATTTAGAATGTGCCTATGCTTCCGTTAAGCTCGTCCATTTTGTTGTGGAGTTCCTACACAAGAAGTCTTATGTATAATCCCTTGGTTTCGAAAATAAGACTTCATGTTCGTAATTTCAGTTCCATTGTTACTTCTTATCCTTTTCACCTTGGTTTGATACTGTCTCTCAACCATGGCTATAAAATTCTGTAAACAGATTGGTGCCTCTGTCTTGTCAGCCAGAAGATGAAGCCACACATTTTGTGAGAAGTCATCAACTATTGTTAAAAAATAAAGTGCTCAACAATGAGAAAATGTGAACCCCACAAATCACAATTGATTAAATCAAAAACCTTTGTAGTTTTATTAATACTAGATGGAAAAGAACATCTTGTTTGTTTTGCACGGAGACATACGTTACACGCTTTATTAGTAATAGCAGAATCAAAAGAAACTGAAACATTCTTGAGAGAACCAACTATCTTCGCAGAAGGATGCCCCATCATGTGATGCCACAACTGATAAGAGTTGTCATCTTTAGTCTCCACAGATGCAGCTAACTCCATCCAACGAAAATCAAAGGTTCATGACTCTCGCTTAGACGCTCCAATCACCATCCTCAAAGCGCGGTCCTGGACAACAAGGAACTGATCAGCCAACTGTAACACACATTTATTTTCATCCATCTACTGTCCCACTGCTATCAGATCACACTGCATCTCTTCAACATAAAATATCGATTTCAGAATTAAATGAGAACCAAAAATAATTGTTTCTTCTGTTACTGAAACCCTTTCTCTACCATCAGCTAAAACAATCAGTACAGGTTCCATCTTTCTAATATCCGTGAGAAGATCATAATTTCATGTCAAATGATGTGAGCGCCAATATCCATGATCCAAGAAGAAGTAGGATTCATACTTGACAATTTTTTTGTTCTCGTGCTTGCCCCACCATTCAGAAGATTCATTAGTGTCTTCCATTGCGCATCATTCAGACCATTAACATCATCACGATCTCGCTCTGTTATGACATAGTTGGCTTGCTCATGTTGTGATTTTTTTTGGAACCTGCACCGTGTGAGCATAGTTGATGTTACGACCACATCCAGCAGCTGCAGATCCAATCCCACCACCAAGACCTCTTCCTTGTACCATTCATCCTTTAGGATGATCTTCCCACCATTCAAGATAACCGATCAAAGCAAAGCATTTGTCAGAATGATGACCCGATCTGTGGCGGTGTTTACACACGAGACTCTTATCGTCAATATAATTCTGGTTCACACAAGGTCATACTTGAGCCGCATAAGCCGTGAACTCTTGTGAGTCCTCACCAGTGCCGGTCGTGCTTCTCATAGCTTCTTCTTGACGAATCTCATTATACACCTCTTCCAATGGTTGAAGTTGCGTACGCGACACAAGCGGCGATCTCACAATTCGAAAACTGTCATCAAGCCCGAACAAGAACTCGTGAACTTTCTCCTCTTCACGATCCTGTTCTTGTAGAGTTCCTAAGTCACATTCACATTTTCCACATTTGCACACCCGCAAATGTCGATAATGAGCCATATTATCCCAAATCTAATTCAGTTTTCCATATTAAGCCCCGAATGCAAGAAAATGTTGCTTGCAGGATACCAACTCTGCCTTCAACTGTTGGATGCGAGGCCCATTTGTTACTGAAAACCGCTTCTTCAAGTTATCCCACAGATCTTTCGCAACATCTCGGTGTAGATGTTTTATCGAAGAGCAGGACAAGATCAATCGTCATCTTAATTCACGACACAAGTGATATCTTGCATAATTCATGATTTTAACCTTGAATTTTTTGTATGAACTGATCATTTAAGATAGTGTTTAGGTTAATATAGGTTGCATTGCATTGTATTTGTATGTTTTCAGGTTTGAAGAGGTGTAAGTGAAGTTTTGGAGTCAAAAGAGTCATGAAACGTTCAAGATGATGAAAATGGTGAAAGGACGACGAAAATGGACAGTGACCGGGCGTGGCCTACCCCACGGCATAACGATCCCGCAGCGGAACCCCGATCACCGCGGTCGAGCCCCGTGGCGGAACCTCGATCACCACGGCCGAGCCCTGCGGTGTACGACGCCCGCTGCCAATGGGCGACAAAATCACAGAGCATCGCTACGGGCAACCCCACAGAATAACAATCCCACGGCAAAACCCCGATCACCGCGGCCGAGCCCCGCGGCCAATGGGCGATGAAATCACAGAGCGTCACCACGGCATAAAGAGCCCTCGGCGGAACCCCCGATCACCGCGGCCGAGCTCTGCAGCATACGACGCCCGCAGCCAATGGACGACAAAATCACATGAACCATCGCAGCAAATACACGGCGCGGCCCTTTAGTTTTTAGCAATTCTGATTTCCTTTTATTCTGGTTTAATCATGTTTTGTGGTTGAACCAGCTCGAGTTTTAGCTTCCTATAAATACTTCTAGGACCTAATTCTAGGATCTAATCTTGTTTTCTCTCTAAACACATGATATTTTGGAGGAAAGCTTGAATCTTTAGTATTTTAATCTTTCTTTCTTGAGTTGTTTGAGTTTATTTAACAATCTGAACATGATTAGTCTCGAATCTATCATGCGTTTAAGCTTAATTATGAAGATTAGTGAGTAGACTCTTTATGGATTCATGGGTTAGGATGATTAGAGTGATTAAGTGAAGATCTAATCTTGTTTTCTCTCTAAACACATGATATTTTGGAGGAAAGCTTGAATCTTTAGTATTTTAATCTTTCTTTCTTGAGTTGTTTGAGTTTATTTAACAATCTGAACATGATTAGTCTCGAATCTATCATGCGTTTAAGCTTAATTATGAAGATTAGTGAGTAGACTCTTTATGGATTCATGGGTTAGGATGATTAGAGTGATTAAGTGAAGATCTAGGGTGTTTAATGTTAGGTTTATATGTTTTCTTGCTTATTGAGTTTTTTCAATGTTAGATTAGTCTTGATCTCTCTAATCTTGATCTGTAGACATTTCATGTCCGGAATGTGTTTGATGAAATGTCTGAACGAACTCAACTTTGCTCTAGCTTGAATAACCAAAGACATTTGATTTTAGGATTGCTAGATAGTTATTAAACTTGATTTAAATGCATGTTAATGCGTTAAGCTAAAGACATTTGATGTTTAATACATAATGACATAGGGACTTGTGTCTTGACAAAGAACTTGTTTGTTGTTGTGATCTAGACTTAAGGAAACCTATTGATTGAAACTTGCAACCTTAGATTGGAACTTAATCACTTGAAGTCAAATGCCTATACCCATGATTCCTAATTCTCTTTTTGATTGAAAGCTTTAGTTATTGTCCTTGCTTGTTCTTGTCACTTCTATTCACATCAACAAAATTGATTGCACTTAAATTAAGCACTAGATTTGTATTTTCATTGCTTTGAAATCACTTAGGATTGACACTCATTTATACTACTTTGATTAGGATAGAGTAAAAATCTTTTATCATAGTTGGCGCCGTTGCCAGTTCTAAGTTGAATTTGACAGTGAGATTTAGTCATTGCTTGAGACTAAGTCTTATTTTCTTTTATTTCTATACTGATACTCTTTCTTCATCTCTCTTTAAATGATAGGTGCATGAACTTGAGGAGTAGATGACCAAAAAAACTTGTTCCAAGAGTAGACAACATAAGTGCTTTAGAGAGAGAGTTAGCAAGAAAGAGAAGAGAATAGCGAATGGCTCATTTGGAAAGATTGGGGTTCGAGATGGATGAAAATCAGGATCAACCGCATCTTGAATATTTCTATGGAGCTGAAAACCATGGAAACAACCCTCTAGGGAGATCTCAGGAAGGAAATAGTCAAGGAGATGCAAACCTTAGGACACAACACCTTCCATGCCAAGCTAGAGAAATTGGTACATATGACCAGCCTCATATCCATGGGAATAGGGTAGGTATTCAATCTCCAGCTATGGAGAACAACAAATTCGAAATAAATTCTAGCTTGATCAATATGATCCGGAGCAACAAGTACCATGGGTTGGCTTTGGAGGATCATTTGGATAATTTGGATAATTTTGACAAGTTGTGTGGCACAGTGAAGATCAATGGCATTTCAGAAGATGCCTTTAGGTTGAGGTTATTCCCTTTCTCTTTGGGAGATAAAGCCCATACATGGGAAAAGAACTTGCCAAGGTCTTTTATTGAAACATGGGATGAATGCAAGATGGCTTTTCTCAACAAGTTCCTCTCAATCTCAAAAACAACCAAGCTCCGGAATGCAATCTCAGAATTTCAGCAGAAGAACTTATAAGGCTTTGGCGAAGCTTGGGAAAGGTTCAAGGGATTGTTTTCTCAATACCCACACCATGGTTTCACTAATGAGAGTCTCCTAAGCACCTTCTAAAAGGGAGCTTTGCCTAAGTATCGCAGCATGTTATACATAACCAGCAATGGTTTCTTCTTAGGAAGAACTGCTCAAGATGGAATGAGGCTTGTGGTAGAATATTTTTCAAAGTGACTCAGTGTATAATGATGATTATGATAGGCAAAACCGAGGTGGGAGTGGTGATGACTACTACACAAGAAAAGAGTTGAAGTCTCTCCAAGATAAGCTGGACATGCTCCTTTTGGATAAGGCAAAACAAGAGAATGTGGAGTTTTTTGGTAAGCAAGCTTAAGAAGAAGCTTTTGAAGTTAATGAAGTTGAGGGTTTGGAAGGACAACAAGAGTTGTGTTTCATCAATGTTAATGGTCAATGGTACAAGAAGGAGCTCAACTTTCAGTATCAAAACTCATTCTAGAACAAGCCTCAATATCCAAACACCTACCATCGAAAACCCTTCTATAACAACTAGCAAAGTGGATATCAAGCCAATCAACAATATCCTCCAAGTTTCCCCTCTAAAGGAAATCAGTCTATTTAAAATCAAAGAACCTCTTCACAAGTTCAGCCCAAAGATACAAGTGTGGAACCAATGTTCAAGCAGTTACTAGAATCTCAAGCAAGAAATAAAAAGAATATTCGAGATGAACTGAATAACATCCACACAAAGATTGATGAAAGCTACAATGAGATCAACAACAAGTTCAAGACTTTAGATAATCAATTTGCCTCCATGATTTCAAGCTCTAAGCTCCCAATGGGATCTTTACCAGGGAATCAGAGTAGAACCCCAGAGATTATTGCAATTCCATCCTTTCTACTGATGTTTCTGAGATTTTGTTGAGTGATCATGAGAAAGAAGTGGATGATATTGAAAGGATCTTGTACGGAACTGAGATTGGACATGTTGGTAAACAGATTGTAGCCAAGGCTGCGGTGCGGATTGTGGAGAAGGTTGAACACAAGGTTATAAAGAGAGTTGAGATACAAGTTGTAGAGAAGGTTGTGCAACCATCTAAATACAAGGCTGAGAAACGAGTTAATAGGAAAGCTATCCAGAAGTTGAAGGAGGTTGAGTTGGAAGAGACTCCCGACGTTGAGCAATCACCTTATGATAAGCTCCCATTTTCACAAAGGTTCCTCACTAAATCTCAAAAGAAAGTGATATCTAAGTTCAGAAAAGATATGAGTGATGTAGGATTCAAGCTTCCATAGATCTCGAATATGCATGATGCTCATATCAGAATGATATTCATCAAGGACATTCTAGATCACAAAGAAGAAACAGGAGATCTTCTAGATATTTCTACTCTGGGGCTTGATCCACAAGTCCCACCAAAGTCTCTTCCTAAACTTGAAGACCAAGAAAAATTCACATTACCTTGCTCTCTTGGTAAATTCACACTTGAGAATGCTCTTGTTGATTCTGGTTCAAGTGTGAATGTGATCTCATTGGAGATGGTGAAGAAATTAGGGATTAAGAACATGGAAACTAACACTTATTCCCTCATGTTTGGGGATTCTTCTTCTACAACCCCTATTGGTCTCATCAAGAACTTTCTTTTGAAGATTGTAACATGCACCATTCCAATAGACCTCACTGTCTTGGATATGATGACTAAGAGGAGAGTACCATTGATCTTAGGAACACCATTCCTTACTACTGTGGGTGCATGCATTGATCTTCCTAACAAGAGGGTGACTCTCCACAATGTCAACAAAGCTATATCCTACCCAATCAAGTCTCCAATGGTGAATTTTGAGTATTTTGGAATCATAACTTGTGAAGAACCTCCCATTGAGAAGATGAATGATGAAGTGATTGTTAGTGGGAAAAAAAGTCTTGATGGGAAATCTTCTCAAGTGATGTGTGATGAGCATTTGGAAACTGCTCCAAAGAAGGAGGTGAGTAGAGCCATTATGGCTTCTCATGAAAAGAAGAAAAAAATGAAAGAACCTCAGCCTCCACATCTTGATAAAATTTCACACACTCTCACGCTTCACCAAATGAAGCTTAAGGATGGAGCTTTTGAGTACAAGATCAAGTGCAAGGGAATGTCTAAACTATTCTCAAGTTCAAGAGACATAATAACTCCCAAGCTCCAAGATGACCCAATCAAGCTTCAAGAGGTCTTTTCGCAAGCCCTCATAATCACTCTTGAAGGTGGGAAGGATCCTCCTTCTCATTAGCCAATTGAAAAGGTAGTCAAGCTAGAGACCTAAAACAAGCTCCCTTAGGAAGAAATCCCATGTTATCATTGTATATACTCTTGTTATTTATTTCTTTTCAAGTTGTTTGATAAATGTGGTTCAGTTTTTCAGGTTGAATCTAGCACTAGAGGAGAGAAGAAAGGCGGTAAAGCACTCGAGCCTTATGGTATACATTCCGCATCATCCTCCTCTAGTCGCTATGAATCACGCCATTTACTTTCACTGATGCTAGACATCCGCTGCCATACTCCCATATCTTCTTGAGGTCTTTCTCCAAACTTTCATTGTATATACCACTTTTCTTTTGCTTTTGTCATATTTTCGGTATCTCCCTTTCTCTTAGTCACACAGAGACTGTATGATTTAAGTTTGGGGGAGGCACCAAGTTGCTAATGTTTTAGTGTTTTGTGTTTGATCATTGAGTCTTGCATTGTATATACTTATTCACATTGAAAAAAAATCATTTAGGTTGCATCATTTCATCTTTAGGATTGAGTGTAGAAGCATATAGATTGCATTCATTTCCATAGGGGACAAAAACTAAACTTACCTTGTAAAGAATTCATGCTAAGATCTCAATAGGATACCCTTTGTAATCATGGCAAGTAGCTTGAGCACCCTTTGAAAGACTTGTAGACTTCAAGTTTTGAAAACTCTTCTTGAAACTCTTTGATTGATGAAACTCACTTATCTTTGAAGCCAACTCTGAACTTAATTGACTAATGAACTTAATTCCTCTTGCTTATGGTCCTTTGTGTGCTAAATCATGGCTTCCCTATACACACTTGAGTCTGTCCCACCTCTTTCACCTATCTACCTTTTTGAAAACTCAAGTGGCCATCTATAAGATGGTTACCATTCCCTTAAACCCTTCCCTCCTTTCAAGCTACCATTAATTGTTGAGTGAGGTATTTTCTTGATGCTTTACATGTGCATAATGTTGAGAATAATTGGGACGACAATGGTTGATCTCCATTACTTGCTAGCTATAAGACTCATCATGTCTAGCTTCTAGGATGGGATGGGAGTTTTTTGATGGTTTATTCTTGGGAGTGTAGAAAGGAATGAAAAGAAAGAATGAGCTCAAAATTATTGAAGAAATTAAGTCACTAGGGATAAGCAAAAAAAAAGATATTGCTCAAAAATGTAAAAAGAAAAGAATCAAAACAAAAGAAAATAAAAGAGAGCTAAAGAAGAGAAAATAGAGGAAATCCCTAGTAGACACCAAAAAAAAAAAAAAGAGTTCAAATGTAGAGTGTTTTTGAGTGATTGAGATATCTTTGGTGGGTAAATAAAGGAGAGAGGCGTTTTAGGTTTGATTGTTGGGTGTGAGCAAGGAATGAGAGTGACCTTGATGAGAGAGAGTTTGGCATTTGGAAATAGAGGTACCACTTGTTTCATGTTTGGTAAAAAGGTAGAACAATAGAGGTTAAGCATTGTAAGCATAGTTGTTTTATTTCTTAGATATATTATGTGCAATGTCAAAGCTACTAAGTTCTTGAGAGTACGTCACCATAAAAGAATCATCTTGGCCTCTTTCCTCACCATATTTTCAATCCACCTCTCACCTTACCAAATGATTTGGACCATTTGCTAAGACTTCACTTATAATTTTGCAAAATGAATGTGAGAGCTGGTTGGTTTGTTTGTTTGTGGATTCAAAAGAAGAGTGTAGAGATCAAAGGAGTAAGGACAAGCCTATAGGAGTTAGAGTATGAAAGATTCTTTGCTCATGCTATTTGATATGATTGTGCAAGGTTGTCATATTGAGGTCAAAGAAGAGTTTCTTTTGGTGATGAGTCCCCACCTTCAAAACTTCTTCCTATTTATTGTTCTTAAAAATTACTTGAGAACAAGTAAGGAACAAGTGTGGGGGATTTAATATCTTGCATAATTCATAGTAACATTGCATTTTTGTATGAACTGATCATTTGAGCTAGTGTTTAGGTTCATATAGGTTGCATTGCATTGCATTTGCATGCTTTCAGGTTTGGAGAGGTGCAAGTGAAGTTTTGGAGCCAAAAGAGTCATGAAACTTTTAAGATGATGAAAAATGGTGAAAGGACGATGGAAATGGACAGTGACCGGCCGCGGCCTACCCCGCGGAATAACGATCCCGCAGCGGAACCCCGATCACCACGGCCAAGCCCTGCGGCGTACGACGCCCACAGCCAATGGGCGACGAAATCACAGAGCATCGCCGTGGGCATCACCGCGGCATAACGAACCCGATTGGAACCTCCGATCACTGCAGCTGAGCCCCGCGGCGTACGACGCCCGCAGCCAATGGACGACAAAATCACAGGGAACCACCGCGGGCGTCACCGCGGAAAATACAGGGCGCAGCCCTTTAGTTTTTAACAATTCTGATTTCGGTTTATTCTGGTTTAATTATGTTTTATGGTTGAACCAGCTAGAGTTTTAGCTTCCTATAAATACTTCTAAGACCTAATTCTAGGATCTGTCTTGTTTTCTCTCTAAACACATGATATTTTGAAGGAAAGCTTGAATTTTTAGTATTTAATCTTTCTTTTTTGAGTTGTTTGAGTTTATTTAACAATCTTAACATGATTAGTCTTTAATTTATCATGGCTTTAAGCTTAATTATAAAGATTAGTGAGTAGACTCTATTTGGATTCATGGGTTATGGTGATTAGAGTGATTAAGTGAAGATCTAGGGTGTTTAATGTTAGGTTTATAAGTTTCCTTGCTTATTGAGTGTGTTCAATGATAGATTAGTTTTGATCTCTCTAATCTTGATCTCTAGACATTTCATGCCCGGAAGGTATTTGATGAAATGTCTGAACGAACTCAACTTTGCTCTAGCTTGAATAACCAAAGACATTTGATGTTATGATTGCCAGATAGTTATTAGACTTGATTTAAATACATGTTTGAGTATGTTAAGCCAAAGACATTTGATGTTTAATGCATAATGACATAGGGACTTGTGTCTTGACAAAGAAGAACTTGTCTATTTTTGTGATCTAGACTTAAAGAAACCTATTGATTGATAACTTGTCACTTTAGATTGGAACTTAATCACTTGAAGTTAAATGCTTATACCCATGAGTCATAATTCTCTTTTTGATTGAAAGCTTTAGTTATTGTCCTTGCTTGTTCTTGTCACTTCTATTCAAATCAAAAAAACTAATTGCACTTAGATTAAGTACTAGATTGATATTGTTATTGCTTTGAAATCACGTAGGATTAGATTGACACTCATCTATACTACGTTGATTAGGATAGAATAAAAATCATTTATCAACAAGTAAAGCTTGAATCGTCAACCAATCCTCCAAATCAGGAGAACCATCCTCTGGACGAGAAATAGTCCCATCCAAAAAAAAAACAAATTTCTAATGGGAGCACAAGGCAGTCTTCATCCCGTAAGCCCATTCTTCATAGTTCGACCCCTTAAGCAAGGGATGCGAAATCACAGCCCCTGGATTGTCAGTAGAGGTGAGATCGTAAGGAAAAATCTTACGGAGTGTCTGCACAGCCGCTGCGTTCACGTTATTTGTTGTAGACATCGTTGGTGACTCAAGAAACAGAAACTCAGCACCAGAGGATCAAAGATATGAAAGAGAAAATTCAGAGAAAATGTTCATAGCTCTGATACCATGAAGAATTACAGATATGTATTGCAAAGCTTTGTCAATAATCTTATTCACAAAGGTACAATGCTAATATATACATTAACATACGTATCAGACTTTCTTAAGCTGCTGCAATCACAATGAATTACAATGATTTATATGACAACGTTTAGGAAAGTAAATAAGGTGTAGACGAGATCACCAGATACGATTTGAATCGTATAGATATCCGATTAGATTTTTCACTACTCTCTGAACCTTTACATTTGTGTCTTGGTTGCACTTTATTTGTGGGGAGTTTCAGAAAATTTTGATTCTTGGTCATCTCCTTCAGTTTTGTTGTCATTCACATCTTCTGCTTGCACATATCCATCACGACCATTTCCAACTGCCCATCGATCTTCAGTTCCACTATTTACATCTGAAAGAAAAATTCCAGCAAATCTAGATCTTGAAGTGGCTTGCTTCTTATATAACTAGCCCCATGAATTTCCTATAATTGAAATTATTCACCATTATTAATGATAAATTGTTATAACAAAATAGCCTACCAGATAAAAGTTATTGAACGCGACATACATTGCACCGATCGTCCCACCATTCAGAATCCATCTCGATTTCATTAGTAATCTGATTAACATGTACTCCAGTTTTTTTTTTTCTTAACCTTTTGTGTGAAGTGTACAACATTTTCAAACTATCATAATGACTTGAAAAATCAAAGAGGCAAAACACAAAACAAATAAAACAAGCTAAACAAATCAAACAAGCCAACTAGATAAAGATCTAGTCGCCCATGGTCGACTAGACCATATCCTCTTCATCACTCTCTCATTTGAACCTTGACTAGGGTATTTCTTGTTTCATCTCGATTGGAGTTTCTGTTGAATTTTTATGATAAAATTTGCAAAGACTTGTTTTCTCGTAAAACTCCGAGTCAATCGTATAAAACGATAACGGTTAACTTAAACACCAATGCGATCTCGACTATATGCTTGGTTTATTATTTTGGGGACCCAGCATCGTGTAATCATACGAAGGACAATTTTTCCGAAATAAATCATAAAAATCGCTTAAATCGTAAATTGACCCAAAAGGTCTAAAACGCGATAAAAGTCCATTTACGGTTTTATATGAGAATGACCCCAACTATAATGATAGTCTACCGGTTATCCTCAGAAGATAAATGGAAAAAAACGATAATTTTCAAGTTCCAAGATAATTATGAAATTCGAGAAGATAAGGAAGATTTCCGTGGAAGGATAAACTCGGATTGGGGGCAGAAAAGGAAAGACGACCGACCTTGAAGACCTATATAAGAGAAGCAAGAGAGAGGGACGTAGGGACATGAAAATTCTTAGAACAAAACTTATCACCTAGAAACCTTAGGGATTATTGTCGTCATGTTTGGTTTTCTATGTATTGAACTCAATTACTAGACGAACTCGCAAAGGAAGTTCAGTCTCTTGTTCAAATTCTTTAACTGAACTACGTTTGGCTTGATCCTCAAAAGGGGTACGTAGGCAGCCTTCCATAAGGTCCAGTCCGAAATCAATCAAAACCTTTTTCTTGTCTTTTTCGTCTTTTGTTATTGAGCTGCGACTTAACTATGTTTAAGGTTTTAGGTGGCTAGAACTAGAAAACTTGCTTACAGCTCTTGTGGCCAAATCTTTTACAATCCGTTGTAACAATCGCTATGCTCTATGAGAATTTGAAATAAAGATCAAACTTTTCTTAATTCGTTTTGTTATCTTTTTATATTTTCTGTTTTTATTCGATTACTTTTCGTTGGCTCTTTCAGAGAATCCGGACCTCAAGGAAAGTAGGAAGGTTTTTTTTATTGCTTTCCTCCATTCACTAAAATCGACAGTTAAATTTTGGTTCCCACAGTTAAGAACTAGAAGGAGGGGGTGGGGGGGGGGGATTACTCTAAATCATGGCCACAAATGCTTGATCAAAACGATGGCCGGAAATATGAAAGAAAAACTCGCAGCTCGCAACAACGCTGGTAAACATCTCCAGCAGTGACTTCAACTATGGCCAACGCTTACACAAAGGCTGCAGTGCTCAAGAAAATAGAATAACTAGTTGTGAATTTTCACCACAGGAAGAGCACCAAAACGAGCTCGTGGTTTCTCTCTCTAAACAGAAAGGACAGCGATAAAATCTATCAAACCCCGTAAAGTTCGTCTCATTATCGGGTACACAACCCCCACTGCTGTACTTCTTCTGAATAATTTTCGAAGAAACGAATTTGATCTCTATTGAATCACTCGAAACCTAAAACCTAAACTAAGCAAAATGGAAAATCATATCCCTCACTGATAAAACGTTTTCTTACACCTAAGATTTTGTAAAAATTCAAGCGTCATTTCAGTAGTAACATATTCAGTGCATTCTCGATGATTGTCACCTAAGCTTAATTAGTAAAAACTCCCTCACATTGATCCTATGGAAACGAGAAAATTTTTGATTAATTTTAGTCGCGTTAATTAACCCCATCGCAGCTATAATTTCTGATATAAAGATCGGAAAATAAATTTGCGGAACAACTACAAAACGTGAGTTTTCTGAATAACGGCTCTTGTACAGCCAAATTTGAAAAAAATGTTTAAAGAACAAATTTCGTAAAATTAAGCTCTACAAAATTTTACGAAACAGTTTGCAGAATAAATTTCGTAAAATTAAGTACGACAACATTTTACGAAACATCTTTCGTAAATTAAACTCGACAATATATTATGGAACATTGTTCGTAAAATTAACGAGGTAGTATTTTATGATTCCAATTTGTAGAATAAATTTGGCAACATTTATGAAGCGACTCTCATAAATAAAACTCAAAACGATTTGGCAACCTTCGGAAAATAAAACAAAGATCTTACAAAAAGACTCTTGGAAAAGGAAAGAGATGGACCGAGATATGAGAAGTGAACGTTTCCCAACGGCTTCTATCGATGGTCTCACTGTTCTCTCTCTCTCCAACCTCATCGTCTATGATCTCTCAGCAAAGCCTCATCGCCCAGCGAGTCTTCCTCATTTCCCTCGGCATCTCCTGATTGCTCCTGGCTATTCCTAAACGCCGAGAGGCCATTGAAGAGATACTTATTCATTTTTCTTATAACCAACGATACTAGGACTGAAACCCAGATCAAAAATAGAGATTGCTGAATCAAAATCGCAAGACAGGCTTCAGCCTAAACACGAGCAGGAAAGTAGAGAAATCCAGGCTGAATCAATATTCTCACTATTCGTAAGAAGTTAACAGACACGAGAATAGGAATGGGAAATGAGCAAGCAAAACTGAGGAGAGGCAAACTTGAATCTCCGAGAAAACTAATGTATGTTCGACTTGGAAATTTTTGAAATAAGACTTGGAATTTTCGTAGGAAGGTATTAAGAGATAAAAACGATCTGAAGATTGCTGTAAACTTTAGAGAACCTAGAATCCAGGTGGATAGTCAACCGAACTAAGTCTTAGGTGATTTTCCCTATCTCGATCTATTGTTCCTTAACTGTTCATGCACATCTTGCAAACCGATCTAAATTTTCGCAAAACCGAGAAACAATCGCCACGCATACTCAGCTCGCTGCCTAAAGAAAGAACTAGAGACACGAACGTCGTCTTAAAACCGACTCGTTCCTAGAAATTTTCTCAATACAGACATATTCCAAGTTGTCAACCTGAAAACCACCAAATGAACATCCCAACGTCATCTTTAAATCAATTCATATTTTTCGATCCTCCCAATCCTTAAAAGAGAAAACGTACATAATCCTTCAAAATATTGATTCAGCCATTTTCTTTCTTAAAAAAAAAAGAGGGAGTAGGTAAGTATACTATAATCGTTTACTCACATACTTCAATTTTTTTTTTGCCTCGCCATTAAAAAAACATTTGCGACAAAGCAAAATAGATAACACAAGTAGCAGCGAGCACAACAAAAGGAATGTTTTCTCCCCACTCGATGACTAGATCTAGTGCTGGTTGACCGATTCGTTCCGCTCAAGAAAGTCATGAAAATGTTTCACGACTAGATCGTAACAAAATAACCTTTGGTAAATGAATCTGGTTAACCGATTCGTTAATGCTAAGTTGAATCTGATCACTGCAACCTTGGATTATAGGATGTTGTAGCGCAAGCGAGAGATTGGCTATACCTTGAAACATGTCTAAAACAGTCTAAAACTCTAATAACAAACGAGAGTTGAATTAAGAGTTTAGATAACATATCAAACATACTAATCATATCTGCTTAGAAGTAGCGCCGATCGACACCACGTAGTGGCCATCAATCGACACTCCGGTAAGAATCACAAGAGTGACTTCCCTAAACCTTAGAGTTTACGTTCAGAACGGCGCTTCACTAAAACGCTTACCATTTTGTTAGTCCGCATTACTTAGTCTACCTGAGAGTTCCCCTAAGTAAGCAAATCCTCAAATCATTATTCATCAATTAATACATTCATCTAGCTTTATTTCGAAACAATAAATCTATTGAGTGATCTTAAAGTCTCTGCGGATTTGATCCCTAAGTACTACATTGAACCTGTTATTTAAGAGAGTAAAAAGTAGATCATAAGGTTAATTTGAGAGTGAATAATAAAAGCTACATCAAATTTGGCGCCGTTGCTGGGAAACTCTTTCTTATTGCCATTAGATTTAATTTAGAATATATTCTAGATTTTTATTTTACTGTTGCTAACCTTTTATTTTATTATTCCTGATGACAAATGTACCTTTTGAAGAGAATATGGACTCTGGACGACAGGAATCGATCGACGGATATCTTCCAGGATTGATCGATGTTCGTCCATCAACATCGGGCGACACTCTGCTACCGCCATCGATCGGTACCGATCAGACGGAAGCAGGTAAGTCTGCCTATAATGAACTTATTAATGAGGAAGTAGTTTTGAAAGATCTTAATGATCATGAATGCAACAAAGCAAGCCAAATCATTAATAAATAGGGGCTGCAATCCCTGGCTAAATTACTAAAACTCCAAAAGATGAGATGAAAAATAAATTGCCAATGCTTGAATACTTAAAGCCCATCAGAACCTATTCCAATAGGTCCGCTATCAGATTACCAGATAACCATGCAGGAAACTTTGAACTTAACGCTGATTACCTTGTTATGGTACGTAAAAATCCGTTCAGTTGCCTCCCACTGAACACCCGAACGATCACATCGAACTGCTAAAAGACATGGTGCCTGACGGCTTTAACAGTTGCAAGCTTTTCCCTTTCACCCTTGTAGGGGACGCCAGGAGGTGGCTAGACCAGCAACCACGAGGATCCCTAACTTTCTGGAAGGATATCAGAAACGCTTGCATTAATCACTTCTTCGACGAAGAGAGATAATGGGAAGCGAGAAGAGAAATTTCAACATTCCTTCAAGGTAACCGCGAAAAACGCTTGGGCAAGGTCAAAGACTACCAATTTGTATGACCACACCATGGATTTTCAGAACCCCAACTCATCAACACCTGTTATAGAGGTCTAAACCTAGACTATCAAACCATCCTTGATACAGCCAGCGAGGGGAACTTCGGTACTCGAAACCCTGAGGACGCTAAGAGGCTGATTGAAAATATAGTTTTAGGTAAATCCTTTGATAGGAGAGATACCAAAGAAAAGGAACCATCAACGTCCGCAAAGGACAAGAACTTTATCCAAGTTAAAAAGACTTTGGCTTCAGTAGCACCTCTTCTAGATAAACACACTCAATCCGAACAACATGGTGAGGATGATGATATTTCTTCCAGGAACAAAAGATGAGTTGAGTGCACGGATGTGATGATTTTAAACGATCAACAATTTGGGGAAAACATCGACAGTTTCTCAAGCAACTACAACATAACTGTGAAGAGAAATGAAAGAAGTTTGAAATCAAGAATGAATTAAGTATTCACATGAAACCAAAGGATAGCCGCCGACCTCGACGATAAATTAAATTTAATATACTCATAGATGATGGAGAAATTCGAAACTCTGAGTGAGAAAATTAAGAGGAACGACAACCAAGTTGTGAATAAAGCCATGTCTATCAGGAGAGAAGAAGGATTCCTACCTGGTATGACAGACACCAACCATAGGATTCAAATCAATGCTGTAACTTTACGATGCGGAAAATAACTCATTCCCAGCGCAAAAGAGAGCATCATCATTGATGAATTCGATAGAATTGCGTAGGATGGGAAAGAAAAATCAAACCCCATTCATCTTGACATTAACGAGCATGGTCCCAAAATTCTTCCCGAAACAGAAGTATTGGATCATGCTAACGACCTAGAGGAATTTCCAACTAACTTGAAGGAGAACGAAATGGAAATGGAGGATCACGAGACCGTCGATCGACACTTAGGAACCAGAATCGATCGATGCCAAATCCCCAGCCCAAAATTAACCTAACCGGTTAAAACTAGGGTCTACCAACCCCTTTTCCTGGTAGTAATGCGGAAGCAAAAAAAGAGTTAGATTGAGAAATATGCAATTAAGCTTTTGACAAAGTGATCATCGAGATCCAACATAATGATACCTTAAAGGTTTCACATGCAATAAAGAAATATATGAATGATGCAGTATCACAAGGATTCAGTGAAACAGAGCATAGCATAATGATGGTATCCGAGGAAGTGAGCGTACTTATTCAAGGAGAAACCCTAGTTAAACTTCCTGATCATGGTAGCTTTGTTCTAGATTACACCATTCGAAATGACAGATTCCAAAGATTGTGGGAACCGAAATTCAAACTGTCGATTTCCGTGAAATAAGGAAAGTCAGGAAACTCTAATTTTCCCAGAGGATCCAGATTATCTGTGTAAACACATGAATACGAAAAAGACAAAGACAACAAAATATCGATAGTAAGTTTCACGAATGCGTTTTATTGATTAACGAGAATAGAGCTCACAAGATTTCACCGAAAACAAGATGAATAGAGAACTGTAAACAAAGAGAATCGTAGAACAAAAGCGGAAAAATATTATAAGTATGACCTTGCTAGTCTACCCACGTAAGTTCTAAGTTTTTCTAAGCTAACAAGAATTCTCTCAGTCTAAATCTTCGGATCCCGGCGCTTCTTGCTTTTGTTTGCCTTATATATGCCTTCTAGGTGGGTTTGTCCTTTCCTTTTGTGCCCCTAGATCAAGTATATCACTTTGCGGAAATATTCCATTTTCCCGATCTTTGTGTTTATCTGTTGACACTTGACATTTATCTCTTCCTGCGAATAATGGATAGACCGTCATAGTGACCTTGGGCTCAATTTCGTCTAAAATCATAAGTGGGCTCTTAGCCACGTTTTAGGCCGTTTCAGGCTATTTCTTGACTTTGAGCGTTTTTACGATTTCTAAGAGAGAAAACCTTTGGTATGCTATTAGTTTCACAAGTAATTCAAATTACTCGTATAGTACAGGTGATCTTGGTGTTAAGTCAAATGTTACCGTTTTATACCAACAATTTGAATTCATACGAGAAAACAGGTGTTTATGGTTTTTATCGCAAAGCTCCAACTCCAATCGAGACGGAACAAGTGTGACCGAGGTTCAAAGAGGCATTGGCCGAACGGGGATGGTCCAGATTGGCTGATCCTACTCGCCTGATGGCGAATTGGACTGGTCGATCCAACTCGTCGTAAGGCGAGTTGGACTCGTCGATCGAACTCGCCATCAGGTGAGTTTGACTGGTCGATCCAACTCGCTTGATGGTGATCTTGTTGTGGTTCATCTAAATCACCATCAGGCGAGTTACAATGGTCGATCCAACTCGCCTGATGACGAGTTGGATGTGGTGCATCCAACTTGGCATTGTTCGTGTTTCCGACGCGGTTGTTGTTCCGGGGTTCCTTACTTAGGCCCTTTCCTGAAATTATTTCGAGAAGGTTTTCCTTAGGAGATGTGATCCTGGATGTTGCTTTTGAGATTACCGTTTTTGACCGAAACAGTTGGCCCCCCAGCTCGTAAGCTTCGTGCGCGATTCTTACGAGCGAGTGATGGTGTTAATCAGAATCTACAACTAGGAAAGACTTTCCCTAAAAGATTTCCGTCGATTATTTTAATGTACAGAGGTATCTCTCCCTTACTTTCTTATAAATATTGGACTCCCATCCTTCATTCACTTCACACTTTCTCAACTTTCTAAGTATTTCTCTTCCTTCTTTAAAAACTCCCCTCCACAAAGATGTCTTCTTCCCATCTCGGCCAGAAGAGTTGTGACGCTGAGATGAGCAAGGCCCTTCACGCGAGAACGTCGGATTCTCCTGTCCCCGGATCCATTCCCGCTCATATTGCGGATTTCCTTTCATTTCAGGATGAGATCGATCGCAATGAAGCCGAGTGATTCATCCGTCCAAGGCATGTTGTTCTGCCAAATCTCCCTACTCTGGCTGATGCCTTGGCTTCCCTGATCGAGGAACCGCCCTTGCATCATGCTACCTCAGACAGAGTGGTGACCATTATAGTCGTACATGTCCCTAAGGTTGTAGCCAAACCGTTGGGTTTGTCGACGACTCCGATTCTTGTCTCTAATTTTGACATGGCTCCTAAGTCGATGCCTCCTCCTCCTGCCAAGAGAGAGATTGTTTTGGGAGTGGACGCTCCTAGTTCCACTCCAACTACTGCTTTGAGGGGTTGCAAAAGACCATGCGCTAATCTCGATGCAACTAAGAGGATGAGGTGTACTGATATAGCCTATTTATTACCAGATTCAAGCCATGTTATAGGCTCTATTTAGGTTTTGTTATGTGTGTCTAGACTATATTTTAGGGTCTTTACAGGTCAAGGTACGTTCTTGAGATATGTGAATTTGGAACATTTAGAGGAGAAGAATCCGTAGCTGATCAGTTAGAGACTCGAAGTACAAGACAGTCGTCGATCGACGACGCAACCTTGTCATCGACCGATGTTACAAGACCAAGTTCGATCGATGTTTCACACTTGCCATCGATCGACGGAAATTTCACAGACAACCGATCTCAAGCCCAAGTTAGAGACAAATGATGAAGATACCCTGGATGATTTTTGATTTATATCTATGGTTTATGTATTACACAGAAAAAAAAAGAGTTAAGAGGAGAGTTAAGTTTTCTATTATAGTTTTAAGGTTTCTAGGGAAGAAGATTTATAACTCCTTAGGGATATTTGTATTGGAACTCTAGTATTTAATCTATGCATTATATCCAGACTATTGTTCTTACTTTAATATTAATTAGATTTAGGGTTGAATGATAGCAATCATGGATTAGGCCAAAAGTATGATTGCTAGGTTAAGTTAATATCCATCAATTGAGTTTTGCTTGATCCTTGCATTCTAGAGTAGCTAACTAGGATCTTGAAAGTAGGACATGGACAACTACGAGAGTAGATTCTGTGCCAGAATAGACTCCATTGAACTAGGTTGTTAGGCGCATGCGAGAGCTGGTCTAATTAGCTTGGTGAACATATCAATTCTCGTTCAGATTTCCTTTTGATTTCACCGTCGATCGACATCAGGCCTTAACCATCGATCGATGGTCTTTCTTTTTGCTCGCATACGAGAGTTAGAGTTAAAAGGGTCAGAATAGTTAATATTTGTGTTCTAGAATATTAACATTTCCGTGCTTCTTATTCCCCATAATCCATTAAGCTTGAAATCCTAGGTCTAGCATTCTTACATTTGCATCTAGTTAGTTTAATAGCATATTCCCATATTTACATTATTATCATATTTCCATATTTCATCTATGACTTCTGATAAGGAATATTTCCTTAAATTGATTAATTACTACTAATATATATATTTACCTAGCTTAGTCTTTAGAAATTAGAAATATATTGTGTGTCATTGCTCTCTATGGATTTGATCCCTAAGTACTACACTTGATCTCTCTTGGCAGGAGTTTTATTTGTGTGTAAAGATTAGGGTTAATTTGATAGTTAATTGTTTAGGATATTCATACCCTGCTAAAAAAATAAACACACCATGTCATGTACCAAGGGCGTCGAGCCGTCAAGTAGTTCAGTTGTTTGCGGTGGATTTTTTAGTAATTTTGACGCCCTGCATGTTAGCGATTTCGTACTCTCATAGTCGGACGACCTTTATGACTCTGTAAGGTCCTTCCCAGTTTATTCCAAGTTTTCCCACGTTTATTTTAGCGGTGTTTTGGAAAACTTTGCGCAAAAATAGATCGCTACTCACTAAGAGCTATGAAGAAAACAAGAAGTTTTCACAAATCCTTGAAGATCCATGTTAATATAAGAGCATAAAATATATAAACAAAGACATACATAGATTTTGAACTATAAATCACAAGCTTTCCATTCTAAAACAAGAGAAAGCAAAAAAAAAAAAAATCAAAATGTCGTTGAGATAGCTTAGGAGTTTTGTTGCCCTAAAATGCATATTGATAAGCATAGAAGTTGAAATGAGTAGACCCAACAAACATGGATCGATCCAAAATAAAATAGGTAAATCTGTTTAGCCAACGCTGGTCAACACATTTTTGCACAGAATCGATCCACATGTCTGGATTGATCGATCTCTTCATTTTTGGATCCGACTTTCCATTATACGACCAAGATCAAATGATCTTCATCACTCGGTCAATCTTTTTCTTCCTCCACTCGACGTCTTCTGTTTTTCTGGATCGATCTCTTCAATCTGGTCGACGAAATGGATTCTTCACAAACGGATGATCCAAGTGAACGAATCGATTTATTGTTTCCCTGAATCAACAGCTTCTCTTTTATTGGATCATTGCTCTGGTAGTCCTGAAACAATGCATTTCAACATGAGATAGAACCCTCAGGACCGGATCAATAGATCTTCGCCATAAATCTCCCAAAAATGATCCAAATGCTCATTTTACCTTCAAATCCAACATGCATGCTCCCAAACCTGAAAATACACAAATGTACATGCAAATGCAATATATGCTCCTAAATACAATCTAAACCGAATAAAAATGAAAACAAAAAGAATGCTAAAGACAGGTAAAATGTAACACATCATAAACCCATTAGGTAGAGACCAGGTAGAATATAGATAAGATGTCGCATTTACAGCCCAAGAAGGAATCATCAGCCAAGACAAAGATCCACCCATCGTTTCACTTGGGACAATGACTAGGTGAGACCAAGTCTATGAAAAGGGGCATAGAATTTTTGTTTCAACTCGTGCAAAAATAAAATAGCAATATTATTGGTTTAGAGAAGGGGGCGACCTGTTTTAACTACTCGGTTTACTAATCTTAAAGAGTAAACAAAGTGTAATTAGGCTTAGAAACATGTAAATATATTAGGAATTAGTTTTCTTAACAAGAATAGAATTCATTTTGGCCAATTCGTCCTAGCTCTTTATAAATATGATGTAACAACTTTCAAAGTAAATGCACAACTTTTCAAACTTTAAGCATACCAAACGATCCAACTATCGTTGGAATCTTTTTTCAGCATATGAACACTGTCTGATCACCATGAAAGGAATCTCCCATCACATGATATTCAAGACTATAAACGAGTTTATACTCGTAGATCATTGAATCTAAAAAATACTTGAACCGTTCAATGTTCTTGTGTGAAGTCCATCTACCAGCAAAGGGAGATAGTAGCCTCTTGATCATCAACTTCTACCCATATTTAAGAGTCTAGGTAGAATAGTGTATCCATGTTCGTATCATCAAATTAGATTTATTAATGATCCTTGAATGTCTAATGAGACTCCAATATTCACAAAAATGTTTCCCAATATGGAATGAAAATATTAATCAGATCAATGATTACGTTATGTAACTCCATATTTCACATCTCGGTTGTTGGATCAGTAAGTGTATTGGTATAGTAAAAATATTATATCTCCTTAAATATTGTTGGTCTCGTTCAAGTCCAGTTCTGAGATTTTTAGTGTAACACCCCCGATCCGTTCGAAGCAAAATTTAATTACTTTGAAATGGAACAATTAAACAAGAACATGCACGCCAAAATAATGAACTTTGTCAAACATGCTACTACCACGTGCTTGACAACTCGAGGTTCTCAAATCAATCTGAAATCCTAAGGTCAAATGTCCGAGAACTGGCTTCCTAGCAGTTCTAAGTTAAGGTTTGCAACCGAGTTTGAAAATGTTAGCTAGTTCGTCCCGAACTAGGACTAATATCATATGAAACTCAAGCAATTTCACAAATCTTTATTCATATAGTACTTAGGTTAAAACCAAAAAACTTAGATACATTGACCATTTGAAACTGTTACTTATTACAATGCATACTTTGTTACAAAAGGCATGAACACTATACCAATAACACTGCTCCTCGATCCAAACGATATCCACTAGGCTTACCTGCAAAAAAAATAGTCTAATGAGGAACTAATTTTCTCAGTGAGCCAGAGTTTCCTAACAATTAAATCATTTACGCCATATGCATCAATCATTAAGTAGCAAAGATCAAATTTTTCAAGAAATATGCAATGCAAAAATTAAGCAATTAAGTAGCGTTGCAATGTCCACTTCCCCCTGCATCAACCACTCATTCAATGGATATCCTCCATCACCATCAATCCATCCACCAGATATATTTTAGATAATGATACACTAAAAATGAATCCTTGCTACTGTCAAGTTACCAGTTGTAATTATAGTACTTTAGATTCAAATCCAGAGGACCAGTCTACACTTTATTTCTATGAGTTTTAAATTCAAGCTAAGAAGAAAATATGGTTTTAAAATTTAGGTGACTTAGATGACAAGTAAATAAAGATGTTTAAATGCGATTTGATATGAAAGCCGACCTAGGGTTTAATGCGGGTATTGATTTAGCCAAACATTTATTCAAGCACAGGTTTACACAATCTAGAACATCGGATCTCTCAGCTGATCCAACCCACTGTCGTGGTGATGGATCCTTTGCGAGCCGGACGGATCACCTAAGATGTCGCTTGGGATCAGAGGCGGCTGCAAGCTTTAGAGTTCATGTCCTATCTAGTTCACTTAATGCTCTAATATCTACTTTCGCTGATTAAAGACATTAAGCTCATTCAATATAGGTCAAGTTATCTCCTGCATGGTTAGCTAGGCAATGAACAGCAGATCTAACATTAAGTGATCAAGTTAATGAAAGAAATAAGATTAATATGAATGAAGAGTCCAATAAATGATGCTTATCTATGTTTGGCTTGTTTATCAATACCCTAAAACCCTAGGCGATCCAGATGACTACTCAATCATGATGCAATGAAACAAAGACATTAAATCTGAAATAAACTGCATAAGATAAGAATAGAAAAACAAAGGGTTCAGGATGATCTTCTCTAGGAAAGATGGAGCCTTCTCCCTACAATTGCAAATCGCCAAAAACAAGTCTATGTCCCTTGTCAAAAATAGCGTTAGAAAATAGAAAATAATAGAGGAGGTCTTTTATAGGGAGGCGCCAATAGGTAGAAGAAAATTAGGGCAACAGGGCTTTAATTCCCGAAATAGGAGTATCCATATTCGTCTGGAACAGTCATCGGGATCACCCGTCCGCCTGTTCCGCTCGAGAACAGTCTCGGGACTGTTCTTCTTGAGTGTTCTCCGCAGGATTACTCCAAAAAGACATCTTTTCTTCATGTGCCCTTTCTTTACTCTTCTATCAACTCCAGACCTGAAAAAGACCACAAGGGACTAGACTAACACGGTTCAGAGTCCTGAATCAAATGAAAACATATATACAATGATGTGAAAACACCATATATCAATTCCCCCAGACTTAGATCCTTGTTTGTCCTCGAACAAGGCAAGTATCAAGAACAAGGAGAAAGGTTTGAAAGTGTGGGAACTCGCTTATTCTCAGTAACCATACTCTTACCCCGAATCTCTGAACCATAAAAGAAGATAGCTAGGACCTCTTACACTTACTGAAACCCCCTGACTGCTGTTCGAAAATCGGCTCCATACTCTACATCTCAAACCTGAAAAAGCAACACTATCGAGACAAAACTCCCTACATTCATTAAGATCAGCGTGAGCTTCTTGTCACAGGCACTACTTAGGGTAGACGGGCTAGGTGTTAAAACAGGTTGTTTCAGTGTTTGAGTGGTGGAGCTTAGAGTGTTTAGGGGTTACCAATTTTTGAGATGGATGCAGGATATCGCACAAAACTGTAGGAGAGGACGGATCCATTGATGTCCACAGCTCTTACTCACTTCTGCTCTGATCAAACCGGCTGTTCTCCAGTTGGATCACCTTATCTGCCTGCTGCTCTCATAAACACTCGCTTTTCCTTACTCCATCTATGGTACTGGATCATTACACCTTTCCCAGTGGCATAATCATATATACATTCATCCCCTTTCTCGTCACTCAAAGAAAATTTCCCTTTTTTTTTATCTGAAATAAACTTATACACAATGATTGAGTAGTGACGAGAGAAGGAGGTAACAATTAGTTTAGGGAGCCACTGGTGGTTTTTACCTCAACTCTCTGACTTGTTCTTCTTATTAGTGGATCAGGCGCCTGACTGTTCTCCATTCATTGATCAGACATCTGATTGATCTTCTCTTCATCGTGTTCCTTCCTCCTCTTCTGAATGATTTAGCATTGATGAGTAAGAGGCTGTGTCGATCCTTTCCTCTCCAACCTTTTTGCACATATCTGCATATATAACATAGGGAAAAACAAGTGCATGTGGGTGGAATAAAGGTTAAGGTGCAAGGTGGGAACTAGCTAAAGATGAGCTAGCCACTCAGGAACAGCAAGAGGGATAAAAAGGGATAAGAAGTCCTGAGTGTAGGTCTCGTTTCCTTGATCTAATGCCCACAACAAGAAGAATTTAAAGTCAAAGTTAGGTCCAAGTTAGGTGGAGTTAAGTCTACCCAGTGTAACCTCATCAGTAGAGTCTAATGAGAAATGTCAGGGTGTTCCAGGTCCATGTACGGGTCGTTCGCCACTGCTAAGGTCACTAAATAAGAAAGTTAGAGCACGAGGTGGTTAAAATAACATCACACAATAAGGTCCTTGTTCCCACAATAGTTCAGACTGACTCGATCCTAAAGCAAGACTCAATAAAACATTAAAATGACACAAGAACAAAGACTGACTCAAAGCACACAAATTCTCCCCCAGACTTAGATCACACCATCCCTGGTTGTGATAGAAATAGGAGGAACAAAAACACAATTCTTTTTTTTTTCTTTTTTTTTTTCTGAATACTTACCTGGAACAGACGAGTGGAACATGCACCTGATTGTTCCGCCGAAGTAACTCAGTTTTTCTTGTTTTTATGACCTGCAAATTAAAATCTAACAAAACAAAAACATAGGAAAAGAGAAATTATATACATACCAGTGGGTTGCCTCCCACCAAGCGCTTGGTTAACGTCACTAGCTTGACTTTGATGAGCCGATCAGGCTGGAGAAGGATCGCCTAAGGGTATTTCTACTCCTTCTGCGATTGGTGTGTCAGCAAGATAGGGCTTGAGACGCTGACCATTAACAACAAATTATCCACCTCTTGTGTCCAGCAACGCAACAGCTCCATAAGGACGAACCTCCTTGATAGTGAAAGGTTCAGACCATTTCGATTTAAGCTTTCCAGGGAATAGCTTCACTCGAGAGTTAAAGAGCAAGACTTGATCATTCGGTGCAAAGCTCCTGCTAATGATCCGTTTGTCATGGAATGCCTTAGTCTTCTCTTTGTAGATCTTAGAACTCTCATAGGCCAGATGCTTGATCTCCTCTAACTCGTAAAGTTGCATGGTTTGCCTCTCCTTGGCCGGTTTAATGTCGAAGTTTAGTAGTTTAACAGCCCAAGCTGCCTTGTACTCTAGTTCCACAGGTAGATGACACGCCTTGCCATAGACCAGATGATAAGGAGTGGTCCCTAATGGTGTCTTATAGGCGGTTCTGTATGCCTAGAGAGCATCATCCAGTTTGAGAGACCAGTCCTTACGGGTAGTATTAACTGTTTTCTGCAGGATGTTCTTGATTTCTCTGTTTGAGACTTCCACTTGACCACTTGTCTGGGGATGGTAGGCGGTTGCAACCTTGTGTTTCACCCCGTTCTTGCTCAGCAATACTTGGAACAGTTTGTTGATGAAGTGTGATCCACCATCGCTTATTACCACTCTAGGAACTCCAAATCTTGGAAAGATGATGGAGGTGAACATCTTGGTTACGACCTTTGCATCATTGGTTGGACTAGCAACGACTTCTACCCATTTGGAGACATAGTCTACATCAACCAAGATGTACTCATTCTTATGAGAAATTGGGAAGGGTCCCATAAAATCGATTCCCCAACAGTCGAACACTTCCACTTCCAAGATGTAGTTCTGAGGCATCTCGTTTCTCTTGCTCACACTACCCATCCTTTGGCAGGAGTTGCATCGTGATATAAATGCATGAGCATCCTTAAACATAGTGGGCCACCAGAAACCGGCTTGGAGTATCTTGGAGACTGTCTTGAAGGTAGCAAAATGACCAGCATAGGAGGAACCGTGACAGTGGTGAAGTATTCCTGGAATTTCAGCCTCTGGAACACATCTCCTGAAGATCCGATCCTTACCTTGACGATACAAATACGGCTCATCCCAAAAGTAATGCCTTGCTTCTCTCAAAAATTTCCTCTTCTCATTCCCAGTAAATTTCAGAGGTTCCTTTTCAGCAGCCAGGAAGTTAGCAATCTCAGCAAACCACGGAAGATTCGGATACTGCTTCTGGATCACTGTTATGAACTCATCATCTGCGCTGGAACAGTCCTTGCTGACAGGTGATGACTGTTCCGCAGTGCGCAGACCAATCATGTTGACATATTCCATTGGCTGTTCCTCATCAAGAACTGTTTCATCCGACACTTTCATCCTGGAAAGGTGATCTGCTACTCCATTATCAACCCCCTTCTTGTCTCTTATCTCTAGGTCAAACTCTTGGAGCAAAAGAATCCACCTCAAAAGCCGTGGTTTAGCATCCTTCTTCGTGAGCAGGTACTTGAGAGCTGCATGGTCAGTGTGCACGATTACCTTTGATCCCACTAGGTAGGATCTGAACTTCTCAAACGCATAGACGATGACCAAGAGCTCCTTCTCTGTAGTTGCATAGCGACACTGAACCTCATCCATTGTTCTGCTCGCATAATAGATCACGTGCAGTTTCTTTTCTTTTCTCTGTCCTAAAACTGCTCCCACTGCAAAATCACTTGCGTCTGTCATGATCTCAAAAGGAAGATCCCAGTCTGGAGGTTGAACAACCGGTGCACTGACTAGAGCCCCCTTGATCGCATGGAACGCAGCTAGACAGTCGCTATCAAATGAGAACTGGGCTTCTTTGCAGAGCAGCCGAGTGAGTGGTCTAGCAATCTTAGAGAAATCCTGGATGAATCTCCTGTAAAAACCAGCATGTCCCAAGAAGCTCCGAATTCCCTTTACTGTGGTAGGCGGCTGTAGACTCATCATGACCTCAATTTTTGCCTTGTCAACCTCGATGCCATTTTCTGATATCTTATGTCCTAGAACAATCCCATCTCTGACCATGAAGTGACACAACTCTCAGTTCAGCACAAGATTCTTTTCCTCGCATCGCTTCAGTACCCTGCACAAGTTTGACAAACAGACATGAAAGGAGTTTCTATAGACGCTAAAATCATCAATGAAAACCTCCATTATGTTTTCGATTAGATCTGTAAAAATCGACATCATGCAGCGCTGGAAGGTCGCTGGGGCATTGCACAAACCGAATGGCATCCTTCTGTAAGCGTATGTTCCGTAGGGGCATGTGAAGGTTGTCTTCTCCTGATCGTCCGGGTGGATGGGAATCTGAGAGAAACCTTAATAACCATCTAAAAAGCAATAGTAAGGGTGGTTAGCCAATCTTTCAAGCATTTGATCAACGAAAGGAAGTGGGAAGTGATCCTTGTTGCTGCATTTAATTTACGGAAATCAATGCACATGCGATGACCAGTGATTGTTCTAGTAGGGATCAGTTCATTCTTTTCATTTGTTATAACAGTGATCCCACCTTTCTTAGGTACTACATGAACAGGGCTAACCCACTTACTATCAGAAATCGGATAGATTACACCAGCCTCTAGAAGTTTCATTATCTCTTTCTTTACAACATCTTTTAGATTCGGGTTTAACCTCCTCTGATGTTCCACAGAAGTCATCGAATCATCCTCTAGGTGTATTCTATGCATGCATAAATCAGGTGAGATGCTAGGTATGTCAGCTAGAGAATAACCTAATGCTTTACGATATTTTCTCAATTCACATAAAAGCAGAGCAGTCTCAGCATTGTTCAGGTCAGCGTTCACAATGACAGGATATGTAGAGTTAGGTCCAAAGAACGCATACCTGAGCCCTTTAGGAAGGGGTTTGAGTTCTACCTTTGGAGCTTTCAGCTCGCTCCAGGAATCATCAGTCTGAGATGCTGGAACAGACGGGTTTTGAGTCGAGGTTGTTCCGGCTGGATGGCTGGTCTCGCTGTTCTCCCTCAAACTTAGATTCGCCACTAACCTTTCCATACTCCTAGTTGAATCCAGGAGTTTGGCATAGGCATCAGCATCGATATTTTCTAAACTCTGCTCAGCTTCAGCTCTGATTAAGGCGAGCTCAAGAGGATCATCTGTTAGAATCTCCTCAATCATCCCTTCATGTGGTTCCAGAGGATCGCTCTCTTCCTGGACAGTGAAGGTCTGTCCGTCCAACATTGGTTTCTTCAGCATCTGATCCATCTCAAACGTCATCACAATATCACCCAGATGGAGGTCGATCTTCCCTTGTCGGATATCTATGATGGCTCCAACAGTGCATAGGAACGGTCTACCTAGGATCAGGGGATCCTTCGACTCTTCCTCAAGTTCCAGAACAACGAAATCAGCTGGGACAAGTGTGTTTCCAACCAAGACTTGCAGATCTTCAAGGATTCCAACTGGTGATTTCACTGAGCGGTCAGCAAACACTAAAGACATCCTGGTAGGTTTGAAATTTGTGTACCCAAGACGCCTAGCAACAGAATACGGCATCAGGTTTATGCTTGATCCTAAATCAACGAGTGAACAGGAGAAGACTGTTCTTCCAATCTGGATTGAGAGGACAAATTTCCCTGGATCACCCTGTTTCTTGATCTTCCGATTCTGGAGCACCGCACTACACTCCTTTGAAATGACCATGAATTCACTATCGTCAGATACCTTTCCCGAGATCAGTCCCTTTACAAAGCTTCGCATGGATGGTATCATCTGGATCGCACTCATCAAAGGGAGTCTGACTGTGAGATCCTCTAACATCTTTCTCCACTTCATCTCCTCTTTATCCTTACGAGTAGCTTTGGCTGGAACAGGGTAGAGTACCTTAGGAACATACTGACGAGCGGGGGAAGGGTTAGCAGTAGGAGGAACAACCTCAGCAGGTCGCTCTTTTTCAGTCGGAACGGTCTCAGTAGGTTGTTCTGCCTTGTCTTCATCTGTGAGTACAGCTTCAGGAGGTTGTTCCGACGTCTTCTGTTTCCCTTTCTCAGCGGATGTATACTTCTTATGTGCTGGGTCAGTAAGAGGCCTTCCACTTCTTAGTGTGACAGCATTACACTCCTTAGGATTTTTATCTGTTCTCGCAGGGAGTGTTCCTTGCTGTCTCTTCACATTCTCGACAGTCTGAGCAATCTGGATGTCCATCTGTCTCATGTGACTGGAAACCTGATCGTACTTAGCGCTCAGATCATCAAACATATGGTTCATCCTTCCATTTATGTCTGTTGTGATCTGATTCAATGTTTTGCCTTGCATTTGCTGTCCTTGGAGCAGCTGCTGCATCATCATAGCAAGACTCTTCATCTCATCTTTGGGAGCAGCCTGTGCGAGTGGAGTAGACTGCTGGTTGGTCGGTTGCTTCTGGGCATGAAACTGGTTGTTCTGCGCCTGGCTGAGAACAAAGGTCCTTCCATGATAGTTCTGGTTGTTGTTCCTCTGATATCCAGTATTCTGGTTCTGGCTATTCTGGGGGTTATCAGTCGCTCCATCTGCCTTAGGATTATTGAACAGGTGAGGATTGTTCCAGACATTGTGGTTCGGGTTGTAGTTCTTGAACTGCCATCCCTGCCCATTCACATAGCTCACTTCATTCATATCCTCAGCAGACTGTTCCGCTTCTTGTGTACCATCTGCTGCTAGTTTTTCTGGTGTAGCTTCTTCCATGATGAACACCTGGTTTTGATGGCTCTTAAGCAGCTGATCCATCTTAGCTGTCAACTCATCGATCCTGCTGTGGTCAACACTGTTCACCTTCTCAGTCCGATCATTATCCTTGTTGCTATCAGCAGAACTTGAAGCCATATTCTCAAGCAGTTTGAAGGCACCTGGGGTTGATTGAGTCATGAAATCTCCATTACTGGCTGAGTTCAAGGCGTTCCTGGCTTCCCATCCCATTCCATCGTAGAACACTCCAAGGAGGTAGTCATCCTCAAAACCATGATTAGGGCAGTCTCTAAGGTAGAGGTTGAATCTATCCCAGGCATCACAGAATGGCTCATTAGCATGTTGTTTGAAGGATGTGATCTTGTGCCTTAGGGATGCGCTCTTGGACTTCGTGTAGAAGTGGGTGAGGACGGCAGATCGGACATGTTCCCAGGTGGTGAGTGATCCGGTTGGTAGAGAATCGAGCCAGCGAGCAGCTTTCCCATCCAGAGAGAAAGGGAACAGAGTACACTTGATGTAATCTGGTGGCACTCCGTTCGCTTTTGTGAACCCGTACATCTTCTCGAAGTTCTCGATATGATCAATAGGGATTTCCGCAGGGAGCCCATTAAAGATCTTTCTCTGTACCAGGCTTATGAGAGCAGGTTTGATCTCAAAGTCTTGACGAGTGCAGGGTGGAGGTGTGATGGCAGAGCGTGTAGCAGGTAAGTTGTGGAGAAGGTTTCTCTGCCCTATTGGAACAGCTTCTTCCCGCTGCTTTTCTTGTTGCGGCTGGTTCTGAGCTGCTTGCGCTGCAGCGGCTTGCTGCGTTCGGATGGTTGCTTTCATCTGCGTCATTTGTTGTTGCATTAATGCGATCGGCCATTTTGGTGGTCGTAGGCCTTTGTTGACGGTTCTGTCTTTCTAATCTCGCTAGTTCCTCGTTACTGAATTGCTGTAATGGTCCTTGTGTATTTCTCCGAGTATGTCTACTGGTCATACACCTGGATCATGAGCTGCAACAAGAAAGTAAAAATGAGTTAGATATCTTAGACTAGATATAAAACCGAGAAATAGAGGTAAAAATCTGGTCCCCGTCGCAATGACGCCAAAACTTGATACACTAAAAATGAATCCTTGCTACTGTCAAGTTAACAGTTGTAATTATAGTACTTTAGATTCAAATCCAGATGACCAGTCTACACTTTATTTCTATGAGTTTTAAATTCAAGCTAAGAAGAAAATATGGTTTTAAGATTTAGGTGACTTAGATGACAAGTAAATAAAGATGTTTAAATGCGATTTGATATGAAAGCCGCCCTAGGGTTTAATGCGGGTATTGATTTAGCCAAAAAATTATTCAAGCACAGGTTTACACAATCTAGAACATCGGATCTCTCAGCTGATCCAACCCACTGTCGTGGTGATGGATCCTTTGCGAGCCGGACGGATCACCTAAGATGTCGCTTGGGATCAGAGGCGGCTGCAAGCTTTAGAGTTCATGTCCTATCTAGTTCACTTAATGCTCTAATATCTACTTTCGCTGATTAAAGACATTAAGCTCATTCAATATAGGTCAAGTTATCTCCTGCATGGTTAGCTAGGCAATGAACAGCAGATCTAACATTAAGTGATCAAGTTAATGAAAGAAATAAGATTAATATGAATGAAGAGTCCAATAAATGATGCTTATCTATGTTTGGCTTGTTTATCAATACCCTAAAACCCTAGGCGAGCCAGATGACTACTCAATCATGATGCAGTGAAACAAAGACATTAAATCTGAAATAAACTGCATAAGATAAGAATAGAAAAACAAAGGGTTCAGGATGATCTTCTCTAGGAAAGATGGAGCCTTCTCCCTACAATTGCAAATCGCCAAAAAAAAGTCTATGTCCCTTGTCAAAACTAGCATTAGAAAATAGAAAATAATAGAGGAGGTCTTTTATAGGGAGGCGCCAATAGGTAGAAGAAAATTAGGGCAACAGGGCTTTAATTCCCGAAATAGGAGTATCCATATTCGTCTGGAACAGTCATCGGGATCACCCGTCCGCCTGTTCCGCTCGAGAACAGTCTCGGGACTGTTCTTCTTGAGTGTTCTCCGCAGGATTACTCCAAAAAGACATATTTTCTTCATGTGCCTTTTCTTTACTCTTCTATCAACTCCAGACATGAAAAAGACCACAAGGGACTAGACTAACACGGTTTAGAGTCCTGAATCAAATGAAAACATATATACAATGATGTGAAAAACACCATATATCAGATAACATGCTAGTTGTCGAGTCGGTCAAGTTTTCGGATCAGTCAAGGGTCTCACTCTGAGCCTAAACTTCATGACCGAAAAGGTGTATGACACCAGTGCAACAAAATTATAAGCCGTTCACAAAGCCTTCATGAAGCTTATAGTATTTCGCACCCTACTGCATCATCATTTAGCCACATTCGAGTGATCATCTTGGGTGTGCTTGGTGAGTGGCAGGAGAACCCGTCAAAACAATCTCATCTAGACTACCAGTAGAGGATATCCATCAACAACCATAACCATCAATCATTCCATAACACATCATTTTCCTTAGTAAGCAAACCTGATGTGATACTTGCACATACAAGTTATACACTCCAACCCGAAGTCTAGATGTTATAACTCAATCATACATTCTCAGCAAACATGTTATACCCTTTGTAAGTAACTCAATCACGGCATCAATCATATCATCATGAATCATATATATGTTATACCCTATGAGGCAAGGCTCAAATGCTATAACCCAATATCTCTCACAATCTTCATATCATCAAAATCATCATATTTTCATGAAACCATCTTAACCTAACTGTTCATGCATCAAGCATCACTCATGTTTTGTAAGCACTAACCGCACAAGCAACAATCAATCCTATAACTGACTCACTTGAACTTAGGAATGATGGTTGGACAGGTTTGAGTAGATATAGTTGCTATTGAAAATTCAGTAGAGTTTCAGTTCTTAAAAACCTGAAACTTAGAATTTGAAAGAGATTTCCAATGTTATGTTAGTCGAAACCCAGATTTAGACTTACATTTGTACTTAGGTTAAGAAACTGAAGGGAAAATCTAAAGTCATAAATTTATCTTCAGATTGCTCAGTCAGATAAGTTGTCCAAGAGTTAGCTCCCTATGTTTAGGTTTTACTGTGTGGGTGTCCTAATGGTCTTAAAAGCTATTTATAGGTGATACTAGCTAAGGATGGAGTGCTGGACGTGGCCACATGGAGGAAGCAGAAGGTGGCTGAAATGGCAGCAGATGAACATTAATTTCTATCCGTTTGGCTAGATGTATCCAGCAACGTCATTACCACAGCTGCATCAGTGGGACAAGCAGGTATCTAACTCACCTGCAGCAGTTGAAGCACATGTATACCTTGCTGAGTCAACTTCCTGCTTCCATTACAAGTACTTGCTAAAATCCATCTGATGGATCTTCATTCATATTTAATCGTTATCGTCAAAATTTAATTTTTGCGACCAAATATAATTTCTCTAGCCAATTTCGCTCATTACCGACCATGGTTATCTTCATAAATATCTGACTATTTTTTTCATCCAACTATGACGTTTTAAGCCAAACCAAGGGCATTTCCAATTTACTAAATTTACCGAAGAATCTTCTTGAACCATATCTTCTACTAAAACTGAACCTTAAATTTGAGCACCTCTCAAGCAGCTCAATAACAGCCATCTTTCTGTTTAATGCTATCTTGTAAACCTCTTAAAATTCTTGTGGCTTTTCGTACTCGCGTTCCGTATTTTAATTTGTTGAAGAAATAGTTTATCGATAAACTTAACTGATATTTAGACCAAGCTTATTTTTAAGCCATTATTCCTCTGGACTTTATCTTCTTATTCTCCAATAATTTCATCTCTATTTTTAGCTTTTAAGTGCTTCAAGAATTTTACTGAAATTTTTGATAATCTTTTGGCCATTCGGTTCTTCACACTATTTCTTCGTGTTAAATCAATTCTAATGTTGATCCATGTTTATTTTACTCATTAAAATCTGAATCACTCATCAAAACTTTTTTGCTCAACTTTTTCTTATTCAAGCATCCTTTGTTTATTTTCATGGCATATATCAACCATATTCCTTTAGACTTTTTTGGCTTCATATGCATCATTATTTTATTGAGGGTTATCACATTTAGAGTTACAAAAACTTATTAATAAAATTATTTTGACTATATATTTATGTCTTAAAAATTTGGAAGCCATATAAATTAATGTTTTATTTGCCTATCTCTATAACCAATCTTGTCATTAACCATCTTCTATAATTTGTTCCATTCATTGCGCTAATCTTTAAATAATATCAGCTCGTAAAATCTTACAATACTAAAAGTTCATTATACTCAAATGAGAGAGTGCCACCCCAGCCAATTAAATCAACCAATCAAAAATCATTTTTATGCCATGTCACCCATCCGACTTCCGGAAAAGAGTTGTGTCTATTTCGATTGTCTTCTCATCTTTTTTCCTCATACAAAAAACGTTCTTTAGACGATTGTCTTTTCAACTCACATACCTTCTTCTATCACTCATAATTATATGTTGATCCAACCCACAGAGTCACTAACAATAGATTGATTCGTCTGTTTCATCACCTCCACTTCAGTTCTAAATACAATTTTCCAGCTTCAAAATTCACATCGACTCATAACCGCCGGTGACCAAATATGTAGCTTTAATATAACCGAAGCAACGATTTCCAGCTCCACTTCTCCGGAAAATTCGAGCACCGCAACACCGGCGAAATCCCACATCGCCTTGGAAAGCTTCAAGTGTCGACATTTCTACATCCTCGGTTTCTTAACTTCGATAAGTATAGATTTCCTCTATTATTTGTTTTGATTTCTTCTTTCAAACTCACACCTTCTAAGATTGTGGCTCTATCAATTCACAGGATCCATCAAGACCCAAATTGTTCATATTCATCTAGATATCATATTGTTTGTAGTAAAGGTTTGTTCGATTCAATTATCTCAATCATGTTTTTGGAACATATGGTTCTGAGTTTTTTTTTGAAGTAAAGATGATATTTTCAGTCAGATCGAACTGTTTACTAGATGTATATATACTCGGTAACAAAAACTGTTGCAGAATGAAAATGAAATCATGTAAGTTGTTCATTGGTCGGCTCTCTTGGAAGACGCATTGAATATCGAGAGTACTTTCAGAGTTTCAGTAAAGTTTTAGAAGTGATGCTCATGAAGGATCGAACCACTGGTTGTGCTCATGGTGCTTACTCATATAATCTTTCCTATTTCATGGTGCTTAATCTAACTCAGCTGCTTTCTTGAAGTCTCATTGGTCTGATTTACTCAAAAGGATTACCATACATATAAGTTTTACTCGCTAAACATGTAAAAATTATATGGTAAGCTATATGTATGGGAAGGAGAAGCAGATTCAAGTAATTATTATTAAGGAAGACACTAATCCTCAACTAATAATTCCTATAGGAACATGTATTACTTCGTGTCTTAAGTTATTATGCTTTTGTATTTTTTTTGTAGCTCAGTGCAAGTATTTTTTCTGTCATTAAAATCCTTCATACTAAACTACCTCTTTTTTTTTCTTAGAAGAGATGAACCGGGATGACAAAGGATTTGCAAATCCAGATAAAATTTATGAACAAAACAAAAAGAAAGCAAAATATTAGATTAAATGAACAATTTAAATAAAAATAGAAAAAAATATTTATAAAGCAACAAAATATTTTAACAAACAAAATAGATAATGAGGATTTCTTTTCATCACTGCATTATTAGACTAACATTCTTAAATATATACAATTTTCTAGGCATGTATTACAAAATATTTAGAATCCAACTAACATTGGAAGACATAAAAAAATTTCTAATCATAAATACTACACTTAGTAATTCTGTGAAATTTACGTATTTTAATTATCTTGGTTTGTATCATTCTAAAAGTTGATATATATTTAAGATTTAATAAAATTTTCAAGTTTAAAATATAGTAATTAGCTAAAATATGATAGAAAGTATGAACAAAAAAAGTATTTACTTTGTTTTCATTTGGATTATGAAACTAATATTCAAAACATATATAATTTTCTAAACGTATATATCTAATAAAATACATGTAGAAATATGGTGATAGTTCACACTAGGAATGGCTACAAGAGTCTTTAAAACCATTCTGGAAATCTTTTTGCATTTATAGAAAATTTTATAGCCCACTTTGATGCATAAGCAATTTTTACAGTCACTCAATGAACCAATTTCAAACGGATGGTTCTGACTTTAAAATCTTTTTATTGATTTTTAAGAAGCAAGCTTAGAACTTAAAGTAAATAAGTTGTTTATTAAAATATTGGGTGATTCTCTTTTGACATAACACAAATTTAATGTTAGTCTAATTGTCAAGATGTGGATCTTACATTATGGAACAACCAAGAATTTATGTTCAATAGGCTGCAAATTATAAATAATTGGAGATATGAAGCTGTCAAACTGACAAGTAATCCCTAAAATATATATAAAAGTAAAAATAAAATATAAAATTAAAATTCTGACACCTGATTAATAATTCTTATTTGCATGAAAACTATTATTCACTTCATCATCAGCCAAAGTTTTACTTTGAGACAACAATGAAAATATCAAAGACTTCAAAGGAAAAATAAGAGTAAATTTCAATACATGAGTTAGAGCTAAACTTCTAATTTACAGCTCATAAGATTATAATCAAGAAAACGTAATTAAGAAAAACTTCTCGACATCTTGAGAAATTTTTATGCATTCAATTTTGATATTTTGGCCCAACTAAAAAATATTTAAAAATATGACAAAAAAGTTATATACAAAATTTAAATAACAAAAGTCAGAACATGTCTTTTTTTATAATAAAATTCTATGAATACAACAAAATCAATCAAATGATATATTAGGAACTATCCGCGCATAGCGCGGAAATCGATCTAGTTATAATAAAAAAGTGATTTTGAAATATAATACTAAACGTAAAATAATTGTCAAAGAAATTAATAAATGACTAGCGTTTGAGATAATATATTCCAAATTAAATTTCATTTTGTATCTTCCTTAATCTATATATATATATATAAACATAAAATTTTCTATTGAAAAAAATATATTCTCATGGCATTAGAGTAAATTCTTACAAGCTTAATGTTTTCTTTTAGTATATTTGCCAATTGAATTAGTATAGAGATATGATATTCGTGAATTGAGCTAAAATTCTGTAAATGGGCTCTCGTGGACCCTTTATTCTTAGCTCCCCCGTGCATAAAATATCACTCAACAATACTATTAGCCTTACCTTCTTTTTTTGACATACTATTAGCCTTACTTATTTGATTATTTAAGAGTGTTTTAACTTGTTCTAAAAAATCAATCTAGGCTGCATGGCTAATCAGGCTTAAACAAATGATTTTTGATAACTTTTTTAGAAATATCGCTTTAGTTAATAATGCCCTATCATTGCCGATTAGCAATTTTTTTACCATTGGTATTTTCATTTTACTCTTCATAAGAAACTATATATTTTACCAAAAAGGAAAGTTACACGAAGACTTATGTTTTCAAATTATATCTACCGCTCCTTTATACTAAGTACCGTATTGTACGATTATCTGTTTGATTTCATGGGCTGACACTCCAAGAGATTGAAATAAACACTATATAAATCGGCGTTCCATGCTTTTGATTTATTGATAGTGATACAAGTGTTCAAATTTTGTTAAATACTAATAATCGTACTAAACTTTTTTTTATTAACTAACGGTCTCTTTATTTTAAGAAATCTAAATCCAATTTATCAAAAAGAAAAAGAAAAAAATTTGAATCCGTCTGCTAGTAATTACAATCGTAATAAACTAACAATGCACGGTTAAAGAGACATTACAAACTAACGATTCATCGTCAAAAATATCGGCTGCATTAACTTCCCTACTTGGTTTCTTCTTTTCTAAAACTAATAAAACTGTCATTCATTTAATTTCCATCAACAAAACAAAATTCAAATACAATATGCATGTTCATGATATTTTTATTACATTACAATAAATAATATAATTGTTCATATTATCATATTATAAATAAAGATCAACCAATTAAGTTTAACTACTTTGTAACATATACAATAAATCAATTATGCAACAATAACTTTTTCAAAAATCACAATATATAATTTCATAACATATCATATTCATAATTTCATTTAGCAAATAAATCTTTGGTAAGCAACTTTCCCCAACATTTTAAAATCTTTGTGATTTATTTGGTTGTGAAAACTAAAACATTTACGTTGATCTTTTATACATCAATAAGATCATATATATATATTTATATACTATATTGCTTTGGGCTTACCGAGGCTTTGTTCGAGGTCTATTCCGAATGGTCTGATTCTTTCCACTACTCAAGCTCTCGAAACATTAAAATATAATTTTCGAAACTACTTATCACTTTTGTAAACTTATTTCTGTTCACGTATGATGGACCACTAGTCACATGGAAATAGCAGCACCACAGAAGGTCTTTCTTTCCCTTGGGGTTTCATTAGAGTTTGCATTGAATAATTTTGTCTTTACTTAATAATTCTTCATTTAATAGTAATAACTATGTTGTTTTGTATTAGGTTTATAATTTTTGAACTGCCTTTCTCATCTTCTTTAATTCTATTGTTTTACAGGTTTGTGGAATAGAAAAAAAAACAAATAAATATGTTAAAAACTCTGTTCATTGCATTATTATAAAATAATTATTTACCATTAATAAATCCACGCACAACATGAGTAAACAAAAGGTAAACGACTTATTTTCACATCAGAAGTATCGTATAGTAACAAATACACACAATCTTTCATGTTTGTCCTAATTGCACACCTTATAAGTATACGAACCTATTTACATTTATTTTGAAAGTTCGAAACTTATTTACACAAAGTTTAACACAATAACTGATACCGACAAAGAGCGGTTTAAGCTTGGTTTAGTATTTTGTGATTTAAATGAAAATCAATGGCTACTAAAAATGACTAGGTTAAAAATAATAAACCGGGATTAAACGACCTAATGATCCGAACTAGTAACCTGACCGTTAACCCGTAAATCAAAATCCTTAAACCCTAATTTCGAAATCATCTCTCTAGCGCCAAATCCTAACTCACCCAATCCAAATTCAACGAATTATATTCTCAGTCACCCAATGCACAACTCGTTAACCGGAAATTCATCACCATCCTCAACACCAATAATATTTGATACATATCTGAGAATCGTGTAAAAACTCAATCTCTCAGACCAACATCTCTCTGATTATGTTTTCTCTCAACTGCAAGTCTTTCCTTCAACAGTTCTCTACAACTTTAATAAATTTCTTGATATATATTGTAAATATATTGTCAAATTGTATCTGAGTCTGATGGTTCAGTTAAGATGGTTGTATGTTACAGTCGCAGATTCGAAACCACTTAGGTGCATAAGTTACTTTTTATGTCTCTTAATGAATTGACAAAAAAAACTCCTTTTTTCTTCTCTTCAATTTTCTCTTCAAACCTGTAATTAATCTTAAATGGTTTCCTAAGTTTTCATCTGAACTTTATAAGGAGTTGTAAGGTTTGGTTAAGCCCATCAGACGTGTTCAGCTTAGGCTGCTTTACACAAGTTACGCGCGGAAAACTTATGAGCCTAATCTATGAAGCCCATTAGGTTAAGTGTTGACATAAAAAGAAGGAGAGGTCACGACAGGAACCTCTAAGCCAAGCTTCTGGAAGGCAGAAGCTTCAAGCCTCTCTAGAGGACTTCCATGGCGTCTCTTAGAGAGATAAAGTAAGTTAGAGATAGATATGTTACTCTAGGCTTAGCTCTTAGCCATGCACTTCTCTTTTATTCATATTTGTACTCTCTAGGTTTGTTTAACTAGGACATAGAGAGTTATGATCTTGTAAACCACGTTGAAAGTGTTTTCTGATACTTCATAGTGGATGTTGTGGATCTTGGATCCACCCACATGTAGCGGTGCAGCCGTGAACTAGGTGGAAAATTCTTGAGTCATGAACAAGAATGAATCGTATGAGTAGGTCAAGCGACAGGTGAATAGGAGTGATCGATACCCAACCACTTAATATTAGAAGCTCAAATTATTTAACAAGTGGTATCAAATCACAGACTCGAGGATTCATGGATCCTCTGAAGAATTGGCGATGTGTTTTGAAGCTTTCAAGCGAGACAGAAAAAATCTCTAGGTTTAATGAAAGTTGGTGGTCACGTGGTTCTACACACATGGAAATCTGATTAGGGTAAAATTGAAAGAGGTTTTCGATTCACAAGAGAAGAAATAAAACTGTGCATTTTCTTCGCTGCAGCTGCACAAGATTATGGAGGAAGGATTCATGAGTCATTTGAATCGATTGAGATGATTTCTATTTATTAAATGAGGGTTTCTCTAAAGTTCTCCAAGTGTGCAAGAATCTGCTATTATGTGAGAAGGACTTCAGGTTACTCACAAGATAAGATGGTGGGAGGCTGCTAGCATCAGAAATATAGGTTTCGGAGCCGTCTTAGATCTGCAGTCACAAGGCCTGTGTGACTATATGCATTGGATTTTTGGGTTTCTTCATGGTCTGCAAGTTATTGAAGCTGAAAGCATAGTGGAACACAAGGGCTTTTCGCACTGGTTTTGTATGGGATTGTCTGAAGATTCAGTGAGGGATTTCACGGTGTTCTTGGGTTCAATCTACTTGGTATATCAGTCGCAGGTGGTGTTCTATTCTATGTGGTTATTTCAGTTTAGTATCTCATAAAATTCTTGCAACTAGGGGACGCCTTATAACCTTGATTGATATGAGTGTTTCATGGTTGTTCGAGTATCAGTATGGTATTCTTTAGTCAGCGTGAAGGGTGTTTCAGAATGGTTGAAGTAAATCGACTGATGTGAGGTTTGTCTAGGTGTTATTATGGGAGTCTACAGTTGAGTAAATGTTCAGTGAAAAAGATACCGCAAGGATGCTATTTTCAGAGGGAATGCAGTGTGATTTTCTAAGCAGATTTGTGTTTGGCGTAACACATAGTTTTCTACTATAAGGAATCTCTGAGAACATGGTGTTTGCTTTTTCAAGACAGAGTTCTGCTAAATAGGTGGTAATTCAAATTGAAATTGATTCAGGATGGAAACATGTTTGTTTCGGGTTTTCTGCATGGGATTCAGTAAACAAATGGGTCTACAGGGTATCACGGTTGCAGATGTAATGATTTGTTTGAGCAGAGATTCTGTACGTCAAAAATTTTCTTAGCTAATTGAGATAAGCGGCGTGTTCTGTTGGCAACAACAGCGGTTCAGAGTGATGTTCAAGATAAGGTGTTCATTCAAGTTATTACAAAGGAAATTCCCAGAAAGTTGGTGTCTATAGGCTGTTGAGGTTGGATAGGATTGAGTCAAAGGGCTTCTGGTTTGAGGCAGTGGTGATACAGGTTCCGCAAGAGCTTCAAGTTAGCATCGACATCAGCTGGAAATTCTGAAGAAGAAGAATCAATAGATTTGTAGTCACGATCACAACATTATTTTTCAAGTATGACGAACCAAAGATGATGTTAAAAAATAGGTAGCGTCAGGGAAAGACGCAAATGATGTTTGTTTTGTGGTAGACAAAGACGACATTAAAGACAGAGGAAGAAACGTTCACGAAGGAGGATCCAAATGCATTGGATGATTTCCGATTGGTGAAATCATGATGAGAGACTTGCAAAAGATGCAGCAGTGTTTCCAAGAATGTAAAGATCCATATATGCTGAAGCAAGAATAGCTTCATAGATGGGCGTGTTAGTGATCAGTGTTAGAGATTGATTTGATCGTTTGGGATGGAGGATATCTTAAGTTAAAACAGACTCATATTAAGTCAAAGCTATACTTAGGGAGACGAAATCAAAGGTCATCAATCTCTCAGGGACTGAAGTTTTTCGTAGATCACAAGGAATGTAGGTTATTTTTACAAAAGATAATCAACGGATCTTGCAGCTGCACAAGTTGGTTTCTGCGTGGCAACAATGTGAAGAAACAAAGGTGATTATGTTTTGGGTCGGTTCAAGTCAGTCTCATTGGGTGCATGAGAGGCAAGGTTTTCTGGTTGTTAGAAGAAAGCCAGAAGAGTCACCAAGTTAATGTGGCTAATATTGGTTGTACCTCCACAAAGAAGAAACTAGAGCAAGGGAAAAGTGTGTAAAAACCATGCACAAGTATATGTTAGAGCAAATGGCTATTTGTGGTAACAACATGTAGCAACTTTAGTGAGGTCGTGTGAGTGACAAAGAAAACCTAAGGGAAAAGGCGATTCAAGGTTAGACTTAGCTTGAAGATTTTGGTCAAAGGCAGAGGAAAATGCGCATGCAAAATCGAGTTGAACAGGTTGTTACGGCTGATTGTAATCTTGAGGATGAAGGGTATGAGACAACAGTAATCAACACTTATTCAAGAAGCATAAAGTCGCTACCACAGCTAATAGAAGCGTGTGTGAGTTATAACTTAGAGGAATCGTCATGGATGTATGAGTCAAAAATTTCAGAGGAATAGACTCAAATGAAGCAAGGGACACATGCCTGGTGTAACGACCACATGTGTCAAGGTGGAGCTCTCGAACAAGAATCGAAGCTCACAATCAAAAGGAGAAATTTGCAGACTTGAGCAGGTCAGAACTTCATACTTGAACAGGTCATGGTTCAAGTATAGTTACAGCTGGAGAAACTCGTCATCCCGATTTTGACACAAGAGAAGCTGTAAGGGAGTATCTCAGTAGCATCACAGGTTGGATGATGCGAGATATGGTTAAAAGGCCAACAAGAACCACAAACAGCTGCAGAAACTTGGTTATTTTCAGAGACGTGGTACTTCTAAAGATTATTTGATTCAGGTGGAGACACTGAGATTATATGAGGACTAATGCATCAAAGATATATAATTTGATTCCATGTGGAGTGAATCACGGGTTTTCTGGTTTAGAAGATGTCTTGATTGGTTCAGCTAAAAGGTGAAGTTTCGGTTAGCAACTTGGTCGAATCAAGGGAGTAAAAGCTGAAAGAGAAATTGATTCCATGATATGAGGGTATCGTGGATATGTTCAGAGTGTCAAGGCCAGACGTGTCAAGATCAGTTTACAAGTACAAGGTGCATCATAAGGAGATTGTAAGAGGAGTCTTACATAAGGTAACTTGTAGGCGAGACAAGTGAAAATGACATATGTATCATGAGTACACTGCAGTCAAGTTGATACAAAGGAGCTGAGTATGATGCAATAGAAAACGTGTTGAAGTACTTAGTTAAACTGAAGCACTGAGCTGTGAAGATGAAGAATGGTGAGATGAAACAAAGTAAGAAACTGTTATAAGACATTGCACGAATTGCAGAGAATTGTCTTAAAGTTTGTCCATCTGAGGAAGGGTAAGACTTGTTCTCCACAATTAGGCTCATCTCAAACTCAAGTCATGAAACTGAAAGCAACTTCATGAAGGTATAAATGCAAGGAAAAACTGATTGCATTTAAAGAAATGAACATATGGAGTTCTGATATATGTTTGCATCACAGGTGAATACTGAGTAAGTTCCCTTAGGAAAGTCCATTAGGTAATAGCCAAATACTCAATGATGGCCATGTACTTATTAGGCTAATATAGGGTTCAATGACTAACAAGTGTGTTCAAGTTGTTGATGCTGATGCACAGGTTTTCGGGTTTTTTTGGGACTTCTCAATACAAGATGGGTATTGAATTTATGGATTCGCAGCTGAATAGAGGCAAGAAATCAAGGATTCTATATAAGATATCACAGGTAGCTCGTGAAGGAGAGCCAAGGCATATCACGGCCTAGATGGTATGAAACTCAGTTCATTCAACTAGCAATGGGGTTTAAATCTGTTAGTGGAGGTTATGTTGTTGCAGAACAATTTTGATCAGATGGTGGAGCAAAGATATTTGTGTTAATAGTCTTCCTAATCATGTGATTTTAGGTGGCATGTCCTGCTAAGTGTGCAGCGGTACAAAGTGATGATCAAGTGCAGTTTGTTCAAGTACATAAGGGTAAGTCAAAGGCTGTTTCAGAGATATGGAGCCTGAGTGACTTCAAGGCTTTGCGGTTGGTTCAAGGAGAATTATGTGAAATAAATTTATAACAACATGAAGGGCGAACCAAAGTTGTGTCGAAAGTCTGTCCAGCAGTGATGGTTGGATGGCATGTCATGTTCGGAGTAACAGCGGTACAAGAAATTATTCAAAACTAACATGTTTAAGCAAGGATCGAATCAAGGATTGTTCCAGTGTGGGGCATGTATGATTTTGAGGTAGCTACACAGAATTGAGGTAATTTGATTCAAGGTTCAGTGCACATGACTGGAATTGAAAGATCAAGTAGGAAATCAACTTGCAGAAAGATGTTCAGGTTTCTGTTCAAGCACTTGAACAGGTTTGTGATTTTGACAGCAAGATTGTGTTGTTGATAGTGTCACGGGCAGTAGACCAGGGAAACAAGATATGAAGAAACATGACGTCAATGGGGAGTTGAGCTTGACACTTGGAGTGTAGCAGTTGGGTTCGCAACGCAAGATAATAGATGGAGGTGATGGAAATTCAGAATGGCAATGGGATTTTCAAATACCCTTCGTCAGGCGTGATGTTTATGGGGCTAAGTGGATTTAAGTGTTTAATCTCTTAAGAAATTGTGGTGTATAAGTGTAAGCTTATGCAGGTTTAAAGAAGATCATAAAGGGACTTCAAGTTTGGCTCAAGGTGGAGCTGAGAGAAGTGAGACGAGATAAGAGAAGACAAGGAGATGCAGAAGATGAGCAAGTTTGCTCAAGCATCAGGAGGTGTCGGCACAAAGGATGGTTTATGGACTTGGACCAAACAGGTGGAGTTTTGTGAAGTTTGGTTAAGCCCATCAGACGTGTTCAACTTGGGCCGGCTTGCACAAGTTACGCACGGAAAACTTATGGGCCTAATCGATGAAGTCCATTAGGTTAAGTGTTGACATAAAAAGAAGGAAAGGTCATGACAGGAACCTCTAAGTCAAGCTTCTGAGAGGCAGAAGCCTCAAGCCTCTCTGGAGGGCTTCCATAGCGTCTCCTAGAGAGATAGAGTAAGCTAGAGATAGATATGTTACTTTAGGCTTAGCTCTTAGCCATGTACTTCTCTTGTATTCATCTTTGTACTCTCTAGTTTTGCTTAGCCAGGACAGAGAGAGTTATGATCTTGTAAACCACGTCGGAGGTGTTTTCCTATACTTCATAGTGGATGTTGTGGATCCTGGATCCACCCCAGATGTAACGGTGCAGTCGTGAACTGGACGAAAAAAATTTGAATCATGAACAAGAATGAATCATATAAGTAGGTCAAGGAACAGGGGAATAGGAGCGATCGATACCCAACCACTTGGTATTAGAAGCTCAAATTATGTAACAAAAGTTATTACATCTTCTTTCAAGCTTTGATATTTTTGTTTGAAAAAAAAAAGTATGAGAAGCAGGAGACACATGTAGATGTCGAAAAGAAGGAGCACCGGGTCGGGATTTTACCAAAGAAAAACAGGTCGGGTTGATTTTTTTATTTAGTTTGCTTTTTTTTTTGTTTATTTTTTTTTTAAATTTTCTTTAATTTAAGTTTTGATTAACGTTCTAAACCATTAAATCCCAGCTAAATTTTCTTCATTATGGATTAAGATTTCGATTTTTCTGATTAAAGGGTAGGTTTAGATACTTAAATTTTGTGAAATTATGACGAAGATGAAAATTTATATACATTTGTTACTATATAATAGTTCTGGCATGGAAATAGATCATTAGTCGTAGATACGAGAAGACTACTTGTTAATATCTTGTATGGTTCTTATAGAAAAAAATGTGTGGTGTTAAATCCCACTAGTGATTAGTTTTGTAAGGAATGAAATTCGTTTGGCTATGATGGATTTTATATTAATTTTCAACCCACACCCTAAGTTTTTTATGGTGTAGCAAAATACGGAAAATGATTTTAAAATTAATTTTAAAAAATTAGCTTTTAAGGAAAAAGGCAAAAATGAAAATTCGAGTCTTACAGACGGCCACTTTGAAGATGAACCACTTTAAAATAAAAATACGTTGTCTAACGAATCTGACCATAAGTTTTTTTACTTTTCTATATGACAATCGAATTTTATTATAATTATTTAATTGCTTAGAACATGCAAAACTTTTTATTTGAAACTTGAAATCTTATTATAAAGTAATTTATATGAATTCCAGCTACACGTGTCAGAGAATGGACTAATGATAAATCTGTGTCCAGAGCCTCCATAACTTAGATGATAAACTATTTGCTTATGTTAAGAGAGAGAGGTCGTGCCGAGAAGAGCATGGTCCTGAAAACCAGGTTTATTAAAATAATTACGTCTGAAAGTAAGAACATAATGCCTGAGATTTAGTCTGTCTTCTTACACTAATCTCCCTTTTTGTTTCTAGTGGAACACATAATCGTAAGCTTGGTGCCCTCCACTCATTAATGTCATTAATGACGGTTTATCAATGTTAATTATTGTTCTTAGTTTATTAGTTAAGTTAATCGCTGAAGGTTTAATGTCGAAACCAAAGACCGTTAGCTTGTTTCTAAACAAGCCGTTTTAAAATTCATAATTAGTCATATTTTTGTTTGTTAATATCTTATTGTATGTTCAAAGCTGAAATCGTCAAAGAATTAGCACACGTACAAAAAGATTATGTAAAACATGTTATTGTACAAAAGCTTGTTGACAGAATAAAATGATGTTCTAAACTGTGATTAACACTTTGTATCTTTTAAAATAACCATGTATTCTGATTTCGTAATGATAATTTCCTAAACTGACATAAGATTCACTAATTATATTTTTTTTATCAAATTTCTATTGAATATCAAATTAGTATGTCATTATGTAATTTACAATGTATGGAACAGGAAAGAAAAGCACAACTTTTCAGCCAGATTTGCGTTAAAGGTTGAAATGGTCTCCCGGTAAAATTAATCTTCAAATTTTTTTAGCTTAGTTTATTATGTTGGCTTGCATGTTAAAAGGCCAAATAAAAGAAGATGGCTTCACAATAATTCACATATCATTAGGTCTTTTCAAATAAGAGAGAATAACAGATTCAATAAACTAATTCACCACTTTTATAATGATCTAACAACTTTCCCACATAAATAAAAATCTAGCTGTTGAACAAAACATTTAAACTTATTTTCTGCGTTGATAACTTTTATTTCATATTCAGAGATGATAAAATAAAAATGTGACAAAAAATGTGGCATGAAAAAAAAATAGCTCAAAAATCCTATGATTCTTACAAGTATCGTATTTCAAATGGAGGTTGTTGGCGATTTATTTGTACATAGGTTGAAACTTTTTAGATTCAAGTGTTACTACTGTATGGATTTTATATTTTATGATTTTATTTCGTGCGTTACCGATGAATTCTAAGATTTTATAGTTTAGCTCAGTTCTTTAGTTATTCTAAAAGATTAATTACTACTCATTCTATTTCAAAATAATACATGTTTCAGAATTTTAAGATATATGTTAATAAATTATATTTTAAATATTAGTTATAAATCACGGATTTTTTACTATCTATTTTATAATTATAAAAAATAAAAAATACCTAATACATTGAATTTTCTGAAATTTACAATTAATTATTGATAAAATTACATTGAAAATATCCTTTAAACCATTTATAAAAAAAAGCTTTGATTTTTATAAATCGGATGGAGTATTAATTTTTTTAACAAATAATTAATTACTCGGTCTTAATTTCTAGTGGTTCACTAATGATTCACAGAAGTAAAAAGACAAATTAAATAAATAAATCAGAACAGAAGAAACTTTCTAAGCGTATTTAGCTAATTTTAAGTGGAAAGTATAATTCTATTTTCTAAGTATGCATGTATTAACTCCTGGTATGAGTGGATGACCAATGCTTTAGATCATGATCACACGGCTGTCTGTTATGTCAGATGATCCTACGTTGCAGAATCGAAATCGTCAATGGAAAGATTTGCGAAGATGTCGCACGTGTGACTGACTATTATGGAGTATGGAAGGCTGAGTCTACTCTAATTAAAATTATCTCACAACTGATCTGTTCTATTTATTATGTGTTGCTAAATGGCCTTTTAGACTTTCCAAGTGTTTTCATTGAAACAATTTTTTTATTTGTATAAATACAATTAAGATATAAGGCATAGAATAATGAGAAATTGCTAAAAATACACAAGTTAAGTATCACTATTCAAACATACACTTAATTAAAAATATATTAACATTTAGATTTACCTTTTAGTGATTATTGTTAGGGTTTAGTATTAAAGTGCTGGGATTGAGTTTCTAATTTTCTTATAAATATTAAAAAAAAATATTAATTCTATTTTAATCATAATTTTAAGGTATTTTTGAAAATAGTTATTCATTAAGAGTAAATTTGAAAAGTGGTATCAAACTTGTGGTAGAAATGAAATTTTCTCTAAATTAATTATGATTAGTCTTCACTCAAGATATCTAATCTTTCGATTCAGTTCACATGTTTGAGTCAAATATTGTATATATTTTCAAATTGTTCGATGTCTTGACAATTTTTTTAAAAAAATGGATTCTGCATTTTGGTATGTAATTTTTATTTATTTATTATTTTATCTACATTGTTTTTATATTAAAAGAAGAAACTTTAGTAACAAAAATCCACAATTAATACAAGAAAGAATGTATATTAACTGTAAATAAGTTTTCAACATATGTGAAAAACTCAAATCATATAATAGTTTGAAAGACATGAAGTGTAAATCATAAGAATAATCAAATATTATAGTGTAATGAAAATCCTATTAAAATTTAGAGATTGATAGTTTTAATTGTTGGTTTATAACTTCTTATAACTTGGTGACCATACAATAAATAACAAATAATATAATATGATTATATTATATTTTTCTTTTTGTCAACTTTAAATTCTTGAGCTAAATATTTACTAGCCGGTCAAACATAAGTACAATTCAATTGGCTCAAAATAAGTTCTGAGAACAAAAGATAAGAACTTATGCATGTTTGATACGTAAAGTTCTCGTGACTTCGTCTCCTTCTCAAACGTTGAAATAGAAAGAGTCACTAGATCTTTGTCGGACCAAACCGTCGATCTCCAATCCAAATTTATTTTGCTCGCTGTCAAAATTACCAGAGATCTTCAACGCTCGCTAGAGTTTAATCAGGAAGAGTTTCAGCGAATAACGAAAGCAGAGCCTTGTCAGAGCATTTTTCTATAGATAATTTTTTGTCTTATATATCTGGAACTGCATCAATTACATCCTAACCTACACACACCTCAGGTCTTGACCTTGGAGGAAACTTCACATATCATGTTACGAAGATTGACTCCTATACCGCATCAAGAGCTCAGCTTTTCTAAGAAAGAAGAAAAACTCATTTGAAATCTATCGAAATAAGAAGAAATCGAGGAAGGAGAAAGCTTTCAGAGCATACATCGATCGATCAAACGAGATCGGGATTTTATTTAAATTTAAACCAAATCAGAATTTATAATCATAAAACATGAAGAACAAAAATGAAATTGGCTTGAAAACCACAACAAAAATCGCTTACGCAAAAAAAGGTTCCACAAACCGGAACAACTAGAATCTATCAGAAGATCGAACACAAGAGTTTGAGAGATTCGGTGAACAAAGGTTTGAGAGAATTTTTCTCTCTCTAGAGAGAGAAGCTACACTACTGCCCGAATAATAGTGTTGTGTAGGTTCAGTCCGTCTGATTCCAGATTAGAGTATATATTTGTCTATACCATATAACGTCTATTTCAATTATCATAGATTTTATCTAACTGCTTTATTATGTCATACTTTTCATAGAGTCACCTGAAAATTAAATTAAATGATTGTATAACTTTCAAGATAATCAAGTTATATCTGTAGCGTGTACATATGATATAGATGCTTGATTATGGGAGTTGTGATTAAGTAAACAGTAATAATAAGACCAACATCGCTTGCTTCTAGACCAAGACTGTCATTGAGAATGACTTGAGTGCCAGTTTACTAACCATCATCTTACTTTTCCTCCAAGAAACATATTTACACACGTTCTCTAATAATTAACATTGGAAATCTCGAGACTGACATATTTTAATATGTTGTATTTGCTAAACCAAAACTGTGTGTCTAAATATGTTTGGATTCTTTATATTACAAAAACGGAAATTTATTGAGAAAAAAAATAGTTTACTTTGATGAAACATATTAAAATACGTTGTTTAGTATATATACTTTAATTTACGTTGATTTTGCGCTATATATTATTTTATTTTTTGTTGTTGGCAAGCTTTGTCCATTCCCCTTATTTTTATCACACACTGAAAAGGGATTCCAACTGATACATGAAGTGCCAGGACGGTAGACGTTACTCTCTTTGCCACGATATTTAAGTGTTAGCATCTTAATATTACAAACTATTTTTTTAAATACCCAGCCATAAACAATACCCGGCCACATCTTTTAGAATGTTGAGTATAGATTGTAATACAACAATACATATTAATTTCCATTATACATTTGACTCTTCTTGACCATTTTATTATAATTTATACATGACAACAACTCAGTTGTGGATAACTAGATATATGACAAATTGATTAGAGTAAAAAACACAAAAGTGTTTATGGAAGAATTATATTAGACTCTCATAAAAAATAAATTACAATATGCATTAGTTTATATAGTGAATGATCTAACCTAATTTCTTAAAATAATATGGAATAATATATAGATAAATGTTAACTTCTTCTTATTCTTTCTAGATTTCTCTAGATTCGTCTCGATCTTGTAATTTTTTTCTTATCTTTCTGTTTTACATAATCTTGATATGATCGATCTCATCGATCTCCCAATACCCTCCCGCAAGTTCATACGTGAGATAACACATGTGAGATTGGATAAATCTTTAAAATATCAGCAATATACCCTGCTGTGAGGTAAAGAAATCGACGTTTATACTCGATCGTATAGTCAAATCAGCTGCAATACCCAGCCGTCGGGTCATCGAAGTTTATACCCAATCGTAGGGTTCTTCAAATAATATGGGACAATACTCGCGATTGCGAAGTCCATGACTAATTCGCGATGGCGCAACTTCGCAATCGCGCAGTGCAAAAACAACTCACAAATGCGAAAAGTCAAATAATTAAGGATGTTATTCACAAGGACGGAAAAAGAACATCAAACTAAACGAATCAATTAATAGATTCATGTTCAAAAAATCATTTAACCATCTTCATCATTGAAGATCATATGAGCAGATCATTATGATTAAACTCACGGTTACATATGAAAATTAGTGAAATTCATCGACTTTCACTAAAAGAAAACCACACAAAGTCATGTACTTCATTTATTCTTGTGCTCAAAGGAAACTAGCAATACACTAGCCAAAGAGCATGCAATATGGTGCATGACCAAACCATTAACACACGACCATAAAAAACACCATGATGTCGCACTCGTTTTCTTTTTCATTTTTTGTGATTTTTTATTTGTGAAATAGAGAGAAAAATAAACAGAGATCCACATGTTTTAAATCTTAGCTTTAATATCATGACATATTGAACACAAAAGTGTTTATGGAAGAATTATATTAGACTCTCAAAAGAAATAAGTTACAATATGTATTGGTTTATATAGTGAATGATATAACCTAATTTCCTAAAATAATATGGAATAATATATAGATAAATGTTAACTTCATATTCTTCTTGTTCTTTCCAGATTTTTCTACATTCGTCTCGATCTTCTAGATTTTTCCTTATCTTCTTGTTTTACATAATCTTGATAAAATCGATCTCATCGATCTCCCAATAATATATATATATATATATATATATATAGTTATAAAACATTTACTACCAGATATGAACAATCTGATTTAAGGATGCGTTCCTTTTTTTGTTTTTTCTTTGTAAATTGAAACAATATAAATTATCCGTAATTCAATTTGGGTTCAATTTGGTTTCATGCAATCTGAGATTCTTTTTGTCAACTTCAGTTTCAGTTTGGTTACTGGTTGTTTTTGATCAAAATAGTTTAAACATAGAAAATAGTGATTTATCTAGTATCATAACTACTCAATATGATTATATCTATTCAAACGTATACATATACAATTAAAATATATATTTTTAAAAAAATATATTCAGTTGGGTTTTTGCCTTTTGGTATAGTTTCAGCTTGTGAAGTTATATTAATGAAACAAAAATGTTGAAAAAAAAATGTTTAAACAAAAAATTAATTGGATAAAAAGATTAATTGTATTTCGTTTTAGTATATTGGATTGGTTCGGACCGTTTGGTTATGCCGGTAGAAGTTTCGTATCACCCCTAATAATTATAACAAGGGAGAATTCTTTTGGGACAAAAAAATTCATAAATTGTCCTATTAGACTAATTCCAAATTTATATTATTTTTTTCTAAAATGCCTTTTATATTTATCGAAATAGATAAAAATAAATATTTTTCATTAGAAAAAGATTATGAAAAATAGAAAAATTTGAAAAAATACTCATACCAATGTTTGGTATTTTTTGGGTATTAAAACTTATTAAAAAAAAATCAGATTTTGTTCAACGCACTGTAGATTTTAGGTTCTACGAAAATTAGATTGATGGAAATTGAAATCCACATTTTTCCTACGAATCTACTTTGCTTAGAATAAATAATCTACTTAAATAAATGTTATCTAAATATATTTGGAATCTATATTCTACGGTTAACCTATACCTCTAAAATTTTCAGAATAAGCAATCTACAATCGTCTTTGAAATCTAATATGTGTAAAAATAGAGCTCAAGCATATTAGTTGTATTCTATATATAGTAATATCTAGATTCTACAGATAAGTATAACAATTCTGGAAAAAAGAGCAGTTATGAAAATATTTGAAAATATTATGTTTCCATATTTGAAACATCAAATTTTGAACAAAAAATAGTTAAATATTTCACAATTAGTTTTAAAAAAGGAAAGTGTAGTTATGAAAAAATATTTTTTTATTTGGGGATTTCTGATTTTTCATTTAATTTTAATTTGTTTAATTATTAAACTATATTTTTATATTTTCACAATTCATTTTTTAATTTTATTTTCGAGGCTAAAATTGAGATTTTGGAAATTATTAACCTAATAAAACAATTATAGATTGAGATTAACCTAATGGAACAATTATAGGTTGAAATTAGTCTAATGAGACAAAAATCATGCGTGCTGATCATAAAAAAGTGCTACAATCCTGCTAAATAAGTAGTTCATATTCGTGTAAACAGATGGTGTTAGGAAGTTCCCTGGATTTGTGGGAACTTTTGAAATAATCCGTACTTGAATAGATGGAAGACATTCAAAGAGAACATGATTAATGATTTCTTCTTCTTCCCCACATCTTTCACACTAGAAATTATATTTTATTTTTCTATATCTCAGATTTTTTTATATTGGTAAAAAGACTGAAATATTTTTTCCTAGAAAATGTTTCAATTTTGGTGTGCAGTTAGTATTCTAAGAAAGTGCTAGTAAAACCATTATATCGAGCCATAAAAAGGATGGATATCCCGATCTACGGCATAACCAAATTTAACTGTGTATCTTTCTGATTGAGTAATTTGTCATCCATCTTTATCATGTAAAGTTATGAAAATATTTTCAAAAAAGTTGGAAAATGTTATAAAAGATAGGGAGTTTTTTTGCTTAATATTTGGTGTAAAAGATAGAACAGTTTTACGAATATTGAAATCTAGTCATGACATAGTCATGACAAATAACAAGGTGTGTCTTTCTCTAGTCTTTTTATTTGCCCGTAAAAATTCGAGCTTATGCTTTTGATTATGTTTTACACAAATACCAACGTCCATGTATCCATTTCACATGATTTTAATCATATAGTTAATGGCGATAAAGCTTCTGTGTTTTGAAACGTGGCCCTTCTTTCTAGAATGGATCTTTGTCCCTAATTTTATCTTTGTTTACTTAAAATATCTCCATTACATGTTACCATATTTCAATTCCTATCTCTATCTAACTCATAATAAAAAAATAAAAAAATAATAATAATAATAAGTTTTTTTTGTTAACTAATTCATAATTAAAATTTTCAACCCATATAGATATACGCATATATGATTACTATGATCAGCGCAATAGGGGGTGAAGAAAACAACTAAGGACATTATGTTATCTGAAATAATTAGAAGTTGAACTTCGTTAGAGCAATTTCATTGGGCGTTTCATCATAAGTATTTGTCTTTTTAAAAATAATGAAAAGATAAAAAAAAACATAAAAGTTTTTCAAAACAACGCTGGTAAGATATTTTCAAAAAACACTATGCACAATTGGCTTTTTATGATCGATCAAAATAAAAAACAAGAATAAAAATTAAATTCAAAACTAAGTTGTTAATATAATATTATTTGGTCATCACTAAAAACTCCAAATACAGTTTACCGATGGAGCTGCCCTTATATCTATGAATATATGTACATAAAGTGCATTGTTACTAGTTTGCTGACGTATCTATATCACGTGAAATAGTTTGATTATGAGATCCACACATCAATCTTACAACGAGTTACGTACCTTCTTTTTTTTGTAACAGTTACGTACTTTCTTAATGTCATTAAAAGTCCTTTTTTTATTTTCAACCGAATTTTTTTCATAGGACATTTTTTTTTGTAATTTTTTAAAATGAAAGTTAGTCGGAAGGTATTTTGGAAATTATCATAATATTAACAGTAATAGTACGTAATTCGATGATTATAATTAGAAAGTTCTAATCTACTCAACGTTTTCTGTGATATTTTATCAAAAAAAAAAAAACGTTTTCTGTGATGCCTTAATTACTTACGGATACAAAAAATTATGTCAACGCAGAGCATTCAGATATTTGTTCAGTTTGAATATAATTTAGTTCACTTTGATTCGGGTAATAAATCTCAATCGATAAAGAACCAAAAAATATTTTAAACTTGGTTGTGATCAAATAGTGTTATCTGAGTTGATAAGGGTATTCAAAGATTTAAAATAAATCTGTGCAGACTAGTACATATAAGCTAAAATATATGTGGTCAATTTTAATAAAATTTGGTTCATTTTTTTACAAAAAAAATTGTTTAATTTTTTAAAGTATAACAGTATTCAAATATTTTAATTATTATGATCCAAAGTAACAAATATATTAACGTATAAATAACTATAGTTTTAGATATTACAATTAACTTTATATTTTATATAACTAGTATTTTGTGTATATAATTGTATTTTGGATATTTGAATATTTATTCAGATGTTGTTCAGTTTTGATTTAGTTTAGCCATCAAAATGTTTCAAGAAAAGGATCGATTCAAACATTTTGTTTGATTTATTTTTTTCAGTCATTTTGAATTGAATTGGCTCGGTTTCTTCGACTCTCTATAATTTGTCCAAGCCTACTTAATGCTTCAATAACAAGAAAGTTGTAAATTTATGCTATGCTCTTATAAGAAAGTTGTGAATTAATATATGCATTTACTAGAATCTGATGAGATGTTTCTCAGTTATGCCCTAGATTTCTTACCGGCTTCAAGTGACGCAAGACAGTCCGATCGTGCAAAGCACGATTTCAGACAACGACATTTGTAATTTAGATTTTGCTTCTGGACTCCAGAGATATTGATTAAGCTTCAATTAAAAAGGGGATATTCTTAAGATTGATACTTGTGGGCGGATGTGGCCGTTGACATGTGGTGTTTATAATACGGGTACGTCTTTAGCAGTTTCTGCTCAGTTAAAAAGAAGATAAGTAGACCAAGTGCACTTTATGAAGGAAACAATGCTCATATGGATGTAATGCATTGAGATATACAAAAAAAAAGGATTCTCTGTCAAGCCAAGTAATAGCATAGTATATAGATATATAGTGTCAATTTTTTAAAAAAAGAAAAAATACATTTAATGGATATGAAACAGTAGATTTTATTAAATTTTGTGTGATATTAATTTGATTAGTAATCGCAGTGTGATGTACATTTCGTATCAAGTCCTAAATATAACTACAAGATTAAAATAGAAAAAATACAAAGGTAAAAAGGTTTCCCAAGAATTATCTCGAACGGGTAGATGCAAGGGGTTTTAGGTAACACATGATTTGTAACAAAACTAAGACTAGTATATACTATGGTAAATGGAACTATTTTGGCATTGGTAGTAATAATTTTAAAACTTCACGATCCTGTCAACGTCGCATACGACGTAATTTACGGTTAAAAATCATTCATTTAGTAATCACCTTTTTTGAGACAAACAAGCTAGGTGCTGAAATCAACAATCATTATTTTTGAAGGAGTTGAGTTAAGATATAATTTCAAATTCTTAAGAAAATAAGTTAGGAGCTTTCGTTCCAGCTTAGCTGAACAGATCATAGTCAACTATTTCGCGGTGACCTTAAAAATTTTCTTCAGATGAATCAACCCAATAATGGCATTGATAGGAACGGTTCCAATAAGTCTACGGTGTTCTCATTATTTTATTTCTTTACGATACTAATCACTCATCGAGACAACAGCTCTCTATATATATATATATTCATGCATCTTCAATTGTTTTACATGCGTTTATGTATGTGTGAATGTGTGTAGAAAATGCTTACATGCATATAACCCGGAAGAATCTATGAGGGTCTTGGACTTGATGAGCAATGAATTATATTCTCCGGTCTTGACTAATTTTACCAAACACCAAGTGGATGTTTACATTAATTGTTACTGGAGGAGCTAAAACTTAATCTACTACCTTTGAAATATTCATACAATTAATCCCTCGTTTCTTTTGTTCTTTCTATTTTACCGTGTACGAATATATCTCTTATGTAAAGAAAAAAAAAAAGATTGGATTGATCGTTGCAAAGGAAAATAGAATTAACAATAGTCATGTGAGTTTAATTAAAAAATTTGAATGTGACATTATTGATTCATTGAGATTTATAATCATATGGTTGGAAAACGTGATAACAAGAAACAAATTAATCTTAGGTACGTACCGGCTGTGTTTATCGATGAATGCCAAGCGAGATTCAGTTTGTCTAAGTTTCTTTGTATTTACTTAATTGTCGTTTTAATCGACACACATAGTGTAATATATAATACTATAGTATATATATATATATATATGTTAATAAATGTTAGTATTGGTCACTTGGCTCAATGGAGGAGAACACTGCACTAAACCTTGGGGTTTGTCTTTGCCAATCCAAAGGATTCTCCATGTCTCTATCTTCTCACATTGGATCTTCACACATTTTTCTTCTTCCTCTTCTCCTCACGCGTTCCCACGCGACTTCTGTTTTACTATTATTATTTATTAATATTATTATTATTTATTATATATATATTGTGTTTTAACTGATTAACCAAAAAAATACGTAACTTCATCCTGAATATTATGATGGGAAGTATGAAATAAATGTGACAAGTGGAAGCATTCGAACCAATGAGTGGCATTATGATAACGAGATGTAATTACTGTATATGATTAACTTGGACATCAAGAAGATGATGAACGAGTGTCCGATTTACATCTCACTCTCTATAAATAATTAAATATATAGTATGTAAACAAGAAGATTAGGCAATATACAACTTGTCTTTAAATTATATAAATATGAAAAACAATTTGGAATAAATGTTTGGACAATAAAAATTAACAAATATTTACAAAGTTAAGATTTAAATATTATTATAGTAACACTATATAGTGTTTTATGTAAAAAAATAATAACAGAAAATGAAAATAAGTAGTATAACATAACTTATTATCTTTTAAAGGTATGTAGCAGATCATTAACATATATACATGCATGTATTATAATTTGAAATGTATAAATATAAAATTTGATCTATCGATGTATAAAAACATAACTAGAACTTGATCCGCGCCAATGCGCAAGTGTTTGATTTAACTTGTATTCAACATAAACTTATAAATCGTTGGTTTTAAAAAAAATCATTTGTATATATTTTTTAATTTATATATAGAGTAGAATATATTATATTATAATATAGATGTTGATAGTATTTTTTTATTTATACATAATATTATATTAAAAATATATAACTTGATGTAATTTGATGCAATTGTATTATTCATATATTAACTTGTTTTTTGTTAATTTATTTTGAAAACAACATACTAAATTTTTTAATGGTCAATATATAAATATCAATTTTGATTAGATAAGTTTTGGAATTGTAATTATTTAATTTAAATTTATTTTAAATCAATTAGTAGAATCTGTAAATAAAAAGAAATACAAAAAGGAAGTAATTAATTTATTTTAAATGCAAAGACTAGGTTTGTAAATAAAAAGAAATATTTTTTATAATGTTATCCATGTATCCAAATATTTTCTCATTTATATTGTTATTTATGTTTCCAAACAGTACCAAAAAGTATTTCAGTTTTAATAATATAGATTATTAAATGACGCAGTAATTTGTTCCATCACTAAATCCATATACTGCTTTATAATTTTATATCTTTTTTTTAGTTGAAAGCTCATTATTTTAGATAACATTTCAATTTGAAAAGGAAAGTTTTTTTCTAATTCAAAAATATTTGGGAGCTTTGGCTAATTTGTTCAATTTTAATAAATTTAATATTTTATAAATTAAATTATCAAATAAATAGTTCAAATATTACATGAGAAATTGCTAAGAATACCATAAGTTAAGTACCATTTTAAAAAAATACATTTAATCAAAAATATATCAACATTTGGGTTTACACTTTAGTGATTATAGTTTAGGTTTTAGTGTTAAAGGGGTGGGTAAAGTTTCTAAATGTTTTATAAATATTTAAAAGAAATAATTTAGTCTATTTGTTATCATAAATTTATGATATTTTTGAAAATAATCATTCATTAACAACAAATTTGAAAGTGGTATCAAACTCGTGCTAAAACTGATTTTTTTTTCATATTACATATATATAATATCCAATAACATGAATGAGTTTGTATAAAAATAAGTAAGGTATAAAACATATACATGAGGAGTTAGAAATGTTACTAATATGGAAATGTGTAAATAAATATAATAAAATCAAATAAACACAATCTTTAATATGAATGTAAAGATTATTAAATTTTGACTGTTTGAAAGTGTTTTTGATAACTTTTATATAGAATTGTATGCACCCGTGAAATTTTAACTCGTACCAGATATGTCAAACTTTTAAGTGTTATTTTTCTTACTTTTAAAGTACGAATCGCACCAAAAATAAAATAAGAATTCACCTAAAGAGGGGTGACAGTCCTGAATGGTAACATGCCAACATGTAAGCGGTTCTTTTAGAGATTGCACCGTCACGTCCGTGAATCGTGCTTCAGTTCACGGCCTCAGCATTTGTTATTGTTTTTATTCACTTTTGCCGTCGTTTTGATCCTTTCCACTCCATCATGATTATCAATTCTTTAGCTTTTTTCAACTTAAAACATTACAAGTTCATTTATTTGGTTGTTATCCATTTTAACTTTATACAATATTCTAAAAATGTTGTTTTTGTTGGCTTTAAATTTGCAATCTGTGGCGCGAAATATATAAATTTTGTTTTGTTAACAACACATGCAACTATTGGTGAAGAAAGTTCAAGAACATACACTCTATATAAAGAAATAATATGTTGTCTCGACATTTCATGATTTTCCTATTGAAAGCGATGGATCAAACTTCAAAGAGTCACATTCGACACCAGTTAAAGTGTAACGATATTAAAATCAAAATTCTTAAAAAAAAAACATGGGGACAAAACACGATTCTATATAATTTCGCTTTTATTCTATGTAGCTACCTGCTCTTTTCTAGCTAATTTGGACGAACATATAAAATTTTGACATCATACAAATTTAGAAATATAAATATACAGTAATTGTTTTACTCTTTCACACGGAAGAGAAATTTAAGAATGTAAAAAAGTTAGTGATACCCTCATATCTTTCGATTTGGAACTTGAAGCCTTTCTTTGGGTAATAGAATGTATGCTATATTTTCGACAATTTTTATGTGATGTTTGCTACATATTGTTCAACTGTAAAAAAATTTTTTTAACGAAATAAATGATCTGTTTTTGCAACATAAGTTAAAGAGATTTAAAGACGCAAAGCAAAATAGAGTAGTATTGTGATTTCAAATGTACTTCTAACTCAAAATAGAAGGATGGAAAATTTTGTATGTAATGCACAGACGCAACCGATCAAATTGAGTATATAGACACGAAGTTTCAGTTTCGTTTGCAGAAATTTGATTGACTGTTATTTTGATAACAAAAAAAAAACTGTACAATGTTATAGTTTTTGTAATAATTATTACAATCTGGCTTTATTACTTTTATATATGGATCACGGTTTAAATGCAAAACAAAACATTAGGATAAAGAGAAATTTTCAAAAAAGAAGTTTATAATAATAAAAAAAGCAGAAAGAAACTATCAAGGAGGATGCATCTACTCATGCTATGTGGTCAAGGCTCTTTAGATTTTAGGGCCCACGTTCATGCTTCATTTTGCCTACGTCCTTTTGTTTCTTTTACGGTTTGTTTCTAACGTTGTTTTTTTTTTTTGAACTTCGTTTCTAACGTTGTTATACACAGTTTTTAGGGAAATTGCATCGTATAACCATCAAAAATTTAATAATTTATTGTCTATTCAGTTACCCTAACTTTTCACTGTTCCTCTTGTCTTTTATATAATATTGTTGTATTGCCCCTGCTTGAAACGGGGGAAATTTGCTAGTTAAAATATTAAATTAATAATTAGTTTCTGCAAAAGTAAGTCGTGTCCCTTCTAGAATCACATATTTTCACATAAAAACTTCTTATCAGAAACAATTTGAGAAGTTGAATAGTTTCAGCCCAGATTGTCTCCACTGCGTTGTCGGTTCACAACTTTCAAAATCTAAAGAAGCGATGAGAAAATAATAGGCCCGGAGGAATTTGCGTCGACCCTCGTCAACTCGCATTCAAACCCCGATTTCAGAACTCTTTACCATATTGTAAGTTCCGATTTAGGGCTTCTCGGAATCTGAATTTGTTTGGATTTTGTTGATGTTTTCATGGTCACAATTTCAATATCTATTAGAAATTTGACAATGATTTTGGTTGTATGTCGTAGTCTGCCCCTTGAAAAGTATGGGTAATTGTTATTTGAACGGTTTTGTTTCCCTACATCTTTTTCATAATTGTCTTTTTCACTCTTTCTTACCTCGAATCGAGATGACAAATCTATTGCTTGTTGGGTTATGGTTGTTTAATATATTGTATAAGTTCCGCAAAAATCTATTCTGCTTTGTGTACATTCCATTCTATATTTGTTATGTGTCTTGCTATATGAGGATTATGTGTAGCATAGTAATCATGCTGCTTACCCTGTGTCTGTTTATAGGGATATCGCTCTTGATTAAGCTTGAACATAGTATAGAATGTACACAAACAATACTATACTATCTTTATGTTTCTAACATTTTTTTCGTGATTGTCTTTTTAACTCTTTTTACCTCGCTTCGTGATGGTATATATATTGGTTGTTGTGCTATTCTTGTTTACTATATTATCTAATACGGAAAATCTATTCTATTTTGTGTATTTTCCTTTCCATACTTTTTATTTGTCTTTCTTTATGAGAAGGATGAGTAGTATAGTAATATCATGATACATTGTCTTGTCCGTATAAATAGATATCGGTTTCGCCTACTCTTAAATTAGTATTGAGTCTAAACATACTATTCTATACCATCTACATGGCCAGAACCGTATATCACAATTTGGACATTACTTAACCACTCTCGTTGCTTATGTACGATCTTGCCATTCTAAGGTTCTCTTTGTATACATTGGTAGGCTACATTATGCAATTGTTAAATAGATTTTCCGGTGACCACTCTTGTGGATTGTGTTTCTAAAGGACATTTTATGGTTTAAGTTGTATGTTTCCTTTAGCTTCCTTACCCATTGTTTCTACAAATTTTTATTATGTCCTTTTGTTTGTTTTCCTTCTTTGTTTGTTGTACTATATTTCAATTAACACATTTTCTATTTCATTTTATTATGCAGTTTCAAAATGGAAGGATTAGGCCTCCCAAATAGTTTGTTTGAAACTGGATTTGAGCCATCTGGTAGGAAAAGGGTAAATAACTATTTCAACTTGCGCTAGATCGAGCTTATCAAGATTGCGTTAAAAGACAATCAGTTGGAGATGTTGAATGCTGAACAATTTCAGAAAGTGTTGCAGATGAGAGTCTTTATCTTCTATGTAATGTTTGCTGATGCCTGAGTCTTTGTAGTATTAACATAGACGGAATCATTTTTTCGTAGTACATGTGTTTTCTAAATTCTCTGTGTTGAGACACTTTTCAGCGTACTTAAAGTAGACGGTTGTAGATTACATCTTAGTATGAACCAAAGTGTTGTTTACTTACACAAATGGCACACCTCATAATTACATTGGAATGTGGAATGGGATGGCCAATATACATATGTAACTTAGGTATTCTACTATGTGGGTTTTATTGCATTTATTTATTTACAATCACTATTAAAATATTGGACAAAAGTAAGAAGTTTAGTTCATGGACGCTTTTTTTCATCTACCACGGCTCTAATTTTCACACACTATTTTACATATGTACTTAAGTAACGTAAATGGAGTATGCTAGCCATTCTATACTATTTGCGGATGTTATATACTATGTTGTGTACATCAAAAAAATTGGCAGCATACTATATAGATTCTTTAGGGTTTATAGTTTAGTTATTTGGGTTTAGATTTAGTGATTAGGGGTTTGTCTAGGTATATCAGTTATCTGGGTTTAGGTTTAGTGATAATGTTTACTTGATCAGATAGAGGTAGCATACTACTTTCTATATGGAATAGTATGGCGGATTCAATTTGTAACTTTTCCTGGTTTAATTGGTTTACTATACTATTTACACTGTATGGAATAGAAGATATACAACCTACTAAGTAAATGTGCGTTCAAGTTTCTAATCTTAAAAAAATAATTTATAGATTATATTTGGGTTTATGAATTCCTTTCTAGGGCTTAGATTTACCAAGTAAGGGTTTGGGTATAGTAAACCATATTATATACATTCTATTTGGGTTTATACTTCCTTGATTAGGGTTTAGCTTTACTAATTAGTGGTGTGTCTTGTATTGTTGTATTTTTGCCACTGGGGAGGGTTTACTATTTACGTTTCATACTATGGATACAACATTGAAAAGCCAAAGTTAAACATGTATACCTTATATGTGGGCTTAATATGTAATTTTCTCGGTTTGATTGGTTTACTATACTACTTAAACTGTATAGAACATAATATATGCAAACTGCTAACCAAGTAAATGTGCCTTCAAGTGTCTATTATTATAAAACAATTTATAGATTGTATTTGAGTTTATATGTTCCTATCTAGGGTTTGAATTGACTAAGTAAGAGTTTGGGTATAGTAGTCATCGGTTGTTGGTGGGTTTATTATGTATAGTTCTCACCACAGATTGAGTGTTGTACTATGTCACTAAGATAGAATAGTACGTGGATGTCCTGCCAATTTTCAATTAAACAGCGTTGTATTTTATCCACTTATTTACTATCTATAGTGATAAACATATGCGGTGAAAAGGAAAGTTACGTGGATGTCCTACTAAACTCCAATTCTCCAAAGTAACCTTATAAAGGTGACCACACCATAAATCCTCGACGTCATCTCTATTTCTATAAAAGAACCGGCAACTTGTACGTATCAAGGGTAAAACCGGCGCAGTTAAAGCAAAATTGTTAGATATTACATTATGTCAAAATCAATACTCTGCACTTAATTTCCTTCTCAAATTTGGTTATTTGACAATTTCTCCCCAGTTTTTACTGCAAAACAAAATAACGTATTTATTTTGAACAAAATAACAAAATAACGTATTTACTACTCCCTCTGTTTCTAAATAATCCATACTTTGATTTTTTCACACATATTAAGAAAAAGTTAATATTTAACAATTAATGTGCTAATTTGTTAAAATATAACAATTTTCCATAAAATTTAACCAATAACAATTCAATAAATCAAAAATTGCCAATTAATATTTCTTGGAAACTTAAAAATCATTAATAAAAATACATAAAAAATTGAAAATATTGATCTTTTAGAAACAAAGAAAAATGCTAAAATATACATTATTTAGAAACAGAGGGAGTATTTAGTTGGGGTTAGAACATGCTATACGATGTTCGGATGATAAGAAATATACTTTCAAGAGTGAAATTGAAGTGAAATTTAGAATGCGAGAAAGGGTTATTGAACTCTTTTTATTTGAATATTTAGTTTCGAGAAAAATTAAATACTATCATAATCAGTAGTTTGAAGTTTTTAACAGTAATTTAAATAAAAAAGCTTTTATATTTCCCAAAAGAGCTTTTTTTTATGGCGAATATTATATTCAAAACCTCATATATAATTTCTGGCTTTTTATAATTGTTTTGGATTTGTGATCAATTAGTACTGAAGATTTTTTTTTTTTTTTTCACTTTTCAGTGTAATTACTATGTCACTAACATGGAACCGGTTTATATGTCCGTTCTTCAGGAACTTGGGACTGACTTGTAGTACTTAAATCATTTGTTTTTGCTTTCGGCTGAATTGCACTTGGTGGACTTCTAATTTTTCAGTAGTTTCTTTAGTCCTGGGGTTTTAGTTATGAATAATTGAGTTTCCCCAATAAGCGGCACTACTAATTATATATATAAGAGTGTATTATTTTTATAAAATCCTATTATATAAAAATTTGATATAAATGATTGACGTGTTACTTTAACAATTGACTCGATTCTTTTTATTATTTAAGGTATAGTTTTGTATTATTCATCAAAGTTAAAGGGGCTTAAATTCGATATCCTACGCACATTAAACTCATAGCATTTTAATAACCCAAGACATACTTTTACCAAGTCAAACAGTGCAAAGTTGTTAATAATAAAAATTAAGCAAAAAATAATTTGTACGTTAAGTAGCTTTAAAAACTCTTGCGATCACATATCCTCTGTTTATGTACAGGGGTTGTTTTTCTTTCAGCATGTAAGTATATAAGCAATTTGAATCCTCTGTTTGATTTGGTTATATGTGTACATGCATTTCTTCCTTTTTGGCATTAGTATCATTGGTGGTAGATTCTGAACGTTTTATTCACCTCTTTTTTTTTGGTCGACATTGCCGTTTTATTCATCTCTTATTGTTAGTACTTGATAGTTTTATACAAAGCATAATGCTAGTTCAACGAGTTCTTATTTACCTCTTTAAATTCACACGGAATGATCGTATGAATATTTCTAATTTTCTGGCAATTGTCGACGTATTCAATCCACGTAACGTATTAACTTCATTCGTAACTGGTTTGGTACAGTCTTTATATTTTTTCATTCAATTTAGAATTTTTGCGCGCACACTTAATTATTTAATTATGAGTCTTGGTATAAAACGCCAAAAATTAAGCTACAACAGATGTATCACATATTAGTTCTCATCATATTTTTCACAAATAAAATTTTAAAACTTGGATACTCTAAAATATATTAACAATGGTTTTGCAGAATTATAGAATTTATGAATGTCCGATATTTTATTGTGATATACAGAGCCGGCCTTCATATGGCATGGGCGTCCGGCCATAATTTATAGATTTTTTTTTTTTTTTGTGAAAATTGTTCTAATGGTGAGGTATAGTGAAACACTCTATACTCAGAAATCTTTGCAAAGTTTTGAAAATTCTAAGTTAAATTTAAACAATGTTTTGACAATTAAACAGAAATAAATGCTACAACTTTATTAATAAATCCGAGTAAGAATAACGTAGTCAATATGAAATAAAGTTTGTAAAATGTTCAATAGAAATTCCAAATTTATGAATACCCCGTCTCAATAGTTTTCATAGTATTGTGCTCCAGACTAAACAACTACTCATCACATGCATCCCAGAACGAGGTATGAGCATACAAAGTATTTAATGAGGACACTCACTATAGTCCAATTATCAATCATGTAATCAATACTAACAAGTTACCATCTGGTTATATCATACTCTAATTAACCCTTTTCTTATCGTTAATCATTGCCATAACCATACATCAAATGCTAGCAACCTAGCATCCAATTATATCATTAATTTACTTAGTCAATCCATACATTTCTCATTACCTAACTTTTCCAAAAAGTTTGACCCGAAAGCCCATAAACATGCGGTCGTAGCCAAACTTGTGGCAGTAACCAACTTGTGGTCATAGTTAAACATGTGGCCGTTTCCGTACCTACGGTCCTAACTGTACATGCGGCTATAGCCAACCTGCGACCTGTCGATCCATTACAGACCATATCAACCCGAAGGTCCATAACATTCATTTTAACAATTTCCTTAATTAACTCAATTCAATTTTTTTTCTTAAAGCATTGTAAATTTCATGACTTAGTTTCTCAAGATCAAATATCCACTTTTACATAAACGTTCTAAACCTAACTCATCATCAATTCACCAAATTTAGCATGCATTTCCTAAGAGCACAACGAAATTTCCATATACGAATTATATCATGTATTTTTTTTAAGAATACGATGAACGGACTTTCCACAATGAACACTATTCCAGCATAACTTTGATCCTAATGAATCAAACAAGGCAAAAAAAATTCTTATTGGACTACCACAAATCACATTCTCACTTGGATTAATCTTAAAAGATCAAAGACTTTGAACTTAGCTGCGTTTTCTGGCGATCATTCTTGCTCGATCCTCACATCAGGAACTCTCTCTCTCTAAAATTACGTTCTTGATCTAACCTATCTCTACGACTAATTTTTGACATGTGTCTAGAATAAGGATTGGAGCTCTATTTTATACTACTCGTTGACTTGCTCACTAAACCAAGAATTAAGTGTAGTTTCCTTAATTGACTTGGTAAAAACTTGCTCTCAAAGGCTTGACCGAATCTCTACATTCTTTCCTTATGTGACTCCTGCAGATCTAAACTTCCATTTGTATAATTCGTCAATGATGACTAGTCAAAATTGCCTTACTTGGAACCCACATTCTCGAATAACCAAACTTTCCTTAATTGAATATGCGGTCCGTCGATCCCGTTCTTAGACTATGATCGCTCTATGATTAATTTATCACAATTTTGTCTAAGTTAATAATGCTTTGGTTAACAATAACATTTGATACTTATAGAAAATCGAGTTTTATTCAATTCAAAACAAATACAAGCATTCCAACACTTAGAAGAAAATTCACTCTCTTACAAAGAAATCTTTTCTCGGAATTTATTCTTTAATAAATAAAACTTCAAAGGATGATCGTTACACTGAACTTCCCAGTAGTTGAGGAAGCAAGTCGGTTGTGGATGTGGCCTAAGTCTATTCAAACGATGATTCAAAACGGCGGTACCGTTTTGTTCATCTAGAGATCCTTTGAATTTGTGGTTTTCTCGCTTTATTTTCTAGACTTCGATTTTGGTTGCTCGATACTGTGCTTAGATGGGGTGATTGTGGTGACGGGAACTTCAAGTTTTCTTTTCACCCCTTTATTTGTAGATTTGAGGTTTCTTTTTACGGGGAAAGAGGCTCAATTTTTTAAGTTCGAGATTTGCGGTTCTCCGGTGAACGATTGGTCACAGTCGATGTGACGCCCATTATGATGGAAATGTTTCGGTGATTTTTTTGGTCTTGAGTTTCCTATTTTTTTCTCTAATAAATCTGATTTGTCCTGGTTTAAAACTTTGAATCATTCCTATTTAAAATTTTTATCTCTACATATTTTTTTTCTTTTTCTGCTTTATTTTGTCAATTGTTGTATATTTTCAAGAAAAATACTAATAATACAAAACCACAAAAAAAACATTGTTTATTGTTTGGACTGTTTTTTTTTAAATTCAAATTCTAAGGTTCTAAATGGGACGCAAATGCAAATCAAACAAAACAAATTTAGATCAAATAAATTATGCAAAGATATGAAAATAGTCAAAGTAAGTTACAGAATCATTATAATTAATTGAATAATGAAAAAGTAAACTATATATCTAAAACAAAATATAAATTTTAGTTAAATAGAAAATAAGAACACATGTAAGTATTATAATGTATTTGATTAAAAAATAAATTATTTATTAAACATTATCAGAAAAACTACAATATATTAAAACTTTCATTTAAACGTAATAATTTTGAAATAATACTTTAATTTTTAAATTTTTACAAATGTAGATATATAAGAAAACATAATGCGTAAAAATAATTTAACAAAACATAAGTTTAAATATAAATTAGTTAATTCATATGAAATTGATTTATTTCAAAATAAAATATTAAGTGAGTGTAAAATATTTTTACTTATAAATATATTCAAGTAAAATATAAATTATCAATAATATGAATGAATTCATTAGACTAAGTTTTATGAAAATATTATAAAGTAATAACTAGTTTTTTTTAAACAAGTACTAATTATTTCATTTATGTTCATATTGTCAATAATAAAATAAAAAAGTATAAAGTAAATATTTCTCTATCTATATAAATATTATATATGATTCTTTAGTGAAATAATATATTTTGATGATAAAAACATGCACTACTACTTATTGTAAAAATTTCTAATTATTAATATGTAAATTAAATATAATAATAATAATAATAATAATTTATTAAAACGTTTCATGGAAAATAATAAATAAATAAAAGAATATAAATCTTTGATATTATGTCTTATAAATAAATTTAATTAAAATAAATTATTACGTCAGAAAAATAAAAAAAAATATTAAAAATAACTTTGTTAAATTTGATGTTTGGTTTAAAAATAAGTGAAGTGAGTTAAATATTTTTTTTTTCAAAAAATAATAGAGAGAAAACATTAATTTATATGATTGGTCCTCTGCATGATTTCTAGAACTTTTTCTTGCTTTTTGAAGGTCAAAAAAATCATGTGTAATAAAAATTTGCATGTATAGTTTAACATTTATTTTATTTATATTTTTTGTTCTGAAATTTAAATTTTGAATGGGAAATAAATATATTTTATTTTTTATATTAAAGGATGTATATATTTATTCTGCATTCCCATTCAAAATTTAAAATGTAATTTATTGTTTTTATTTTTGTAATATAATATTTATATAAATTAAATGCAAACAACTCACTGATCTCTAGTTTTTATAATATATATTCACCTTTTTGAATCTAGCAGAATTAATCTTTTCATTTGTTTATGAATTTTTTCATTATAAAAATATACTATCTGTTATTTTTAGTCTTGCTTTAGTGTTAAAAAAATTATGGACTGGTTATAGTGATATACAGTACAGTTTACATATTCTTTTTATTTTACTCACTGCGTTTAATTCAATACTATCACTCTTTTTACATAAATTCCAGATAAAAAGAAAAACAAACATAATACCAAACCTTTATGTATAAAACTGAAAAATGCTGTTTAAATTTCTGAAATTTAGGAACAACAACCCAAGTAAAACTCCGAAATGAAACGTAAATATTTAGAGAGAATCAGAAATAATAAGAAAATATTTAAATGTTACTTTGCGAAGCGTGTGAAAAGTATTAAGAGAAGTGATGGTGAAAGAGCGCGTGAGGGAACAAAGAATACAAGAAAAAGCCTAGAGATGTACCATACCACATTATAAATGGCGGCAAATTCTAGGTTGCTTGCCACGTTACTTCTAGCTGTAAAATGGTAAGATTTTTTAACAACCATATATGTACTTATTTTGAAAAGATATTTACTCAATTTTTTTAAAAAATAGAAACAAATACAAACTTCCTAAATAAACATTCGTACTTCCATAAGTAAATTATTTGGTATATATATTATAGGAAACAATATAATCACAATACAGAGTATTCAAATTTTGGATACATCATTTTTGTAAAGTTTCTTTAAATTTTCTAACAGTTTAAGACTCATTTAAGAAAAATACATCAGTACATGCACTCTCTACAATCATCATTAATTAGTCATACATGTCGGTCAAAGCAAGTGGAATGATAACAAAACAGGTTTAATGTAAACAAAAATTTGTTAGAGAAGGGAGTAAATTATTAAAAATTACTGATAAGAGAAAGGAAAAAACCGGGACCGGGTATCTTGGTGGTCACGTGACATGAATAGGTAAGCTCAAGATTGAAACACACGCTGACTCAGCACATACCATAGGCAACAAGAAGAAGCCAAATATCATATACTGCCACGTGTCACCATGCGACTTGCTCTCATGAATGCGGCGTCCAGTATTTTTAAACAATCTTTTTATTCCAAAACCACCCCTGGATTTTGGCGAAGAATATCGAAACTGCCATCGGTGGAGGAGCGGAAAAGGAACAGAAAATAAAAAAAGTTAATACAAGAGATACCATAACTTTTATTATTAAAAAATAATGATAATATCTCTCCTCCTGATCCTATAAATGAGGATTCTGAGGAGTGAGCTTGAGAAGTCTTCTGCACACCTTTAGCAAAATCACTGTGTTTTTAAAACAAGTTTTCTTTCTCTCTCACCCACCAAAAGAGAAAAATAAAATCTTTGATCTTCTCTCATTTTTCAATTAAATTCTCGTGCTAAATCTCTCACAAGTTTTTTTTAATATTCTCAACAAATCATTTCCCTTTGTTTCATTTTGATGCGAATATAGAGAAAGTTATGATGGATGAATATATGGATCTTCGACCACTGAAGTACACAGAACACAAAACGTCTGTCACTAAATACACACCGGCAAAAAATATCTCCGACCAAACTCTACCTGAAACAGTGAGAACCGTTCGTGTCTCTGTGACCGATCCTTACGCAACCGATTCATCAAGTGACGAAGAAGAAGACTTCCTCTTTCCTCGCCGGCGAGTCAAGAGATTCGTTAACGAGATCAAAGTCGAGCCAGGCTGCAACGGCGTCAATACCACCGGAGTTTCAATGAAGGAAAGGAAGAGACTCTCCGACGAGACTCAATCTCCGGCGGCTTCGAACCGTCACCGTTCCCTCAAAGTCTCAGTCTCCGCCGGCCAAAACGGAAGGAAGTTCCGCGGCGTTAGACAACGGCCGTGGGGGAAATGGGCGGCTGAGATTCGAGATCCCGAGCAACGACGGAGGATTTGGCTTGGTACTTTCGAGACGGCGGAGGAGGCCGCCGTTGTTTATGATAACGCTGCTATTAGACTCCGTGGACCGGACGCGTTAACCAATTTCTCCGTACCGCCTCAATCTCAAGAAGAAGAAGAATCAGAACCGGAACAACCGGTTATTGATAAACCGGAAAGCATCATTACAACAACAACAACAACATCAAGTTCTGAATCAACCGAAGATTTTCAACATATTTCCTCTCCTACATCGGTTCTCAATCTCCAATCATCCGAACCGTTTAAATCAGCTAAACCAGAACCAGAGAGTTCAGATGCACCATGGTGGCATACCGGGTTTAGCACCGGTTCAAGTGAATCCGACGATTCGTTTCCGTTGGATACCCCATTTCTGGACAACTATTTCAACGAATCTCCACCAGAGATTTCAATATTCGATCAACCAATGTGTCAAGTATTTTCAGGAAATGATGATATCTTTGGTGATATGTTCTTGGGTGGTCAAAGTAGTATGAACATTGAAGATGAGTTTACATCTTCCAGTATCAAAGATATTGGTTCACTGTTCAGTGATTTTGATGATTCCTTGATATCAGATCTATTAGTCGTTTAATTGCAATGAGTCAGAAGGAGCTTAAGAGGAAACCATCAGCATATATCTATGGTGCTACTGAGAAATTTTGATGTTTTTAATTATTTAATGAGCTTTTTATAAATTAATAATTTAGTTTTGTCAGGAGCTTTGTAAAACAGTTTCGGAGAAATAGTGGCAAATTGTTAAATGCTTTTGTTCTTATTTATTAATTAAATGTGTTATTAGTTGCACGAACGTGTTTGATTTTTTGGACTCTAATATTAATAGCCTTTGCATTTATTTAGTTTGTTAATTATTCAATTTAGAAAAGCCAAAGTGGCATTCTCTTTGTCAATGTCTAACTATGAGGCGCAAATTACGGTCGTGGCCTGTGAACTGAAGGGTTGGTCTGATTTATGTTTTCTTTCAATCTATAACCGAAGAGTGTTTTTACCTTCTTCTTTTTTATGTTAGCGGTAAGAATATTATTTCATATGCGGTTTCACATAATTCTCATATAGTGATAATATGGATTTTAATATTGAGTGGTTTGATGCAGGTTTCTCTAATGTACCAATTTAATCTTTGATAATTTGGTAAACTTTCGGATGAAATTAGTCTAAACCTTATAGATTGAATATACGGATCACATGCAACCAGGGTGTGTCCACTACTTAACAATGATTTTATTGTGTTGTGGATCGTAATCTATATTGAAGGTTTAGAGTTTGGTGTCTCTAGCCATATTACATTTGTGAATGTGATGTAAGACCTTGCCTAAGATAAAAACACTTTATGTGACGTGCATTATCAGGTGCTTTGGCAATTAAGAAAATATTAAGGTCTCGGGGCATTCTCTGGACAGTACTTGTCTGAGAGATGTGGTTGCCCTGAAACTATTTGTCATATGTTGTTCCATTGTGAAGCTTCAAAAGATACTTGGTCACTATCACAACTTCTTCGTCCTTCTTCAATACTTGATTTCCTTCAGAAAAAAAAACGTCTATGGATAACTTGGCCATGTTATCATTTCCTTAGATTCTCTGGTAAATTGGGAGAGAGCGTAAAGCATTCTACCTTCTAATAGTCTATCTATCCTTACCAAAGCTTCATAAGATGCAACAATCTGGTTGGTTGAAGATGAATCAACTTACTTAGGAGCCTCCTTTTGTCAAAACCTCAGATTAGTTCCCAAGTCCTAGATGGTCGAAACCTCCCCTAGGTTTTACCAAGTGTAGTGAGTCTGCTTCGTAGGTTGATAACTCTATGAATTGCGGATCCGCTTGGATTGCACATGATTTTCAAGGAACGCTTTTGCTTCATAGCAGAAAGGCCTTTTCTAATATAGATTCAACCTTAGAAATAAAAAGCCTCACTATAAATTGGTCAGCTGATCTACTGGTGAAAAATGTGATCATGGAATTATCTTCGACGTTGGCATTAGAGGTCCTTAAAAAACCTTCTTCCTTCCCTAATCTGACTCAAATTATTTCAACAACTCTAAGAACCCTTCACAGATTTGATAATTGTCAATTGATGCTGGTCCCGCATTCAGTTAATGCAATGGCCATAAGATTGTCATGAGTGTTACAAAAGATCGTCATTACCAATCATATGTGGCACATTCTGGTCCTAGTTGGTTAATGTCTTCATTACGAGCAGAAGCTGCAGGATGTTCATCTCCTCATCGTGCATGAATCCCTCTAGGCCACCCATCCCAGTGAAGAACAAGCTGGGGCATCTGTCCTAGCGTCTTTTTATGGTTGTCTATTCTTTTACTGTTTGGGACTCCGTTTGAGTCACTCTCAAGTCTTTTGACTTGCATTTTTATTTGAATGACACTTTGACAAAAGAAAAATACTATTTTTGTTTTTATGAAAAAACTATTATAATCCGATAATCCAACATTACTAAAAATTGTGTTTCTTTTCATAACCTTTCCAAAATATTTAAGAGCATTTCTAATTTCTAAACACAATTTTCTTATAACATAATAAATTTTAGATTTTGGTGACAGTTTTTGTTTTGGATATTTGTGGAAATCAAATCATCAACCATTTAATCAAGAAACAAAACTAAGGACCAGCTTTGGTAACAGTCCTATTATTTGTCTTGTAAATTAGAAAAAAATAATGTATTTCCATATTTGTGGAAATTTGATTAGCATAGAATAATTATATTTTGAGGTAAGTATGGCTGATTTGGTGATAGAAGAAATCACGAAGTTGCCTTTCATACAAATATTTTATCAGTTTAAAATAATTATGGAATGAAAGTTAAAACACAGAAATACAAACTGCATTTCAGATGAAAATACACAAGAGCATCAACTAAGAATTACATAAACTGTGAGTTGTTTTGTATTGTAAAATACTTACTATGAAAGAAGTTTCAGTAAGTTTTATTTCTATACTTAATTTTACTTTTGCCATTTTGCAGTTATTTAGTATTACCAATTAGTTAGAACCTACATAAGTTACGGAAAAGTCCACTTACAAGGAAACATAACATGGACTAGTGAACATACAATTTCAAAGTACATAATTAAACTAACTTTTGAAGTTTTTTGACGAAAAAGTGAAATTTTTAAGCCAAAAAGAAGAAGTAGATATATAGTTTGAGCTATTGGAAATAGAATGGACTGTGGCGCATGCTCCCCCGTCGAAATATATCACAACAACACAGTAGTTTATCAAGCATACCCAGTTTGGTTGATTCGATATTCTGTTTTACAGATGTAGCTTGGAAAGGAAAAAGACAATAAATTGTAGGTTGCAGATGGAGCTTCAAGACAAACATTGGGACCTTCATACATCAGGATTCTCGGGTGGAATAACAAGTATCAACTTTACTCGTCACTAAAGCTATTACTCTTCTATTTTCAATACCCAAGACCACGGCTACACAAGAATCTATTTCAAAACATATTGTCAATTGCTCATAGCAGCAATCTCTTCAGAGTCCTCCTTCGGCTGATCTCTACGGGATCATCCAGGAGATTGAAACTCTGTTTTTAAGTTTTGTTCAGTCTCTTTTAAGTTTATAGTGAAAACCATAAACTTTGCGGCTGATGCACTCGCTAAAGTCACTGTTTGTACTGCAACTTCGATTTTGTCCCATTTTGGATGTAGCTCTAATAATCTAGATTTATGTTAAAAAGATATATAGTTTGAGCTAAGATCGTTTGCATGGCGGCATTGGTTGGTGTGTTTCGAAAGAAATTTTCTTTTTTGTGTAAGAGAGTATTATCGGTATAAGGAGCACATATCAAGAGCATATAAAATTTCTGATCGGAGATACAAATTATTACAAGGGAATTGTATCTACATGCTTTCATGACTTTTCATGTTATTAAGAAAGTTGTTATTGAAGTGAAAAATACTTTGTGAACTATACAATGTACGTACAGTGAGTGTATTATACATATGGTTTAGTAAAAAGAAGCTAAACCAATATTAACCAATGGTTAAGCAAAAGGAAACCTAACCAAAGTGTAATCTAATTTAATTGGGTATTGTAATACACCCCCTCAAACCGAGTCGAACTAGGTGAGAAGAGGTTTAAAATGGAGAGCCCTTGAAGAATGGAGTGAAATGGAACCATATGAAGTGACTTCGTCAAGATGTCAGCATGTTGATTGCTTGAAGTAACATGAAAGAGCCGCATGAAACCGTTCTTGATCTGATCAAGTACGGTATGGCAATCGATCTCAATGTGTTTCATGCGTTCGTGGAACATAAGGTTGTAAGTAACATGTATAGAGGATTTGTTGTTGCAGAACAGCTTGACAGAAGTAGATACCGCCTTTAAGTCTTTAAGAAGTTGATGAAACCACAATAGTTCAAACGTAGCAAGAACTGTGCTTCGATACTCTGCTTCAGTACTACTTTTGTTGACGGTTTGCTGCTTCTTGGACTTCCAGTTGATGAGAGACTTGTCAATATAGACGCAAAAGCCAGAGATGAAACGACTAGATTCAAGACACATAGCCCAATATGCATCAGCAAAATCATTCAAATAGATAGCTGAATAAGTATCATAAAAGAGACCTTGTAACTGGATTGGATTTGAGATAACACAAGATACGATGTGCAGATTGAAGATGTACATCTGTAGGATAAGAAAGAAACTGTCTCAATTAGTTCACTGCAAATGTGATATATGGCCTCGTGATTGTGAGGTACAAGAGACGACCTATTAATTATCTGTATGGCTTAGCACAAGGAAACAACGTGTCAATATCCTTACTGAGATGAGCCGTAGGATCCGTTGGAACAGAGACATGTTTACATGCCAACACACCAGAAGAAGATGTAATATACAAAGCGTTCTACCGTTGGAAAAAGTAAATACCAGTAGCATTTCGAGCAATCTCTAAGCCTAAGAAAAAGCGAGGAGTCACATGTCTTTGATCTCAAAATCCTTGTGTAAAGTGCACTTCAATGCATCCAACTCCTCATCATTGTTGGAAGCAGTTAGAATATCATTTACATAGACCAACAAAGCAGTGAAAGAGGAAGTTGTCTTTCTAACAAACAACATGTTATCAAACGGAGAATGAGTAAGTCTAGCAGCTAACACCACCGCAAACAAACATTGATACCATTGTATTGACGCCTTTTTCAGGCCATACAAAGATTTTTGGAGTATACACACTGAATTTGGAGGGAGTGGAGCACCATTAAAATGCATATAACTAAGAGGTAAGCTCATGTAAATCTCCTCATGAAGATCCATGTGTAAGAATGTGTTGGTGACATCCAACTGATTCAGTACCAAAGCAAGATGTCAAATTCAAAATCAACTTGACACTAGCAAGCTTGGCCAGATGAGAGAAGGTATCAATGTAGTCAATGCCTTCTTGTTGGTTTCAGCCTTTGGCTACTAATCCAGCCTTGTAATGTAGGATAGTACCATCATGATTATACTTTATAGTAAACACCCATTTACATCCTATAACATGCTTTACTGGATGCAAATAAACAATTATCCAAGTCTCTTTATGTTCCAAAGCAACAATCTCCACACCCATACCTTTGTTCCAAACATGCAAGAAAGAAAAAATGATTCATATTGCGGGTGAAGCTTAGAATATGTGAGAACATAATAAAAGAAAAGGAATAGCAGAAGCAAAAGTCTATGAAATATGTTGTGTAAGGGGAGAAGGGTTAAAAAGAATATTACAGTGGTATTCAGAAAGCCAACTTGGTGCCTTAGTATGTCATTTTGGTCGAGCATTGGTCAAAGAAACTTGTCATGCATCCGGAGCAGCAATCTCTTGTTGTGATGGAGCACTAGTGGATGGTGCAGATGACGAGGAAAATGGACTATGCAACAGAAAATGAGGCAAAGAGATAGTATATAATGCAACATGAATATGCATAGGCAAGATAAAAGAACTGATCAAGTTGTTAGCAGGTGATGAAGAAGAAGTAGTGACAAATGGAAAAGTCGTTTCATGAAAAATAACATTTCGAGAAATGCTAATAACGTTTGTATCCAAATCTAAAACCTTGTATCCTTTTTAACCCATACCATATACAAGAAACACACGGATTTGCTCTTTGAGTGAGCTTAGTCCTATCTTTAGCGTATATAGAAACATAGCACAAGCATCCAAAAGAACATAAGAAAGAAAAATCATGTTGCTTCTGAAATAAAACTTTATAAGGAGACAATTCATTCATCATCAAAGAAGGTGTTCTATTAATCAGTAACACTGCAGTAGTAACACACTCATACCAGTATGCAAGAGGAACATTGGACTGAAATAATAATGCACGTGCTACATTTAACAAATGTTGATGTTTTCATTCAAGTACAGAGTTTTGTTGAGGTGTATATGCACGTGAAAATTAATGAATGACACGATTTGAAGCAAAAGGATCTGTAAATGCCAGTTCATGAGCATTGTCACTATGGACTTTCTTAACAACTGTGTGATATTTTTGTGTGAATATGAATCAAAAAGATTAGAAAAACAGTTTTAACATCACTCTTGTTTTGTAGCTTGTAAAGCCAAGTAACTTGTGTATAATCATCAACTATTGTAAGAAAATACTTAATATCATTTATTCTTTCAACTGAAAAGGGCCCCCAAAATGTCAATATGTATTAGATCAAATGGTTTATCAAAAAAAGTGTTATGAGACACAAAAGGTAAATTGCGTTGTTTAACTAAGGGACATACACTACATGGTGCAGAAGTAAGTTTAGACAATGAAGAAATATTCATGATGTAGCTAAGACGGATGTCCTAGACGTTGATGCCATAGTAGTCCATCAACCAAGGATCCATAGAAAGAATTTGTAAAGCATGTGCAAGAGGCTCCAAAATGTAAACACCATGCATAAATAGTCCTCTACCAATCATCAAATTCTGAATATTGTCCAGTATAAAGCAAGAATCATGAGTTGATAAATCACGATTTTGAAGAAAAGAACTAACACTAAGCAAGTTGAACTTACACGAATCAAAATGTAAGACATTATGAAGAATAAGCTTGTCAGAGATATACAATGTCCCTGTGTGGCTTATGGGTACACTAGTGCTATTAGATAAAGAGACTGTCACACCTGAAACATGACAGACTTCACTAATCAAGGTTAAGTCAGAACAAACATGACTTGTAGCACCAGAGTCCACAATCCAGCAACCAGTGGGAAAATAGAATAAAGAGATGACAAGCAATGGTGTTGAAAAATAGAATGTGATTTTCAAAACGTATATTCGTAGAAGAAAACACAATTGAAACCTCACTAGAAGTAGAAGTTAAAGGCATGAAAACATGTTCAATTATCGTGCCTGGTGGAGTTTTAGACGTAGATGACTTATCAGAAACACATGTTTGAGAAATCAACTGCATTAGTAGACTCTAAACTTGTTCTATAGCGAAATGGCCTAATTCAAGCGAAGAAGGATTTGAGTCGTGACTGCATTAGCATTAATAGAAGGTCAAGCAGTTTGAGAATGTTGAAACTGGTTTTGTGATGAGAACTATGGCTTTGTAATGTTCTGAGATTGGTCACGTGAAGAGGAATTTGATGACCGTTGATGCAGCGTATGACCCGAGGGTAACTAATAGGACCTGATATTTACCACTATTGTGCCATTATATCAGTCCTATTTAGAGTCTATTATCTATGTTTGGAGTATGTTTTAGAGTACTTTCAGGTTCAGGTATGTTCTGAAAAACTTTGGTGATTCTGAAGTTTTTAGAGATGAATAACTGCGCAGATGCGTCAGATGTTTAGCTATGGATGGAGACTTTAACACGGTTAGATTGATCTGATATTTGGATAGAAGATAGATGTTTGAGTTAGATTTCCAACACCACCGGTTTGAGGTCAATAAGGATCCTACATCCAAAGTTATGCCAGTTTTACTGGAGAGTGGTCTGTCTGCCTCGCGAGAGGAAGTTGTCGTGAAGATGAATGAGTGTCAATCAATGGTACATCCTTGGTGTCGATAAAGGGTGATCCCAGAATACAGTCCTAACTTGTTTTATGGCCGACTTAAGCCCAGAAGACATCACAAATTACCAAAATACCATGGATGAGCGAAAACCCTATTTATATGTTTTCTAAGCCATTGTTGATGGCTACGCTTAGCAAGCTTTCTTTTATTCATTATTCTAGGCTTAGCAGAGAATTGAGAAATTCCTTCTGAGTCCTCCTGGAACTCCATTGTTTTTATATTATATATATTCTATTCAGCTATGATTTATGTGACAAAGATCATGTCTGAGTAGATCTCTTGTTAGGTTTAGGGTTTATTAATGGTATTGATGAATTAAACAAACAACAGAATTGATAGGGTCATTATTAGATATATCAATAGAATTGTGTTTATTGTTTGTGTTCTACAGTAGCTAACTAGAAACCTGATCATATGATAGTTACGCACAAGCGAGAGCATGGTTTACTACCAGACTTAATCATGTTGAGCTAGGTTGCTAAAAACAAACGAGAGTTGATCTAGTTAATTTAGTGAACTTATCGGGCTTAGTCAATATATAAGTTAATCTATTTGCTTAGCTTAATCGCGACTGTATTGAGTTTATTGTGTGTCCATGCTCCCTGTGGATTCGATCCCTAAATAATACAATTTGATCTCTCTTGGCAAAAGGGTTAATTTGATAGAGTTTGCATTCAAATGCATAAAAACCCTCCTGTCAAATTTGGAGCCGTTGCCGGGGAGTGAAGATTTGCCATTAGACCCAATTTGTTTGATTTAGTCTAGGTATTTTTTTATATTAGTTTACTTACATAATTTTTTTTTCATGTGTTTCAGGTACATAGATATTAGTACCATGAAGAAATGAAGAGATGATTTTTGGGCTCTAGAAAGAAGGATTCTATTGATTTACGCACGATCCATAAGTTTAAGAGGAAAGTCGACACCCTCTAAGAAGCAACCGACAGTGAAGAGAAACGAGTATCGATCGACACCAACACCTCGTCATCGATCGATACCAACAATATAACATAGATCGACGTTAAGACCTCAGCATCGACCGACGACACTTATGAGAAAACAGAAGAAATTGAAGTGCTTAGACTTGAGGCTGATGAGAATGGGATCTTACGAGACGAAGAAGGTCGTCCTCACAACAATATAAGAGAAGGTCATGCTCACAACAATATAGGACAATTGAATAATGCACATGGTGCTGTGATCCATGATGTCATTGATGTTGCTGATATAAATGACTTTCAGTTGAGCCGTGAATGGTATGATTGGACAGCTCATAACTCTTTTCAGGGTTTGCCTCATGAAGATCGAAAGGAACACATCAAAGAACTTGTGGATCTAGTATCAAGGAGCTAGCATAATGAAGTGTCTGAATACCACATGCTCTGCAATATCTTCCCCTATTCTATCTCTGAGAATGTTTTTAGATGGTTCAGTCAACTGCAGCCAGGATCTCTAACATGTTGGGAGGATATTAAAAGCACTTTCCTCAACAAATTTCTCATTGATGCTACAATAGCTTGACTAAAGAAGATTGATGATATGTTGGATATGATGGTTAAAGGCTGAGAGAAGGAGTTGATGTTTAAATTTAGTCAGATGTTGGGTGTGCCTTATAGTGAAACAATTGGAGAATGTAAAACATTGAACACTCGCGCTAAGAAGCCAGATAATCAGTTTCAATAAACAGATGAGGTTACACAGAAAGGTGATGAACATCATGGATCTGAGCCGAGCAGAGCAGAAGAAGTTGATATTAGTAATTCAACCTCATCATCGATCAACACTATGACCTCAGCATCGATCGACACCATGACCTCAACATCGATCAACACCACCACCTCCACATCTATCGAAACCCCTGAAAGATCGCGTTGTCCTCAGGACATTCCAGACTCGACACTAGAGAGAACCGATGTATCAAGTTATTATCATGCTCTAGATGTAGACAGAGAAATCACCATGGGAGATCTTTTGGAGTTAGAGAATAGAGAACAACTTGGGTATTTAGATTCGAGTAGGAAAGTCAATATGGAAGACTTCTTTGAGCTGGAGGAAAATCTTGAAGATATGGATCATGACTTGGAGATGAAGCTTGATGACGATCAACACACTTCGGGAAAAGATCTAGAGACTTCACAAAAGGCTCACATCGATCGACACTGCCCATCCGACATCGATCGACACTCTTTGTTGGACAAAAGACCAGGTTACATGATTGAACTAGGACCGGCTGAGGAGAGAATGCACGTGTCCAAGACCTCACATCTTGTTGTCCCTAAACATTAGCCTATCTGCACAGAATAAGCTGATGACTTTCACAAAAGAGTGAAGAGGATACACGATCTTGTGAAGATTGTGGTTTCATGCGTTGTATTTGAAGTTGAATCTCTTATCCCACCAGATAGAGGTGTGCATCTAGGTTCTTACAATGGGGTATTTGATGATCATCAGCATGCAACCGTTTTTCAACCAGGGTTGAGATTTACAAGCAAAGTCGACGAAGACCACACATAACCATTATCAAACGACTTCAATAAACTAGCATCGATCGACACTACACAATCTTTGTCGATCGACACCCCTAGCATATCTCTTCACGCAGAGACAGAAACAGCCAAGTCTGGGGGAAGGAGAAAAAGAAGAGGAACTGGAAGAAGAGGAAAATGACTAAGGGTGGTTCTGAATTGTCATTGATTCCTCATTTCTCAGATGGTGTCAAAAAATACAGAGTGCACAGCAGATGCTTCTCGCAGCCTTTTGCAAAGCTTCGAGCACTCCTTATTGCTGAGATGATAGACAAAGGAGAAGAGTCTATGGAGGCTTTCATAAAAAGGGTGATGAAGCGGAAGACATTGCACATTGGGAATTGTTTTGGAGCAAGTCCCCAATCTCATCATAACGGAAACATAACTCCAAAACGTCAAGTTAAAGACTATAACCAAGCGTTGAGCGGGAGGCAACCCACTTTTTAGTAAGTTTTAAATTCTATTTTACTTTCATTTATTACCGATTTTTTTTCGTTTTTGCTTTATTTCAGCTAAAAAAACGAGGAAGATGGTCTGCAGAGAGCATCGACCGACACTTGATCACTGTCGATCGACGAAGTAACCCTAGTATCGATCGATCGCCACTTAACTGTGTCGATCGGCGGTCACCATCATCAATCATGTATATCGTTTTTCCTTGTTAAATTTGGTCCTTATGATTTATTTTCTTCACCATTCTCAGATTATATAACACTGGTGATAGTGTTGTTTAAGTCTGGGGAAGCTATTACTGATATTTTATTCTATTTTGAGTTTTATTTTCTATAATTTAAGAAAATAAATAAAAAAAAAAACAGAGTAGAAACTTTCAGGTGTACCATCGATCGACACTGAAGAATAAACAACGATCGACCATGAATCATGACCATCGGTCGACACCATCCATCTGCCATCGATCGACACTGTTTACAGAGTCTGGTATCGAGTTTCTCTCTTAAGCTATTTACTTATAATTTGGTTTTTTCCTAACCAATTCGGGACGGATTACACTGGAGATAGTATAATTTAAGTCTGGGGAGGTTCGCTGATGCTATTTAATTTGTTTTGAGTCTTATTTACTATATATATATATATATATATATAAGTTTCTTAAAAAGTTTTATTGAGTCAAGAAGGGGATTATGATCAAGATTTATTATTAACTAACCACACTTTAGCATCATTCTTAGAAGGTTGTTTGTAGAGATTACTAGAGATACCAAAGTGGATCATCCTGCTGCTATATCACACTTGCTTAGAAAGTTTGAATGAACCAAAGCTCAACACTAATCCTGACATTGTTTGCTTGCTTTGGGGCTTGGTATACATCGGATCAGATTCCTTCTGCAAGTATGGAAGGTAAAAATCTGTGTACTTCTGATTTTCCTCTCTCTCCCCTTCAGATTAAAAAAGAAATCAAACAAGATTTGGTGGCTACAACCATTAAGACTTGATTCATATGATTCTAGAAAGAGATAAATGTCAAAAAGAAGTGAACAAGATCTTGTGGCAAAAACCATGAGGGCTTGATTCATGGAAGTCTGTCCAAATATCCAGTCAATTAAAAAAAATAAAATGATACCTTCAAAAGAAGGGAGACATTGACTTTTGAAGGGAGACATTGACTGAGAGAGGTGAGAAGAGAGAGAGGAAAAGAATCAGAGAAGACTACATGTGTACTCATATACTTTCAGGGTAAAAGTCCATGTAGCCTTTTTTGATACTCCCAAGGTAAAGCACATACATTTATTTTATGCAAAGAAATAAAATAAATAGAGAGGTTAGTCTGACTAAAATTTGCTGAGTTGTTGGTAGAATGAATTTGGTTGTTATACTAGGATAAGATATATAAAGTTTCTCTGTGTTGACTTGATAGGATGTGGTTGCAAAAAATTAGGGTGATAGTTATACTTAGACATTGTGTGAGTCTCCGCTTTTCAAAACCTTTTTCACAGGCTTTGTTTGCTTGAGGACAAGCAAACTGTTAAGTTTGAGAGAGTTGATAGGGTCTGATATTTACCACTATTTTTCCATTATATCAGCCCTATTTAGAGTCTATTATCAATATTTAGAGTATGTTTTAGAGTATTTTCATGTTCATGTATGTTCTGGAGAACTTTGGTGATTATGGAGCTTTTAGAGATACATAATTGCGCAAATGTGTCAGATGTTTATATATGGATGGAGACCTTACCACTGTGAGATTGAGCTGATCTTTTTACATAAGATATAGATTTGAGTTATCTTTCCAATGACACTGGTTTGAGGTCAATCAGGATCCTACAACCAAAGTTATGTCCGTTTTATTGGAGAGTGGTATGTCTGCCTTGCGAGAGGAAGTTGTCGAGAAGATAAATGAGTGTCGATCGGCAGTGATCCCAGAAGATAGGCTTGACTTGTTTTATGGCCGACTTAAGCCTAGAAGACATCATAAATTACCGAAATACCTATGGGTGACCTAAAACCCTATTTATATGTTTTCTAAGCCATTGTTAACGGCTACGCTTAGCAAGCTTTCTTTTATTCATTGTTCTAGGGTTAGGAGAGAAGGGAGGAACTCCTTCAGAATCCTCCTGTAACTCCTTTGTTTTTATATTATATATATTTTATTAATCTATGATTTATGTGACAAAAATCATGTATGAGTAGATCTCTTGTTAGGTTTAGAGTTTATTAATGGTATTGATAGATTAGCCAAAAAATATAATTTCTAGGGTGATTATTAGATCTATCAATTGAATTGTGTTTATTGCTTGTGTTCTAGAGTAGCTAATTAAAATCTTGATCATAGGATAGTTAGGCGCAAGCGAGAGCATGGTCTACTACCAGAATTAATCATGTTGAGCTAAGTTGCTAGAAAAAAACAAGATTTGATTTAGTTAATTTAGTGAAATTATCAAATTAGATCATAAAACTTGACTCAAGAGACCATCAATCGACGCATGATTATTTCCATCAATCGACGGTCATTTCGTGTCAACAAGCGTGAGATGAGACATTGGACTTAGTCAATAGATTAGGCTCACATCGAGAGTTGGTCGTCTTTTACATTAGATATCGAGTTCTATGATTAATACCCTTAGCTTATATCCTCTATAATCCACTTGCTTGAAACCCTAGATATAGTTATTTATTATTATTGTTTACCTACCAATCAATAAATTATCAGTTATTGTTTATTTACTGCTTATTAATAGATTTTCCTATCTTAATTGCGACTGTATTGAGTTTATTATATGCCCACGCTCCCTGTGGATTTGATCCCTAAATACTACAATTTGACTTTTCTTGGCAAGAGTAGTTCAGGTTAATTTGATAGATTTTGCATTGAAAGACATAAAAACCCTGCTGTCAGTAACTATGAAGCTTGTAACACTTCTAAACTGTACGGCCAGTTCGTCCACAATGAGTGCATACAGGTTTTGGGATAATGATTGCCTTGGAAAGTTGTGCATAAGCTGCATTATCCAGAAAGCTTATGGGAGCATTGTAGTAATGATCAGTAGGACCAGAGTTTTGAAATGCCATGTCCAACCATGTAGATGGCTTAATGTTCTTCTGTCACTCGTCTTGAGAAACCATGTCGAGCACATCTTCAGTGTCAAGAATCAGCTTCAACATAAGAATGTGACGACGAGTAGACTCGTAAGTTTCATTCAAACCCATAAGAAACTTAGTAACACTGCTCCTCTGTTGATTATTTTCCCCAAGCAAAGCAATGTTGCACTCACATCTTCCGCATGTGCAAACCGATATCTCTACATAATTCTTTTACTCTTTCTGAAAAGTAACAAGCTCAATATAATATGTACTGATGTCCATTGAACCCTGTTGAATTGTACTCAATCTCTGCTCAATCTCATACACTCTAGGAGCATTATCTTGTTTAAAATGAGATAACAAGTTCTTCCAAAGAGACTTAGCTGTTGACATAACAATAAACTTTGGCCAATCTTCTTGAAAACATAATTCATAAGCCAAGTCGCTACCATGTCGTTACATCGCGACCAAGATCCAATATCACGATGATTAAAAAGAGGTTTCAGAATCGTATTATCGATAAACCCTAGTTTATGGCAAACATTCAACGCCATCCTCATTAAACAACGCCATGAGTGAAATTCTGATCCATAAGATAAGCGATCGGTAACTCGGATCAAACATGTGAAGAAAGTACGGATTTTCGTATTGATCAGTGGAGTGACGAGCATGATCAAGTACCGACTGTTGTTGCTCGAGGATCTCATTGGATCAAGAGAAGTTGAAATCGAGATTCAAGATTAAACAATCTGAAACAGAAATGACTCGAAACGAATAGATATAGCAAGAAACAACTCAGAAAGTACGATTCAGCGAGCAACAAAATCAAGAAAGCAAAGGCGATTCACGATAAAAGTTCAAAAAAAAGTCGAGGAGAAAACGAAGATAGAGACAAAAAGCACACTAATGAATCGGTAAACTCATCCTTCAAGTGATTTGATGACGAAAATGATCGAGAATTAATGGCGGAAGCTTAGTAAGTGCTATGATACAATGTTAAGATAGTTGTTATTAAAGTAAAAAATAATTTCTCATTTATACAATGTACTTACAATGAGTGTATTTATACATATGGTTTAGTAAAAAGAAGCTAAACCAAGACTAACCATTAATGGTTAAGCAAAAGAAAACATTACCAAAGTGTAATCTAATTTAATTGGATATTGCTCATTTTGGCATATTGGTGCTTTCACTTTTTCGCTGCGGAAAATTAGTGATCCATATAAAGACAGACTGATACCTCAGTCTTAGTCATCTTTTAATTTAATTATTTGCATTGCTTCAATACCTTTTTGGTTTTTAAGGATGGTAAACTCAGAATCAAATACACATTCATGATCAATCTTCATTTTTAGTTCGAGATCATATGTTTCAAGAAAAAAGAGAGATCATATTTTTTTTGACGAAATCATAAGTTAGTTTTGCATTCTCCCAAAAAATGTTTTTAAACCATTGAGTATAATGAATATAATCAAATTCTGAACTCAAATAATTAATAAATAATCACTATTTTGAGAAAAAAAAATCTCAAATACACTGGAGTCTAGACTTACTAGTTATCGGTTTGTCCATCAGTTTTATGTTGCAGTAATAGAACGAGTTACATATGCCATAGACCATAGACTATTTTAGTAATTTATAATCGATTTGTATGAAAGTTTTATAACCCTTCATTTTGTCTCAACTATCGCCTAACTTTCTTTTGGTCTGAACATTCTTTGTACTTAATGCAACAAATGGAAAATTTGGACGTCGCTTTTTCCTTCAGTCGTGTTGGCTTGTTGGCTTCTGGCCGGTTGGTATACATCTTAAAGAGACAATAACGAGTGAAAAGTAGAGGAGATTTATTTGAAATATCGGTTAATGTCGGAGAAAAGTAGGTGACACATAATAACTTTCAAATATATATATTTTTTTCAAAACAATATTAGTTACATGATAACTTTCAAATGTATATATTTTTTCAAAACAATATTAGTCTGAGCTCTTTCAAAAAATAAAAGGATTCCAATAAGGTTATACATTTGGTCTGTTATTGCCAAGAGACAGAGGTATCATATTGTTCTTTTACTTGACTACATAAAACACACACACACATACAACTAGTATATTTTAGCTGCGCTTATTATTTTATTCAAGCTTTTATTATTTGACTTTATACCTACGTTACACAACTGTATTGGGAGTTCACCGCTCCACCCGTAAGCTTTTTATTTCGAATGATCACACCATCATTACCCACATGCAATAAATAAATATTATATAGATATGCATAACTGATCGTTGATTATAAAATCTATCAAAATAGTCGTATCATAATGTTCAAAAAAAGAAGTATAATTACATTCTTTCTCTTTTTGTCAAAAACAAAACTGATTTCTATCAAATTAACATGGTGATGGTAAATCTCGATATAACGTTATATTGAAAAACCAACGTTGAGTTGATATGGCGGTAAAAGGGTAATCTCGATATAACGTTGAATTGATGTAGTGGTAAAGAGATTGCTCAGTAATTATCACCACTTAAATTCAACTTACTTTGAGAAAAAATATTTATAATATTTTTTTAGTTCTCATGAAACCACATTTTTCCTTAAAAAAAGTTGTTTTGAAAATCAACGTAACCAGAAAGTGTGTTGATTTTCTAACAGTCAACGGTTTGGGCAGAACTAGTTCAATTATGGACTTTTTCTTGTCTAATGTTACTTATGCCTTGCATGTTTTGTCGATAAACTTTCTAACATCTTGACTGATCCCGTAGGCCGTATGTGAATTCTATATTTTTCATTCCTTGGTCTATGGACTATTCGTTTTTAAGGAAACTTGTCAACATCTATAATTAATTAAGATTTCACTTAACGTAATTTAGATTAAATATTCTATAACTGTGGACTCTGACGAAGAAAACCGTGTCGTTTAATAAATTTAGATTTACCCAGCAGTTTCCATATTTACCAAATGAAACAATGTTTTGAATTTATGCCGGGTAACAGTCATGATTATTTCCATTCGTCTTGAATTAAAACTAACATATCCATAACCGAGTGATTATATGGCCGTGCTTGTGTTTGTCAATCAAACCATACATGCACACATTATATATATATATATATATATATATATATATATATGCATGCTTGATAGGATATCTTAAATTAGTGATAATTCAAGCATATTATATAACATGTGAAGCTAAGGATCATGATGTCTCTACTCACGTGAGTTACATTCAATTTTTTTTTTTACCTTTTCGTACAATTTTGCATATGTATATGCATATAAGTTCCCCTTTTTGGAGTATCGAAAAAGTTACAATATGCAAGTTGGTTTAGTTAAAATTCTCTTAACAAAATTTCCTACACTTTGAGGTAACTTTTCTGTATTTTTACCTTTCAAACTACTTTTGAGGCATTTTTAAGCTTTAAGATTCAACCCTCTTTATGCAAATTATTATTGCTTATAAATAGACTCAAAATTAGGCAAACCCGATTAGGTGTAAATAAAATAACACAGTCAATTTTTCCGAAGATTCTAACTTCGAACCAAAATACGAAATACTGGAAAATACATATTGAATACTTCAAAGACTGAAATTAATCAGAAATAGATTTTACTTCACCACACAAAAATGTACAAAATAACAAAAAGAAGAAAACACACTAACAAAACTTGCTAATGGACATAGATTGGTCAAAGACTTTAAAACCAACTTTTTTGTTGGGATGCTGAGTACAACATGACCTAGACCCCTACCTCATTGACCCACTTACTTTATAAGCTTTTGTAGCATTTGATGTATATGCGGAACAGAGGAAGAAATAATACTAATATATATAGTAACCAATTGACATTTCAACCTGACAAACTATATAACATACTAATATACTATATGAGAGTAATAAGAAAAATAGCAAATTTAACGAACTTACAATCGCTTCATATTATAAATACTTTTTTTTTCCAAAAAGCGTAGGTAACTCAACTGGTTTGAAGGTAACTACTATGTTTATTTTGATGTATACGTAGTTGAATATGGTCTTATATATATTTAAAGAAGTATGGTTAACAGTTAACGCTATGAAAATATATCTACATCATTATGATAGTGGTAGTACGTAGCTTGACGTCAAACAAAAACATTCTTCACTTGTGGAACTTAATCTACTATTCGATTTGACTACTAAGTAGAACATCAATCATGTATGTCGTTTTTTCTGAAGTTTTTTTTTTATCAAAATGTTTTTTTTCTGAAGTTTCCAGAACGGGAATTCATATTCAGAAAAAACGTCAATCAAATGATTTGAAAACCTTTGTTTTCGTTGGACACTCTAGCTAATTTTATGCACACCAGGTTTTTAATAAAATTATTTTAACTTTCTTTGTTTGAAAAAAATCTTGATTTATTTAAAATGAGGACGCATAGATACATGCCAAACGTGAATTCCCCAATGAGCTGGCCTCTTAGGTATAGGCTAATATTAACCCTGCACAAGAGGCTCACATTTTGTCATTTTCACACTAAATTTCCATAGAAAATCCAAACACATTTATTTTAGTGTTTTCGTTTCTAAAATTATATATATATATATATATATATATAAAATAAATATTTGTTCTGACAGCATAGTTCCACCAGAAATAGACAATAAAACACATCGACCATCTAACTTTTTTTTATTATAAGCACCGTTCATGCATGATAACATAAACAATAATATATTTGACAAAACCATATATAAGTATATATATACACACATCTGCTAAGCCATTAAAAAGCACTTGTTGTATGAAATTAGAATATGATTTTACTATCAAACAGTTACACTTAAGTTTTTTTGTTTACTCCTAATTTCCTTGGGCGGGATAATAACAAATTAAATAGAGTACACTTTTCTTTTTCTGAATTTTCTTGTTTATAAAAATTCTTCTTTGCATATGAGTAAAATAGCTGTACATTTTTATTATATTTGAAAACAAAAAAAAAACACTAGAAAAACTACGACTTTAGTTTTTTTTTTTGCCTCAGCTTGGAGGTCACAGAGCCGTCTTGCTTGTTGTTAAGCTGAGGTTATAATTTTTTTTTTTTTTAAATTCCCCAAATTTTGTCATTTTAATCCTTTTATATATTAAGCTAATCTGCTATTTACATAAACATAAAAATGATAATCATAAAATTGAAGTCACGCGTTTTCATGTATGCTCAGGTGTATTTGTTTTTGCCAAAACTATGTTCTTTAATAAAAAAAAGCTCTTCCAAGTGATATAAAGAGAAGTATAAATTAAATCATTAGCTAAAAAAAAATTACAGTTTCTATTATAGTAGAGAAAATCCAATCACCAAGTAAAAGTGTAAACCAGAATATAAAAACCGATAAATTAGTTTCGCCCGAACTTAAAGAAGTAAGATAAGTGTTTTTTACAAACCGAACTAACCATGTTTTTGTATATATATATATAGTAAAATGTTGTTTTGCGTCTGTCCTAATCGAGCTGAGCCGCAAATCAGTCTTCATGTGCATGGGAAATCACATTGTTCGGTCTCACAAGAAAAAGTTTAAGCTTTCCTCATGAATTTTGCATGTCGATTTTTCCCTATTTTCTCAACGGTCAAATAAAACCCTACGATTTAATAGGTTATAACGAACAGACAGGCTCTATAATGACTACACACAATGCAGTAGATTTTTTGTGTGTTTCTTTTGGCAAATATAAGAAAAATCACAATAATATTGTAAGGTCTTAACTTCTTTTTTTCCCACAAGTGGGTAATTTATAGCCGCCATTCATAATTAATTTTACGAGTTTTTTTTGTGTGTGTGTGTGTGTGTGGGTTGGGGGAGGGGTCTGGAATCTGTTATGGTCCCCTCGCTATTGTTCTCTTCTTTTATCATAACTTCATATCTCTATTTTCTGTATTGCAAGATCTTTCATCTGATATTTGTTTTACCTTATTGAGATCTGAATATCTTTGTACATTAATGCTATATTCACTCTTTTACCTCTTGTTTTGATTTTTATTTATTTTATTTTTCTTACCTCTTGTTTTTATTGTCGGTAATATATGGCATTACACACTTTTACAGGAAGAGAACGTTGACTAATCAAGGCAGCTAGTTCTAATGTTGTAGTGACACGTTGCATGCTCTGAAGCAATGGGTTTGATAAAAAAAATAGCCAACACACACTCCCGTTTGGCTTAGATGGCGCAAGATTATATGCCTAATTCTAATAGCTTTAGCATATTAGCAAATTGCAGATTCCAAATGCTTTATGGCATAATTCAGAACAAGTCTCTTTTCCTTCCTCTCTTTTCTCGATCTTCCAATACAGTAGCCATGTTCTTAACGAGTAGACATTGACATTCAGATTCTCTGATCGGATCTCGTCGGCTACGGATCTTTTGGGTCTTAGATTTTAGGATCTAATAAGCTAACTTGAATTTATCGGTTCAAATCATGTCGGGTCTAGGTCGGTTCGGGTCTAGTTGTATAGGATCTGTTAATATTTGTTATTTATCGGTTCGTAAGAACTTTCATGTCGGTTCGGGTATTGAGGATCTACAAAGACACAAAAACTGAAAATAATCAAAACCCAAAATACTTGAAAACCCTACAAAATCGATTTTTATTCAAAATCTAACCCAAAAATACAACAAAAAACTCAAACTTTTATTCTATTACCCGAATTATATTTTTGAAAATCTAAAGTTTTACCCAACCCAAAAAATATACCTAAAACACCGAATCCAAAACTTAAAAATAATCTATAATACTAAAAATATAGTGAAACATCTATATATATATATTAAATTTTTTAGATATTATGAGTATCCTATCGGGTCTCAGATTTATGTCGAATACAAAATCCATGGATCCTTAAAAAGAAAACTTAATAAGGTAAAATAGCATTAGTCGTACCCGTTTTGAGTTCAGATAAAATACCTAGACTATGAAATACATTAGTCGTACCCGTTTTGAGTTCAGATAAAATACCTAGACTATGAACGAGCATCGAATTGTCTTTATTAGAAATAAATCAGAAAAAATCTAAACATTTCTGGCTCCGTAATGAATTATGTCAACAACATATGAGTAGTATAACGCAGATGGTAAACGGCAACATTGTTAATACAAATCACTAAACCAGACAAGTTTAAACTAAGCAAGTATTTATTTTAACTCTTTAGGTTAAAAAGGAATGTTGAGAGACAAAGAGTGTACAAGGTCACGTGATGTGATTATGGGCCCTGCAATATTTAGCGCAGTCACATGATTCTACTAAAAATAAAAAGCCCATCTGTTCAGAACGACGTGTCCAAATTGTACCATTCACGTTAGTACATAGGGCAGCAGCAGTGGTGGTTTCTCCACCAGTTAAAATAATGCAAAAAGTTAAAAGGTTAAGAGAGAGAGAGAGAGTTAAAGAAATGAAAGAATCGTACCTTGAAGAAGAGCTGCAAATATAAAGGGGCAGAGACTCTTATCTCACGTGTCTCGTTTCTAGTGGTTTAATTTTATTTTGTTTTAACTTTTAATAGCAAAATTAAAGTAAATTATTATTATATGTGTAGGTCCTCTCTTCACTTAATTTACCAATGCTAATGTTTTTACAACAATTTCAATGGGAGGTTTTAGCTCCAGAGTTTTTAATATATATATATATATATATATTAGTATTTAATTATTAAATTTTTAATTTTATAAGAAATCAACCCAAAGTATTTATGCAAAAAAAATTTGATTGAATTTTCTGTAAAAATAAGAATTCTAGAATTAAATGCTAATATAAATATATATATATATATATATATATATATATATATGTATTTTAAGAATTTTGGAGTTAGAAATCCCTATTAGAGTTGCTAATTCGTTATGATATTGAAACGTAGGATGAAGCTTTTTGTTTTTGTCTACAATAGAAAAAATTAAAGTTTTTATGGTTTTTGTTGGTGCAAGTATGGGATCAAACTATTGCTGTCCGCTTAATGCTATCTGACGATTTACAGAGACACTTATTTTAAAGTTTACGGAGAAGTACACATTTTTGAAACAACTATATGCCTTACGGTTTTTGTAAACTCATATATGATTAATTATCTGCCTTTGTTGAATCATTTTATCCGTCACGAAACACCGTAAACGAATTTTGGTTCTCGCTGTGTGTATATACAGTTGAGAATATATCAATTTCTGGTTTTCAAATGAAATAGTGAAATAAAGAAAAAAACGTGGAAGCAAAACGTTGGATGTGATAATAGGAACTTAGAAACATAATAGCTTACAATGTTACATAATACATTTTGATAGCTATGGAACGATCTTGCTCAAGGAAAAAAAACGATAATAGACGAGTATTTTTTATATTGTATGCTTTACCAATCTTTATATAATCAAATGGTTCAAATGTTCATTTAATGAGTTGAGAAACTAAGGATTTGAGTTTTTCTACTATGATTTTAATAATGGTTGGGCTTCAGTCATATGGTGTAAAATAATTACGTTTTAGTCATATAACTGAGCCAGGTACATTTTGTTTTTTTTTTTCTGAAACAGCCGAGACAGGTATATAAAAATTATTTCTACAAAAACTAGCTTATATATATATATATGGTCGACCATAATCAATCTAGTATGTATCTAAATATTGATTATATTTACATTTATATGTCAGGGATGGAAACAAATCAGGTATTATCCCTACCCGAAAATGCAATTCATGTTCTCTGAGACTTATAACCGCTATGACAATCAATAGTCTGTCTGCGTCAAGCTTTACACTGTTTTACCCAAAAAGTTACAAAAGAAGAAAGATATGAAAGAATATATTGTGACCCATCTGCTAATAATTATTTAGAAGTGGCAAAACACTTTCTACCGGTTTCATCAGCTTTTGTCGTATCACTATGAAGCAACTTGGCTATTTCATAATTATTACTTGGTCCAATCCTTCTTCGTTTTAATCCATAATCGACATCTGAAAATGAATATCTAATTATATTATTTCGGTTCTCCCATATTTATAACTATATCCACGGGCGATCATTTCTTATCTCTTGAACGTGTTTTCATTACTGTTTGGTGTCTGACTAAACATAGTTTTCACTTGTATATGTATTTTTTTTCAGCTTCCAATCGTAGAATAGGGGGAGATTAGAATGGAATTCACCAAATTCAGATATTACTTTCTATTTGCAAAGTGACAAACTGACAAAAAGACAACGTCCTTATATTGTCTTTCTCCATCAATTACATAATCTTAACATCGTAAGTTATGGTTCTTCATTCTATTATTATTTCTAATAACAAATATGTGTGTTTTGAGTTTTCTCAACTAGGTTAAGTACGTGTTTAATTGTTCAATATTCTATAGTCTCAGTGTGAAAAATATTTTCCCAAAAACCATTCCAGACAAAACATAAAAATTGGGTTGACCTATTTTGACAGGAAACCCGGGGTGATATTTCCCATTATGCGAACCAGGACAAACAATGTGTCAACCCAACACTTTCATAATCCATAGGTATTATTTATTTGTCTAATCACGTTGAAAACATTTTTACAACGTTAAGAAAAAGGAAGGCCGCAGATATAGAAAGAAAAACAAGAAAGCATTTATAACGATAATCGTGTAGAGAAAAAGTGATGTGAACTAAATATCTTTTTAAAAAAGAGAGAGACAAAAGAAATGTTAAGAAAATGATTTTTGCTATACCGTAGGCCACATTATATGCATCCCTCTTTGACTCCTTATCCTCCCGCTGATCTCTGCTTTGTTCACATCACAAAAAATTCACATCAATATAACCAAAAAACAATTACTCACAAAAGTAGGCAAAACAGTTTATTTCGTTTTAGGACTATACGTTACAATGGATTATGGATATTTGGAACTTGTAGAAAATTTGCTATGATGAACGCAAGTCATGCACATAAGAAATCAATATATTCTTTTCCACTCAAACAAGATTGTCAGGACTATAAAGTATAAACTTCTGGAGTTCCTAGTTTTTTTTGTATATTGCCTCAGTTTCATAGATGGATGGAGTGATGTGACATCAAAGTAAATAGGCCTAAGGTGGATAAAACTAGGGCTGGATAATTTAGGAATATATATGGGCCATTATTGAACCAGTACATCAGTCTTTTATATGCCTCTCAACTAGGGCTGAATAGTTTTCGAAAACGGGTTGGAACTCACCCGGCCTGGAAATGCACGTGTTAGTTATGTTCTGTGTTCAAACTTAAATGCTTAATGTCGTTCAATGAGGCCCAAATGGCCAAAAGTATCATCCGCTGGTGAGCTGGACCAATGCATGGAAGGTCACTGTCGCACCAAATGTGAACACGTGGACTGTCAAACACTGACGTGTAGGTGAGGTTGAGGCTTATTTAAACTAAAGAAGTAGAAAAAACAAGAACGGAGTTCAAATAACCTTTTAAAAGATGACTGCATCAAAGGATGGTGCTAGTTTCACCAACATCTCCGTAGAGGAGCACTTTAGCGTCTCTCAGTCTAATCACGGTGGACAGGTAATTTAGAGATTGGTTTTTGTTATTGGGTCAAGAATAAACGTGTTAGAACTTACAAGAAGCAAATGTTACAACCATTAGGAAACCATGGTAGCCAATTTATGTCCAACAAGACATAGTTTTTTTTTTCTTTTTTTGCTAAACTGCCAAGACATAGTTGTAACAGTGTGTGAAGACATAGTTGTAACAGTGTGTGAAGACATAGTTGTAACAAGTGTGTCATAGGCTAGTGGTGGGTTCTTTGGAATTCTTGTGGGTTGAGCCCCTAGTGGCCTAGTTCGACTCCGATGTGGGATAGAGACATAGGTTTGTGGAACAACTACGACCATAGTAACATCAAATGATGTGTAAACCTTTTGATACAGTTTGTAGGTCCCACAGAGGAACTTTCCACGGCGGCCAATGCCCTTATCGGGAGGTCGACGAGATTGACGGAGGCTCTCAAAGCAGCAGCTATTAACGTCGGCCACAAGCCCGTGGAAACCACCGACTTAGCTGCCATAAAAGAGGTGGAAGCTAGAGCTACCGGAGGCAATATAGAGAGCGGAGGAGGTAGTATCACAGCCGTGGCAAATGAGGCGGTTGCTCGTAACAAAAAGATGGGTAAAGAAGATGAGAAGAAGATTCATTTGCGAGATATTATGGCGGAGATTGATGTGAAGATAACGAGAGATAGATCAGTAACAAGTGAAGACGCGGAAGCAGTGGTTCAGGCTGAGCTCACTCATTCTCCTTATAACCATGTTATTCCTGGAGGCGTCGCTGAGTCTGTCACTGCAGCTTATAGATTAAATCGCAGTCCCTCTCTATGATATTAACTTGCAATATAAAACTTATCAAATATTATGCTCTAATGACTCTAGAAGTGTCGCATGAACTTATAAACATGATCGTCCGTAGAGAGTTTGTGAGAATTTGTGTAAACTAGTGAGAAGGTAGATAATTTAACAGTTAACACATGATAGTACGTCGCTAAAGTAGAGGGCAAGTAGTGATTCAATAATAATTCAGTAGTGTATGATTGATGGACTTGTACCATTATTCGTTTTAAAGAAGTGATTCAATAGTGAAAATAACTCTTAGCCGTATCCTTTTGTTATTTTCTAATAGCAACTCTAGCAACACACTAGTGGTTTAGCATAAGTAGTTGGTTTTGTTGTATTCTTATTCGATTTCCTTTTAAAAGGTTGCTTTACGCTATTCCATAAAATAAAAGCAATCACTACAAGAAATGTGGATATTAATAGCTGTCGTTAAATGCTATGAATTTGATATGATAATGTTTTCTAAAATACTCTAATAGCACCCGTTATCATAGACCATGCATTTTTGATAATAACGATCATTTATATGTAATTGTTAATATTTATAATAACGTGGTACAAATGTTATTAAAACTCTTTATAAAACAAATGTTATATGAAGATAACAAATATTTACTGTTATGAATTTGTTTTTAATTATCCTAAAATTTATTAAAAATAATTAAGAATTGTTTTTTAAATGTAATATATATTTAGAATATTTGTAATAAAAACACTTAATCATATTATAAAAATTAAAAATATATTTAAATGTTTACAAAGCTGTAAAACATTTCTTTGTTTACACAAACCATCAAAACCTATCAAACAAACTATCAATCTACTACTAATAACCCTTCACAATAATTTCTAACATAAACATTATCATCATCAGAAGCTTTACCAAACAAATCATCGACTTCTTAGACATGCAAAAGTGCACCACTTAAATCCTCTAATGTTTCCAATTCATGATATTTTCTAGATGGTGATCTTATAACAACATACCAGTTTGAATTATCATATTCCCTAGAGTAGAAATCATGTTTTGCTTGAGAATGTAGAATGAATGGATCTTTCAAATAAGCTGTTTGATTCATATGAAGGTTCAGAGCCGGCTTAAGTGGTGGGGCAAACAGGGCGACCGCCCAGGGTCCATGGACCAAAAGGGCCCATAATTTTTTTTTTCTGTGCACCCGGGGCCATAATGTTTATAGTGTTATTTTTTTTAGGTTCTATCATTTAAATGTTTTACTTTGCATGGCGACTGAAAATGGGAAGCGGGCTTGAGTAAGAGTTTTTGTAGTTTCTCAATTTTAGGCTTTAAAGTTACGTTTCCTTGTTTTATACACGGTCATAAAAAATTAATTATATATAATGCTTGTAGAGCTAAACATGAACCATACTACGATCTCTATTGTTATTTGGTTATTTGTTAATATGTTTTCATCAAAGATCATTGTACGCTTTAAGGTGGTAAGGAGGAATCACAAGTGTTTGTGACGAGGAATCACAAGTGTTTGTGAATGCATTTGTTACCATGTTCTGTTTTTCTAAGATATTTTGGTTACTTACATACAATTCAACTTATATTAACTGGTTTTTCCAGCTTTGTTTTTTTTCTTTTGGACGTTCAGATTCATATTTATAAGTGTTATTTTTTCTTTTACTTGAATTGTTTATTCAATCACACAAAAGGTGCTTCAAGTAGATTTGTGACAAGCTTAAGGGCTGATTGAAATTTGGGTTTGATCATATGAAAAACGTTAGTCAAAATAAATTGTTTTGATTATGCCATTAGTTTCTGTTGGTTTTAGATTATGATATTAGTTATTTCTGTGAGCAAAATAAGATGTTACACTTGTTTTGCCTGTTTTGATGAGCATTTTTATTTGTTGCAATAAGCCACATTTTTCTTGCTCTATGGGACAATTTTTTCTTTTTTGCCCTAGGGCCTACGAAGTGTTTAAGCCGGCCCTGTGAAGGTTAACAAAAGTGAAACCATCTTCTTCCTTGACACCATTCCTTGTGTTGGCCTAATTGCATCTAAACATCAGTACTTTGAACATGTGATAGTCCAAAAGTAAATTTTTCTTTATCACTCCATAATATATAAGCATATCAGCCACATGTCTCATATCTCGAGCACTTGATCTACACATGCTAAATGCTTCATATGTTACTCCACTGTTTTGTGTCTTCCGCTTAACCGCATATGTATCCGTATGAAACCGGCACCCATTAACGATTATTTCTTTCTTAGTCCAAATGCCAACCACCTTATCTCCTTAGAATAATTTTTTTGTTTAGTTTGAATGAATCTGTCGCAGGTAATCAGAACATGATCATCAAACTAAAGTACTAAATTGATAATCATGAAAACCAATCATCAAGCAAACAAGCTCTAGGTACATGCATGAAATCAAAACATGATCATGAAGCTAACAATCTGTACCAAGAAAACTAGTTGTACAATAATATTAATTAGCTAAACCATTCATGAAATTAACCAGTCATCAATATACTAAAATCTGCACATGTTCATCATTCTAACAAGCTGTATTTACTAAAATAACAATCAACAAAATAGGTTAGAGTTGGAAACCTTGTTTTTAACCCATTGTGCAAACTGCTCAGTATATTTTCTCCATAACAAAGTTTCATTTCTAGCATATCAAGCATCATTAGCTTGTAATTCTTCCAAATGCATCCTGATTTTACAAAACTACAGTTTTGAAAATGAAATTATAATTATAAGTAAATGAAACAGAAAGCGTAACCTCTTACTCAACATAGAGATCCATAGATGCCATGTTCATTAGCACATAGAGATGTGCAATGTCTCTATCTTTATCTGAAAAGGTAACCTCTATACCCTTTTGCAGAGGTTGACCTTCAACCACCATTCTATTATCCTCAATATCTTCATTACGATTAATTGTTTCTTGAACTGGTATTGAATCTTGAAGGAACTCTAGAAAAAAATGCAACGCATTCTCCAGCTATATAACCCTCAGCCATACATGCTTCTGGCCTTGCATGATTCTTAACAGAAGACTTTATCGTTTTCATGTACCTATAACTCAGTTAAGAAATATGAATATTAGTCAAACATCATTGCAAGAGATACATATATTGAAGCAAATGAGTACATCAAATCTTTTGAAGGGATACATCCAACGAAAGTGTACTGGTCCTCCCAAACATGCCTCTTTTGATAGATGTATTAGAAGGTGGAACATGATATCAAAAAGAGATGGAGGGAAGAAGCGCTCCAGCTGACACATTGATTCCACAAACTCTGTCTCCATATAAGCTTCTCAGGGTCAATGATACGCTGACACAACCTGTTGAAGTAACTACATAATCTATTTATGGCAATCCTAGGTCTCCTATGTAACAACCCTCTTAATGCAGCTGGTAACAAGTTATGTACTAGCACATGATGATCAAGCGACTTTAAAATACCTCTATTTGGAGGGTTAACTGAAACACTATTCGCAATATTACCACAATAACCATCAAGACCTCAGAACTTAGATAACCTTTAGCAGATAATGGTCTTCTCTTTCTTTGATAACCAATAGGCTGCTAGAAGTAAGTATGTATTCTTTCACCTATCCTCTGTGTGCCAGTGATTTCTGCTTCTAAGTCTTTTCTTGCTTTCAAAACATCTTTTAGCTTAGCACTTTGCATCAAGATACACAATATAGCATCCGACACATTTTTTTGTACGTGCATAACATCAATATTGTACTAACATGCATATCCTAACACATTAAACAAGAAACTGTTAGGCATATTCGTATACAACAGTGAGAGAATATAGTTAAGTTACTCTACTATACCTTCCAGTAAAGTAGTTCAAAGAATATTGATATCTTCTTTCGACGCCATACATCTTTTGATTCTTCACACTCTTCTTCTTGAAGTATTTCATCATCATCCAACTCTGTTCTTTTTCTTTTATTTTCCTTATCTAGAGATTTTCCAAAATCATTCCTAAATGCTTGTGTGTCTTAAATATTTCAGCACCAGTTTGTATCCCATTGGTATTCCCTTCCTCAACAGTGTTGCCAAACCAAGCTTTTTTATATATGTAAGGATTGCCAGGAGGTAGTCTCTTTTTATTTCCATGTAGACAAACTTACATCTAAACTTAAGCTACCTAGAAGGTGTATTATTTCCACATACATTTCAGGCTTGTTTCCCCTTCACTTTACATCAAAACAATTCTCTAATGATGGATAGTCACTGATACTCCAAAGTAGCAAAACTCTAAGTGTGAAATTCTCCTTCGCAAATGAGTCATAGACTTCAATACTCTCATCCCACAAATCTTGTAACCAGGGATCAACAAAGTTAACATTGTATTCTCAGCCTTCATACACATAGTTGGAGGTGTGTTATAGTTCACTAACAACAGTGTCTATGTGCTGTAATTGGTGTTTTGAATGGATAAAGGGTTCATCTCATCTCTAGAAATTCTAAGTCTAAGATTCATTGGTTCGACAGCAAAGTCTGGCCATTTATCATTCACTTGTTCCCAAGATATAGAATCAACGGGGTGTCGCATATCTTTGTTGGCATTGGTATAGTGCCAACACAAATCTTCAGCCATCCTTTTTGACTAAACATCCTCCTAAATTTGCCCTTGATTGAAAAATACATAAGGATCTTTGCTGGAATCCCAACCTTTATCTCATTATTGTGCTTATCTTTTTCCCATCTTGAAACTTTGCATCTTGGACATCTTTCTAGCTTCTCAAACTCCTTCCTATATAGTATGCAATCATTCTTGCAAGCATAAATATTCTCGTAGCCGAAACCAAATATCTTTAGAAATTTTTTGATTGCATCTATGCTCTTCAGAAGAACATTGTTTTTAGATAGCATGTCATGAAGTAAAACCAACAAGTGATCAAAGTAGTTTCCAGACACACCACTTTTAACTATGAATCTGTAAAGTCCCATGATTGTTGAAACCTTTGTGTATTTGAAACAATCATAGTACAATGGAGTTTCAGCTTCTCTTATTTTTTTCATAAATTTAGTTTCCTCAACTTTTCATCAGCATCCCTTGACTCTACCCCATTTTCACTCGTCTGATATGGATCACCTTCACCCATACAAAATGTTGTCTTAAACAAATCAAATGCCTTAGTTTCGTATTGAAGGCCACTGTCTTCTATAGAATCTCTTTTTTCACCATGAATACTCCAACAAGAATTCTTATACTTCTTATACATACTCCTAATCACTAGATGCTCAACTGTTTTATCTACTAACTGATGACATAAATTGCGCAATCTCTATAAGGGCATAGCATTTAAGACATATTTCCCAATCTTCTTACTGATGAATTCACAAAATTAGTTGCTCCTTTTGAGTACTCATGACTATTCCTACATGTTAAATCAGAAAATAGAAGTTAGATTTCTTTCAATCGGCGAATACAAGTAAGCTCGAGAGATTTCAGTTTATACCTTGGCAGCCAAATTCACGTTTTAACAATTTGTTCACGAAGGAGATTGATCCGTTCTGAAACCAGTTGCTCAAATCAAAGCTAGCGAGACCAAAAACGATTTGTTATGAAATTTGGGTTAACCCTAAAGAAGAGTTGTGTTCTGAAATTTTCTCTAAAAATTTTTCCTTTCGTTTGGCCGCAAAATAAATTCTAAAAAAATGAAGGACTCAAATAAAAAATTGTGAGAAAAATCAAACAGTGTAGGATTAATCACGTCTGCAATAAGAAAGAGCGACTCAAATCAAAGTTTGAGAGACATATCCAGCGGTTTAGGATTCGCCACGTCTGCAATCTAAGAGGTTACTGCTCATTGGCTCAAACAAAATACATATTTTTTCCTTTTATTTCTGAAAATAATATAGAAAATAGTTTATTAATCGAAAAATACAAAATATTTTTTAAAAAAAATTAAAATCAGTATTTAAATTTATTAAAATATTATTTCTTATAAATACAAAATTAAGAAAAAATACTATAAAGATGTATTACAACAATCTAACTTATATGTTCATAAACAATAAGACTTAGTTCTAGGTACAAAGGACTCAGTCACCAATTTTTATATGATTTTTTTATAAAATTAAGATTACAATATCATACTTATACGAATCAATATTTTAATTTAAAAATATTATTTATTATAATTACAAAATTATAATTTAAGAAAAAATATTAAAAAGACTAATTACAACTTTAGGGTTTATGGTTTAGGGATTTAACTTTAGGGTTTAGGGTTTTAATTTATGGTTTATGGTCTAAGCTTTTGGATTTAAAATGTTACATCTGATTACATAATTATACATTTTATTACATAATATCCTAATATCATAATATTATATTACATAATGTACCAAAATACATATCTTAACATAAATTTTAACTAGCAATACATAATAACCTTGTCTAAGTTTCAAACGAACATTTTTTTTATCATTTAGCCATGCCACAACTGAACTTATTGCATTTAAAATGTATTCAATCTTTGAATTTGGCCTTGAGACCTTTTCATTGCCAATCTTACCCACTTCAACCTAAACTTTGCTTGCATTTGGACTTAAGGGTACAAAGTGGTACATCTCTTTCGGATCCGTTGAAGCTACTCTTCCTTCAACTACCTTACGTCCAGAGTTGATGCAATCTAAAAAAATACATTTCTACTTTGCACTTTTGGTGGAACTAGGAGCTGCCTGGACTCTACAACTCAAAGCAAATGATAGAAGCAAGTTCAAACATTAGTCAAAGATCCAACATCAATTAGTAGAAAAAAACAAACTTGATTTCAATAACGTAACACTACTTTTTTCTTGGATGGTTTCGAAGGTGATGCTTTTTTCTTGGCTCCAGGTTTAGTAGGTGTTGCACTGTAGTGGTTGTAGCCATGACTTCAACCTTTACGATTGGCCATGCGATTTTCTTGTTAATTGCGTCACCAATCAAAAAAATATTAGTAGTTGGCCTCCACAAATGAGCATTATCATTAAACACGTTCACAACTTCAATACTAACAACATTTGGACCTAGAGGTATATTGTTAACAACCTCTTTGGAATAAGATGAGCACATGAGACCTTCAGCAATAACCTCCTCGTCTTCATTAGTACAATCATATATTTTGCAGATTTGAGATTCACCTTCCTTGGTTTGCTAAAATGTAAGAAGTTAATGATTAAAAATATATCCCGGATACTTTAGCAGAAGAAAACAAGATTGGAAAAGTTTACCATGGATACATCTTCAGAAGAGATTGGATCCTTGTCCAAAATCACTTTATCTATTGGTCAATCTATTTTGCATCCCACAGCTTCCTCAAGAGATAACACATCTTTTGTAGGCCTCCAGAGAGAAACTTCTGAATGTAATGCAGACTTAAAAAGAACAGTCACTGCATTAGGACCAATTTTTTACATCAGTTCAACAGAGCAAAATTCTCCTTCACCAACAACTACATCTCCTGAATCAATCCAATACAATATTTGTACTCTCACTCCTTCTTTGAATCCAACACTAGTCTCAGATGTTTAAGCATTATTTTTCTGAGATAAGGAAAAGGAATTCGTAAAAGTCTTAAGACCAGTTGACCAAATGTAACGATAATGATTACCTTCTTTCCAACTAAATCTTGGATCATGCCCTTTAATTCTTCAATTTCACTTTACATTTCTGCAAAATCTTTGTGTCTGTAGATTAATAAATGCTAGCTTAGTATCCGTAATTACTTTACCAAACCCCTTACTCGTCCATGTTTATCTTTTCCCAAAATCTTGCTCATAACATCTTCCCTATGTTATCAACAGCTGATGTAGAGTCCATTTGACTATCAAGTGACTGTATTTGTTCCTGATAAAAACATTTATACACAAGATAACTCATTGATCATAACCCATTAATTATACCCAATATAACAAGTTACAAAATTCTTACAATAGTCTCAGAAATTGAGGCTTCACAGGTCTACCATCAGCATGAGTGTGTCACGCAATCTATACCTTACTTGGGTATTTACTATTTCTTTTCTATATTAAATATAGACATATCTCAGTACCATTTTATTCTAACAAGTTGTACAATATATAGATGTTTGAGTACTCTTTTTACCATATCACGAAGAATTCCTTTGCGGCTGGTGGTGTGAGGACAGTGATTTTTTCTCAACTCTCTTTACTTGTTACTTATTTCCTACAATATAAATTAGTCATGTAATTAAATCTATAATACATGACCTATAAACAAGAACGTTACTTAGTCGTAGATAATTAACCGTGAAACTTGTGGTAGTCTTGCTCCTAACCCAAGAGTTACATACTTGAATGTATGGGATGTTGCTGAGTTTTAAATCTATTATCTCAACAGCAGTCTTTGCAGCACATACTTGTGACACTAGCCTGGACTTACCACCCTCCAAATTTTTTCCAACTTCTTGAAAATAACATATTTTTACCACTCTTCTTGCAAGTTAATCCTCTCCTGCATCAAAATAAGGAAAGGTCAAACTTGTTCATAATTTCATACTTGTTTAACAAAACTTAATTGCATATATATACACCTGAATTTCTTCCCATATTGTTTCTTTGGTCACTGCATCAAGTTTTCTCCAATCAGAAAGTGTTACCAGAATGTGTTCCCTCACAAGAGGACCAAGAAAAGATGATAATGTTACCGAACCAGGTCTAACATGATCACCAAAGTCAGTGAATGTAACTACAACCTTTTCATGAGGGTATTCAACCACTTTACACATCTTTGTTGATCCTCGTTTTTTTTTCTTTCACTCCATCCTCTAGTAACTGAATTTCGTTTGTACTAGGAATCACATCAGTATTAACATTGCTAATCCATCTTCTTCCAAATTGACAGCTTCTTCTTCATTCTCATTCTCATTGTCGTCATTCTCTTTCTCTATTTTTCACCTTCTTCTTCCATATTGGTAGATTCTTCATCCTCCTCCTTATGTTCCTGTCTAGTCAAACATGTTTCTCCTTCTTTCTCAAAATATTTTTATCATATATTCAGACATTTCTTTCTCAGCCTGATTAGCCCCATTTTCATTGCCCTGCAGTGTCACATCTTTTACCTCATCATCTTGCGGTGGTGCTACATCTTCTACTATCATCTTGTGGTGTTACGTCTTCTACCTCATCATCTTGAGTAGCCACTTTCTTGTTTCCACAAGTTCTTCTCTTAGCTTGAAAAAGATTTTTTTTGGGGAAGCCAATTTCTTTCATGTTCTTTTCTTACTCACCTTTAGTGTTGTTGCATGTGTGGCCTCCAAGCCTTCGTTACGTCTACTACAACGAGAACCAACTTGTCCTCCTCCTCTTGTCTTTGCCATTTCTGAAACTGATAAACGAAAAACAAAATTCAAATCAAAATAAAATACTTCAGCTACATAGTGAAAATCATGTTTCATTACTTACAAATAAACATATTGAAACTCAAATACATTCGAAATCACAAACTTCGACATGCATGTTCAAACAATTTAAGAATCAAAACCCAAAATCAAAATCTTTTTCCATTCCTTTGATGATAATAAAGAAACGGTATCGATGAGATAGAACAAAGAAGATACAATTGAATGAGAACATACCTTATTGAAGCTTTGATTCAAGAGATCTGTCGGGATTTTTGAGAAACAATGAAGAAAATATGGTTTCAGTTTATGATAAACAGGGAAGAAAGAGTTAAAGGGGATTTGATGAGTGTGTATAAAAGAGCTGGTCAAAGATTAACTTAAAGTATTTTCACTACAACTTGAGATATTTTACATTTACTATATCGTTTAGTTTTGGCTCTGCAATGGTAAGGCGCCTAAACTTAGCAAATTAACGCGGTTAAATTATTTTATTTTTCCGCGATAACAAATATAGCGTTTTAAATTGACAAACGTTATAAAAAAGCAAGCGTTGGTATACAATAGTAGAACTGCCATAAACACTATAATCCGATGCAATTAATACCCACATTTCTCGTAGTGAACGGCTGATCAACATTTTCATCTCATTTAACCATATAAAAGCCCTTTCTCTCCCTTCTCACCCCTTTCTCTCTCAAGTCTCAGAAGTAAAGAAAAAGTTTGCTTCTGCGTTTGACTACTGAGCAATCGTGCGTACCGGCACCATTGACAGCATCCTTCTCCCTCCACCTCTATTCTTTTTTTCATTTTCTGTCCCGTAGTATCATGCGCTCCTTCATTTTGCAGTCTCTTGAGCCGCCGGTTAGGTCTCCGCTCGAGAGGATGTTCCAACTTCGGTTAGTTTTACTAGCTTTAGAGTCACGGTGCGGAGGTGGAGTGGTTGCTATAAAGCAACGTTTTCTTCCTTTTTTTCCCGTTTGAAGAGATGGTGGCGCGTGGAGGTTTGGCTCGTGAATCAAACTTGGACTGCAGGCGGATTAGTCTATTTGAATCCTTGTTCCGAAGTGGCGGTGACAGTTGGTCTGTGTTTTCACCTCAGGGTCCTGGTGTGAGGCTTCCATTGGTTTGGCGCCGTAAAATATTTGGAGGTTTCATTACTCGAGGGCGTGTTTAGCCTCCGGTACTGGCGTATGTCAGTCCTTGCGCTGGTGGCGTGTGAATATTTGTTTTGTTGCAGTTCATTGTCATCGTGTATGGGTTCTTCATGTAGCGTCGCCAGTCTTCTTTTCATCGTTCACTCTTGTTTCTAGTGCTTGTATATGGATTCATCTTTGAGGTTTTTAGACAAGCTTCTTAGTTGGTTTGCTCTTTTTTTCAGTTTGTATAATTGGGTCGTTGTAACCGATCTTTGGTTCTCTGAGGCGGCCTTTGGTGATGGATGTAGTAAATTTGGGGGGTCTACGGTCTGCATTCCTTGGTGGCATCATTTGGAGTGTCAGCTTTCCCAGTGCCGTGAGATGCCTCTTGGTTCTCATGGTAGTGTTGTCCCTCTAATTCCTTTATGCAGGTCTATCGAGAACATTCAGATTCTAGTGCAGTGAATTTCTCATTCTTGACCTTTGGCGTCTTAGGTGAGTTTGTTCTGTCAGAGCTGTTGTTGGCTTTAAGTCATCGTCCAGCCCGTGTTGCAGATTCTAATAAATCCCGGTTTTATATTTCGTTTCGAGTATGTTGTTATGTGGTTATTTTAGTTTTTTTTAGTTTGTTGTGTGTGTGTTTTGTATTCTTGTTTAAAGCCCCGATCTCCCACCGTCCGATCGAGGTTTCGACGGGTGCTATGGACACGCGTCTACTCGTTTTATACCACTCTGCGTGTCCCGTTACTGGTCTCAGGAGTTATCGGACGCATACCTTCGATCAAATACCAACCCAACCAAATCCACATACTTCTACTTACCGTCTTTCGCATAAGGAAATGGAAAGGAGGCATGAATAAATGGGTTATTGAGTGAAGTGGTTCTAGACCATCCCCTCTGCATGAAACTCTATACTACTTAATGCGAAACGAGAGCTGGTTCAAATGCAACATACGATAACATACAACATCATTTTCATACGTTCTCTATCAATCTAGTGATCACACAATACAATGGACTCATTCACTGCTACACATGGACTTGACTCAACTCAAATCAACTCGACACAAATCATCCTAGACGTAAGGACCTATGGCCCACTCATGGACATCCCACCTCGTGTCGGCCTAACCCAAAATATCTTACGTGAACCACTGTCACCCAGCTTCCTAAATGATTATCTGAGTTACAGCTCGTTGGCCCCTCCCGTCTCTATCTGCCACCCTGATCTTAATAGTCATAATTATGCCACGACTTGGCATGACTCGACTTACGTCGCCCTTCACTATTTATATCCCGCCCTTTCATAGTCTTTTCAATTAAATTCCCGCGGGTACCTCTTGTTACGCTACTGTCCCGCGGTACTCATCACATCCCATTCTAGACTCCACCCATTCTCGGTGTCTCAATCAATACAATTTCACATTAACTCATTTCTGTTCTCATTACCCATTAACTTATCCCCATTCTCATTCACATTCCTCATTACTATTTAACTCTAACTTTAACCTTAACACATTAATTAGACGCCATTCGTTCTCGGTGTCACATACAATTCACTTTACAAACATACATACATCAATGATACCAATTGTAACTTCCACTATTAACCTAGGCATGCATTTCTTTCTAGCAACCTAGATTTCCTCAACATTCATCACAAACATCAAAGCAACCAATCACACAAGTAATCATACAATATATTTCATCACATCAACACAAGGCAGTCCATTAAGTCCTATAAACAACGTGAGGGTTCTTATGCATCGTAATCCATTCATCTAACAACCAAACATCCATTATGATCTATCAATATAACTTTTAAATAGGGTCTGACCAAACCCTAGTTTTTCATTAACCAATATAAAGATCATGAGAAGAAAATTGGGTTCGAATCACCTCACCTTAGAATAGATCTGGAGCTCTAGATCTAAAAAACGGGAATATGGATCTCAGAGAATCCAAAATCTTCCGACCAACTACTCAACCACCACCACCACACGATCTCGGAGAGTAGAGAGAGAGTCATGCACGGAGGAAAGATAGAGAGACAAGCATGAAGAGAGAAAAAAGAGAGAGACGGCACACGGAGAGATAAAGAGAGAGAGAGAGATAGATAGATAGATAGATAGAGAGAGAGAGAGAGAGGAGAGGAGAGAAGAGAGAGAGGCTAGGGAGAGAGGAGAGAGAGAGAGAGACTAGGACTTTCGTCTCCCGGAAATTCTCTATGGAGCTTCGCTTCAAGTTTCTGATGGGAGAAAAGAAGGAGACATCTTTATTTATATGGAAGGGAAGGGAACCCTAGGTTTTTCCCTGATGGGTCATAGAGGAGCCCATATTCCCTTATAAATTGTTATGCACTGGTTTTGGGATGTTATAATTCTCCCCCTATCATTCGGAATTTGTCCCCGAATTCCAAACCCCAAACTTTGAAAATAACATCCAAAACCTTAACTGAACTCATACAATCACGCATCAATCAATGGAGGCACACAAGGCTTACATAATTTACTCAAGATTTCTTTTAATACCAACGAATGAATAGAAAAAATGAAATGAAGTAGAACTAAAATAGTTTAAATAGCTCAAAGGCATCTGTACAAACTACATGATGCCTTTATAAATGCAAAACACCAACACCAAACAATAAGTAAGAAAAGCACGTGTCCTACTCCTAAGAAATGGTCCTAGTGTCTCAGCTAGCCACTACGGCGTGGGGAAATATGGTCGGCCTATGATCTAGGACCGACTATGTTGAGACCACTAGATGAAGGTTCTAGATCATCCTCTTCCGTTTCAAATGGGTCTTCTTCTTCTTCAGAGCTCGAGATATTCAACATTCTTGCAGCAATCCTCTTTTCTGCTTCTACCGATATTCCTGCCATTTGCATTACCAGCGAAAACTCAAGGGGTTCCAAGACGCAAATAAACTTAGCATGAATGTTGCTACGAAGCCCCGCTTTGTACACCTGACACCACACATCCACAGACTTTGCCTTTCACCTCTTAGCCTTGGTTCTCGGCAACAGCTTCTACGGGCGACCCCTTCCCCTGCTAGGCGAAGCCACCTAGCCTCAAGGGAGATCTGGACCTTTGCATGGCCTTGATCCATTCGCCTTTGGTCGGACATTCTCCAGAAATGAGGCATCAACACCTTGTGTCTCATGGTCGGCTCACTTGGATACAGCAATGAGAATTCTCTGAACTTTTCTTCTGGTTCTGGGTACGTGGGCTGCACTATACCATCCTCACATGGTAGGCTCTTTGGGCATATGAAACGGTACCTTTCGGTCTGTAGTGCATACGCGACATCCTCCACTCGATGTGATATGGCTGAGACATCTTGCAAGTAACTAGATTCTATCATAACCATAATAGAAGCATAAATAGGTTGGTGATTTTGAAAACATTTCATAACTTTTATGAGCAGCATAAACTTTCACAAACTCTCTTTCAAAACTGAAATGGTTTTTGGAAATGGCGGTAATGCCGATTCCTTTGGATAATGCTATGAGATCTTGACCTAGGCTTTGATACTAATTGTAACCCCATGATCCCCCGTTTTCCGACCAGGTTTCAACCGGGTGTTATGGACACACATTTACTCGTTTTAGACCACCCCGCGTGTCCTATTACTGGTCCTAGGAGTCATCAGACGCATACCTTAGATCAAATACCGACCCCATGAAATATTTATACTTCAACTTACATTCCTGCGCACAGGGAAATCGAAAGGAGGCATGAGTAAATGGGTTACTCAGTGAAGCGGTTCTACACCAGCCTCTTTGCATAAAACTGTATACTACTTAATGCGAAACGAGAGATGGCCAGCCACTACAACCAATCAATCAAATGAAACATACAATAACATACAACATCATTTCCATACATTCTCTATCAACCTAGAGATCACACAATAAAATGAACTCAGTCATTGCTACACATGGACTCGACTCAACTTAACTCAATGACTCGACTCGACACCAATCATTCTAGACGTAAGGAATTATGGACCACTCACAGACGTCCCATTCGTGTCAGCATAACCCAAGATATCTTACATGAACCACTGTATCCCAGCTTCCTAAATGACTATATGAGTTGCAGCTCGTTGGCCCCTCCCGGCTCTATCTGGCACCCTGGTCTTAATGGCCATAATTGTGCCACGACTCGGCATGAATCGGTCTTATGGCACCCTTCACTATTTCTATCCCGCCTTTTTTTTTGCGGTCACCATCTTTTCACTTAACTTCCCACGGGTATCTCTTGTTAGGTTGTTGTCCCGCAGGTACCATCACATCTCATTCTAGACACCACCCATTCTCGGTGTTTCAATCAATACACTTTCACATTAACTCATTCTCATTTCACTACTCATTAATTTATCCCCATTCTTATTCACATTCCTCATTACTCATTAACCCTAAATTTAACCTTAACATATTCATTAGACACCACACGTTCTCGGTGTCACATACAATTCTTTATACATTCATAATACCAGTTGGAATTTCCACTATTAACCTAGGCGTGCACTTCTTTCTAAGCTTTCCTTAACATTCATCACAAGCATCAAAGCAACCAATCACACAAGCAATCATACAATATCTTTTATCACATCAACACAGGGCAATCCATTAAGTCCTTTAAACAGTGTGAGGGTTATTATGCATCATGATCCATTCATCTAACAACATAATATCCATTATGATCTATCAACCTAACTTTCAGATAGGGTCTAACCAAATTCTGGTTCCTCATCAACCAATATAAAGATCATGAGAAGAAAACTGGGTTCAAATCACCTCCTTAGAATATATCTGGAGCTCTAGAGATCTGGATCTAGAAAATAGAAATATAGATCTGAGAGAATCCAAAAGCTTCTGGTCAACCACTCGACCACCACCACCACACGATCTCGGCGAGGAGAGAAAGAGAGTCACGCACGTAGGAGAGAGAGAGAGATGAGAACAAAGAGAGAGAGAGAGAGAGAGAGAGAGAGAGAGAGAGAGAGAGAGAGAGAGAGAGGGGGGGCTAGGGCTTTCGTTTCCCAAAAGCTCTTGCAAAGCTTTGCTTCAACTTTCCAATGGAAGAAAAAGGAGGAAGCAACTTTATTTATAGGGAAGGGAATGGAACCCTAGGTTTTTCTCTAATGGGCCATAGAGTTGTCCATCTTCCCTTAGATCATTCTTTATCCCAAGTTTCTTAAGGGGGTTCTTGCACTGTTCGTGAGCCCCACTAACACGTGGGGCCCGTGAACAGTGCAAGAACCACTTCTTAAAATTACTAAATAAAAATTGTTTTGGAGGGTTTCTTACACTTTTTGCGGGCTCCACTGACACGTGACGGCCCGCAATTAGTTCATTTTTTAATTTTAAATCTTTTTTAAAATCAGTAAAAAAAAAAAATTGGAACCTCAAATGGGATTCCAGGGTTAATGATGGCCTTAGAAATTGTTATGTGCTGATTTTGGGATGTTACATCTTGTGTTTATGTCTGTGTATGGTCTTAAATGTTGCAGCGGGTCAATGGTGAGGAGATATCGAAGATTATGTTCTCCTTACCCGAGTAACTGGGACCAGCCAGTGATCACGAAAGTCCGGTCCGAGGTTATGACAAGCGGTTTGTTTGTGTTGTCCTTCTTTGGAGTTGAGATTGAAGGTTGCAAAGTAACCCGGTTGTATGTCCTTCCAAAGTATAGCGGGGCAGTGGCGAATCCACTCACAACAATGGGATGTCTCATGTCACATGATACCTCTTAAATATTTATAAAATTTTAATTGTATGAAAAAAAAGCAAAGAATAATGGCAATTTGGTAAAACCAGTAGCTTGACACCCCCAATCCTTAGCTTGTACGGATTTTTCTCACATCACTATTGTGACCGTTGTTTATGAACTGTAAGTTTGATTAATGGAATTTCATTAAAATTTAAAGCAACGGCTAATTCCGAACATATGAGAATATTATGGTATGGTCCGAATTCCTGAGAGTTAGCAAAAAAGTTACAGCAATTATCATCTACTTAATAAAAATTAATTTCCTGTCATTCACCAAAATTTTCTCTTGAATGAATGGTTTTTTTCTTTTCGATAAAAATAACTATCATGATTGAAATATTATAATTACATTTTTCCATTAAATAAGATATAAATAAATTACGCGAATCATCCAACCAACAAAAACAGAACAAAGCATGACGTCCAAAACCTAACTATCTTTTGACTTTCTACAAATCTCACGTTAAGTGAACAACATAATGAAAGACCAAAACGATTAAGAACACAAACACTAGGAAACAAAACCATTGTGGAGAAAAAAGAACAAAATGGAGGATCCATCAAGTTCAGTGAATGAAATAAGTCAACGCCAAAGCCACCATCATTAGAACATACGCTATCCCCTGATCTATCGATGTTCCTGCCATATCCCAAAATAATTAATTAAAAAAAATGAAAAACCAATTTCTTCTTAAAGATTCTTAAAATTCAAAATGGAAATAATATTAATGGGAGATTAGAATACCATCGCTGGTGGGTGCTGGAGCTGGGGAAGGTGATTGTGCATGAGCAATCGGCAAGAGAATCACGGAGATGATGACGAAGACGGCGAGAATCTCCGAAGGAAATTTCAGGGACGCCATTCTTTTTCTTTTCTCTCCGGTGATTATTCCGGCGAGGGAATGTCTTTTTCTTTTTTTTTAATGAATTCTCTCACCAAAAATCAAGAAAATGCCGACTGGTGAAAGAAGAAGAGAGCTAAAGATTCGGTTAAATAGTAAAAAGACATGCCTAAAGGAATGTAGGGCCCGGACAGCGTGGGTCTTACCTGACACGCAGATCTTCTCTGTCTTAAACTCTAATCACTCGTTGGTTGTTTGGTGCGTTGTCTTTTTTTTTCTAATTAATTGTACAATAATGATTGAATTATAGGATTAACGAGAAAAACGGTTAATCATGCTCTGTTTATAAGCTGTGTTTGCAAAGGAATGAAGGATCATATAAGACGAATATTCTCCAGCCTGTTTCTTTCTCTCAATACTTTCCTCGTTTTGCAATTTTCGGTTTCAAGAATATTTTTACTGTATTAGGCCATGTTTATCCACGGTCTCTTAGGCGGGGTTCTTAACTTATAATTTCACGTTTTTTTTTTAATTTTTCCGTTAAGAGATGTCTCTTAGGTCTCTTATTTAAGAGACGGCTCTTAAGTTTTCTTAGTTAAAAGTTAAGAAACGTCTCTTAGAAAAGTTAAGAACCCCATGTTAAGAGACCTGCAATAAACATGCCCTTAGCGATAACCCGAATAAAAAATGTTCCTTAATAACTAAAGTTTCGAATCTTATGTTTTCCGTCGTTATCATAATCAAGATCTATCTTTCTGTAGAAGCTGGAAAACTGAATTATATAAATTATATAAACAATTCGATATTAAGAAAATATAGGATTTAAAAGACAAAATGAAAACCAATATGAAAAATGTTTTTTGAAAATATACTATGGAGTCGAGACGAATATATTTCCTTAACTCTTAATATTCACTCCATAGTGAGATGGATTGTATGAAATAGAGTCGAGGATACAACCATCATAGATGATTCACGCTTCACCCGTGAACGTCCCTACGAACTGATAATCTACGAAACACTTTCTAAACTTACGTTGGGAGACTTGCTGGTTTTCCTTGTGAAAAAAATTAAGAAAATAAAATGAGAATAAGATGAGTTTTTAAAGAGGAGAAAACGAGCCACTTTTCGTAACTGATGCAGCGGGGTGCATGATACCATGTGCATTTAGCTTGATTTAAACTCTCATTTTTGTACATCCAGATCATTTAGGTTAGCTTTTAGGCATTCTTAAGTTTCATTTCCCTACATAAGTCCTTATTAGGTGTTGGAGTATCCTTTGGAGGCTTTGGAGGTGTTGGGAACATTCAGGCTCAAAAAGAAGTAAAAAAATGCTTTTTAGACGTGTAAAGGGATCAAAGAGGGTATCTAGAGCGAGGTAGAGCACCCGCTCTGAGTGCAAAGCGTGGAGCGGGCATTGGCAGCGACCCGCGGCACCCGCTCGGTGTCCCGAGTTTATCGCCCAGATCTATAGCGGGTGACTAGAGCGGGCAGGAGCAGCCGCTCAACGTTCAAGTGATTGAAGCGAGCCTTGGAGTCACCAAATGGAGTGACCTACGACACCCACGGTGGTATGAGAGCGGGCGTCTGGAGCGAGTGAAGGGAGCCGCTCGCAAGTTGAGAGGAATTAAGCATCGATCAGAGCGACCTTCCGAAGCAGGTGAGATCACTCGCTCTGACCTGGAGCGGGTGACGACACCCGCGCTAGAGTCTTTACCTGGACGACCTTTATTTTCTGTTCGGCCCTTTTAGGTTTGTTAACTGGGCCTACTAGGTTTAGGAGAGTGCTATAAATACTCTGAAAAACCTAATCTGGGATTAATTTGGTTTTTGTTCAGAAAACAAATACTCTTTTGATGAAAGATTCAAACTTTATTCTTCATTTTGATCCCATCTTGTTTGTGTTTATTGATTATCCTGATCACTAAGCATGATAAACTTTGAATCATCCATGTTTTTTAAGTTCATTATGTCTATTAGTGAGTGGTTACTTTTAGGATTCATGGGTTATGGTGATTGGGGTGATTAGGTGATGATTTAGGATGTTCAGTGTTAGATCATTCATGTTGTAGGCATATCTCTTGTTCCTAATGCTAGATTAGACTTGATCACTTTGATCTAGATGCTTAAACATTTCATGTCCGAAAGGTGTTTGATAAAATGTCGGAATCAAAGTGATATTGCTCCTTGCTCGCTTAACCAATGAAAATTGATGTTAGGGAAAATTAGATGGTTAATAGACTTGTCCTTAATGATTGCTTGATTTAACTGAACCAAAGATATTTGATGTTTAGTGATTGATTGCAAATGAATTTCTATCTTGACAAGGATGTGTCTAGACTTCAAGAACTTAATTGCTGATTTGTGTTAATATCTTGGATTGGATCTTAGTCGCCCAAAATCAATACCCTTTTCCATGGGTTTCTTGTCTCAATTGATTTAAACCTTTAGTCATTGCCCTTGCTTACTTTTGTTACTTTCATTCACTCATCAAAAACTGATTGCACTTAGATTAAGCTTATACTTGTATTCTCATTGCATCATGATCACTTAGAATTGGATTGAAACTCATTTATGCTATTTTAATTAGGATAGAGTAAAATCCTTTATCAAATTTGGTGTAGTTGCCAGTTCTAAGTTGATTGTGACAGTGAGATTTAGTCATAGCTTGAGACTAGGTCTTATTTTCTTTTAATTACTTACTGATACTTTTTTTCATTTCTCTTTGAATCACAAGTATATGAACTTGAGGAGTAGAGAACCAACAGACCTTGTTCCAAGAGTAGACAACATCAGGACTTTAGAGAGAGAGAGTTAGGAGGAAAGAGAAGAGAAGAGCAACTGATTTCTTTGGACAAGTTGGAGTTAGATATGGATGATAATCAGAATAACCATCATCAAGAAGGTGCCAATGGCGTTGATAACCATAGACAACACCCACACAGCGTTTCACATGGGAGAGTTCAAAAGGAGCTGTAAATCTTAGGCTACAACACCCTCCACGCCATGCTAGGGCGATTGGAACTTATGAACAACCCAATATCCATGGGAATAGGACGTGTATCAGAGAACCAGCTGTGGAGAACAACAACTTTGAGATCAAGTCAAGTTTGATCAACATGATCCAAACTAACAAATACCATGGTCTTGCTTTGGAGGATCCACTAGACCACCTAGATAACTTTGACAAGTTATGTGGAACAACGAAGATCAATGGTATCCCCGAATATGCTTTCAAATTGAGATTGTTTCCCTTCTCTTTAGGAGACAAAGCCCAATTATGGGAGAAGAGTACCTCAGGGATTTATTAAAACATGAGAATAATGCAAAAGGGTTTTTCTTAACAAAATTTTCTCCTTTTCCAGAACTGCTAAGTTGGGAAATGAGATTTATGGATTTCAACAAAAGAACCTTAAGAGTTTTGTGAAGCATGAAAAAGGTTCAAGAGCTACTTAACACATTATCCTCACCATGGCTTCAATAATGAGAGTATCCTAAGCACTTTCTATAGAGGAGTTATGCCTAAGTATCGAAACATGTTAGGCACATCCAACAATGGTTTCTTCTTGGGAAGAACAGCTCAAGATGGCATGGAAATTGTTGAGAACATGGCACAAAATGATGACTGCGACATGCAAAACCGAGGTGGAGGTGGCGAGGACTCCAATACAAGGAAAGAACTGAAATCTCTACAAGATAAAGCTCGACATGCTCCTTTTAGATAGAGCAAAACAAGAAAAGGTGAACTTTGTTGGCAATAAGGGCAATGAATAAGTTTTAGAGGTTAATGAAGTTGATGGTCTGGAAGGACAACATGAGCTATGTTTTATTAATGCTAATGGCCAATGGTACATGAAAGAACTCAACTTTCGATACCAAAACCCCTATCCAAACAAGCCCCAATACCCAAACAACTATCAGCAAAAACCTCCCTATAACAACCAACAAAGTGGATACTCACCCAAGCAACCCTGTCCTCCGGGTTTGTCCTCCAAAGGTAATCAGTCTACTCAAGCTCAAGGAGGTTCTTCACAAGCTCAGCCTAGACATACAAGTGTGGAGTCTATGTTTAAACAGCTCCTAGAATCTCAAGCAAGAAATGAGAAAACCATTGGAGATGAACTGAAGAACATACACACAAAGATTGATGAGAGTTACAATGAGCTGAAAAACAAGTTCAAGGCCTTAGAGAATCAATTTGCTACCATGAGCTCCAACTCTAAGAGGCCTATTAGATCATTACTTTGAAAATATGAGCAAAATCCTAAGGAGACAATACACTCAATCACATTGAGAAGTGGTAGAGAGATACCTTCAAGAGTTCTCCTCAAGGATGATGAGAAACAAGGTGGGGGGGGGGGGGGGTATCCATCAACTTAGAGGATGAGGTTGTCATTTTTGATGAAAATACCAATGAGGACATCTTGGAAAAGATTGTCTATGATAAATGTAAAGGAAAGGTTGGTGAAGAGAAGAAAGCGCTCAACAAGGATGAAGCTACTACTTCCTCAACACAAGTTACATTCACTCCTCCTTCTTTTGAGCCAAAACTTCCATTTCTGGGTAGATTCAAGAAAAAACTTTTGGAGAAGTAAAAAGCACTCTTTGAGAAGCAAATGAGCGAGGTTTAGGTTACCATGCCCATTATTGTTGTCCTCATGCTGATTCCTCAATACAACAAGTTTTTAATGGATGCTATAACTCAGAAGAAGTAAATGGAAGACATGATGGTTCTTACTCATGTATGTAGTGCCATTATTCAAAGATTGACAGTTCCAAAGAATCTTGAGGATCCGAGAAGCTTCACTTTACCATGTGCTATTGGTCCACTGTCCTTTGAAAGATGTCTATGTGACTTGGAGACAAATGTCAGCCTTATGCCCTTATCCATTGCGAAGAAGCTCAGATTTGCACATTACAAGAAGTGTAGAATCTCACTAGTGCTGGCTGGTCGCTATGTTAAGCTCCCTATTGACATCCTGGAAAATCTACCGGTAATGGTTGGAAACAATGAGAAACCCACTGATTTTGTGGTGCTTGAGATGGATGAAGAGCTCAAGGACCCGTTAATTCTAGGAAGACCGTTCTTAGCCACTGCTGGAGCTATTGTCAATGTTAAAGATGGCAAAATTGATCTTCATCTCGGAAAGGGGAACACTCTTCACTTTGATGTTAAGGAGATTTTGAAGAAGCCTACAATCCAAGGCCAAACTTTCTACATTGAGGCCATGGATTCTCTAGCTGATGAGTTCCTTGAAGAAATGACACTTGAAGACTCTCAACAACATGCTCTAACAGTTGATAGAGAGGTCCAGATGATTGAGGACTAGGAGAGCAAGGGGTATGAGAAGATGTTGGATTATCATAACGAGTTGAATGGAGGAGACAGTTTTCAGGAGCTGCCTCGAGCCGTTTACAATGCTGCCTCAGGCAGTTTCCAAGAGGCATTTCAACAAGCTGATTGGAGTGAGCTCAAGGAACCCAAGAAGGGTGACATCACTGTCATTAAGAATGATAAGGATGAATTAATACCCACAAGAACCATAACAGGTCATAGAATGTGCATTGATTACCGAAAACTTAATGATGCATCTAGAAATAATCATTTTCCTTTGTCATTCATTATACAAATGCTTGAGAGACTTGCAAATCTTCCATATTATTGCTTTCTTGATGGATACTCATGTTTCTTCCAAATACCCATACATCCTAATGATCAACAAAAGACAACATTCACATCCCCCTATGGTACCTTTGCTTATCAAAGAATGCCATTTGGGCTATGTAATGCACCAACAACCTTCCAAAGAGCAATGATGTCTATATTTTCTGATCTTATTGAGGATGTTGTAAAGGTCTTTATGGATGATTTCTCTGTGTATGGATCTCCCTTTGCTGCTTGTTTGTCTAATTTGTGCAGGGTTTTGCAAAGATGTGAGGAGACAAACCTTGTGCTTAACTGGGAAAAATGCCACTTCATGGTCAAGAGAGGGATTGTTTTGGGACACAAGATCTCAGAGAGAGGTATTGAAGTGGATAAGGCGAAGATTGACGTGATGATTTGATTAGCTCCACCAAGACCAGTAAAGGACATCAAAAGCTTCTTAGGCCATGCCGGGTTCTATAGGAGGTTTATCAAGGACTTCTAAAAGATTGCTAGACTACTGACAAAACTGTTATGCAAAAAGGCTGTCTTTAACTTTGATGAAGAGTTCCTTGAAGCCTTCAAGAAGCTAAAGAGTGAACTTATCAGTGCCCCCATTGTTCAGCCACCAGATTGGGATCTTCCCTTTGAGATTATGTGTGACGGTAGTGATTATGTTGTGGGAGCAGTCTTGGGGCAGAATAGAGATAAGAAGACCCATTTCATCTACTATGCAAGTAAGACTCTTGATGATGTTTAAATGAAATATATGCTACAACCGAGAAAGAGCTTCTTGCCATAATGTTTGTCTTTGAGAAGCTTAGAAGGTATTTGGTAAGCTCCAAGGTGATAGTCTACACTGATCATACTGCACTAAGACACATTTTGGCAAAGAAAGATGTTAAGCCAAGATTTTTGAGGTGGATTCTATTGTTACAAGAATTTGATCTTGAGATAAAAGACAAACCTGAAGTTGAGAATGAAAGAGCTGATCATTTGTCTCGAATGAGAGTTGATTGTGGTATTCCCATTGATGAATGTCTTCCAGAAGAGCAGATTATGGCCATCATGGCGGTTATGAAGCTTTGTGAGACTGGGAAGAAGCTTGAAGAGGTTAAGGCAACTGAAGAGAAAGAACCATGGTATTCTGATTTGGTGAACTACTTAGCTTGTGGAAAGGAGCTTTTGGGACTTGAAGGCTATGCTAAAAAAATTTTTTACATGGATGTGAAGAGGTACTACTGGATGAACCTTATTTGTACATACTTTGTAGGGATCAACTCTATAGAAGAGTAGTGGGTGAAGAAGAAATTGAAGGGATCCTTGCACAATGTCATGGATCATCTTATGGTGGTCACTTTGCCACCTTCAAAACTGTTGCTAAGGTTCTATAAGCTAGATTTTGGTGGCCACACATGTTCAAAGACACACAAGACTTGGTCACACGATTTGATTCATGCCAGAGAAGAGGGAACATTACTAAAATGAATGAGATGCCTCAAAACCCTATCCTGGAAGTTGAAGTGTTTGATGTATGGGGTATCGATTTCATGGGATCATTCCCATCTTCCTTTGGGAACACCTACATCCTTGTAGCTGTTGACTATGTATCAAAGTGGGTGGAAGCAATATGAAGTCCTACCAATGATGTCAATGTGGTTCTAAAGATGTTCAAGAGAATTATCTTTCCAAGGTTTGGAGTTCCTAGAGTTGTGATCAGTGATGGAGGCTCCCTTTTCATCAACAAACTGTTTGAGAATCTTCTCAAGAAGAATGGTGTGAAACACAAGGTAGCAACCCCATACCATCCTCAGACAAGTGGATAGGTGGAGATCTCCAACAGAGAAATCAAATTCATCCTGGAAAAGACAGTATGAACAACAAGGAAAGACTGGTCCACCAAGCTTGATGATGCAGTATGGGCCTATAAAACAGCCTAAAAACCCCTTTGGGAACTACACGTTTCAAACTTTTCTATGGGAAAGCTTGTCACCTACCAGTGGAACTTGAATACAAAGCTTTTTGGGCTGTTAAGCTTCTCAATTTTGACATCAAAACATCCCATGAAAAAAGACTGATCCAACTGAGTGAACTTGATAAGATACGTCTTGATGCCTATGAGAGATCAGTCATCTACAAAGAAAGAACCAAATCTCTCCATGATAAGAAGATTTTGAAGAGAGAGATTTCACTGCTGGAGGCCAGGTGTTGCTCTATAATTCTCGATTGAAGCTGTTTCCAGGGAAGCTCAAGTCAAGGTGGCCAGGCCCTTTCAAGGTTAAAGAGGTAAGACCATATGGAGCAATAGTGTTGTGGAGCAAGGATGGAAGGGACTTCACAGTAAACAGACAAAGAGTTAAACTGTACTTGGGGACTACAAGTGAGGAGGAAGGGACCTCAGTTCCACTCCCCGATCCCAACCTCGCTTAGTCCACAAGAAAGAAAGTCAAGTTACAGACTTAAAACAAACTCACTTGGGAGGAAATCTCATGTTTATCCTTATACATATATTTTAAAACTTTCTTTTTAGAACCTTTTGATTTGTGTTCTTAGTTGTTTCAGGTTGATTTTACCATTACAGGGTCAGCTGGTCGCTCCAGTCAAACATAAGCCAATGCAGGTCATCAGAGCGGGTGCACGCCGCGGGTTAAGCAACCCGCTCCAGGATCCTACGCGGGTGCATGCCGCGGGATAAGCAACCCGCTCCCGCATCCAACGCGGGTGTACGGCGCAGGTGGAGCAGCTCGCTCGCAAGAAAACAATCTCGCGAGGTAGCGCGGGTGCACAGAGTGGGTGGAGGAAGTCGCTCGTGGATCCATTGGCTGAGAACGAGTTCGGAGCGGGTGAACCCCGTGGGTAGCACAACCCGCTCGTGCTTCATGAGATCGGGAGCGGCCCATAGCCACGGGACACTCAAACCGCTCGCACACAAAAATTTGGCCACAGGTGCTCACCGCGGGTGATGCGACCCGCTCCACCTCCATGTCGTGGGCCGATTTATCCTACAAACCTATCTTTACCTCTCTCGTTTCATCTCCCCCTTTCCTCCCCTAAAGCACAAAAACACCTCTCTCAACACCCAAACTAAAAAACTCACTCAATCTACACTAAATTATCTCATTATTCTTCCCAATACCATAGCTTTCACCCCCTTTAGTCTATCTCCTAAGTTCCAGTCTATTCCAAGCAAGGTATGAAGTTTTAAAATTTCCAGATTTTTATGCTCAAGAACCCTAGAAATTGAAAATTGATTTCCATCTTCTCTCTTGCTTGATTCTCATCTTTTAGACTAGGTAAAACTTGTATATCATGATGGGTTGTTTGATTGGTGTTAGATTTGACTAGAATTTTAGTTTTAGAAATTAGGGTTCTTGAGATTTGGGGGTTTTCAATAATTGTTCTTCTCTGTGTCTACTTACCTGTTGCCTGATCACTTGAGATGTACTAGAGCTTGAATGAAGAGTCTACTCAATTTGGAACCTATTTGACACATGAATTTTGCTTAAATGTCATTTTCATGCAATGGAACATTGAGAAATTAATTCTTTTGCTGAGTTTACATTGCTCCCATTCCAATTTGCTAACACTCTATCAAGTTTCACCATCTTGTAGGTATCATGGGACACAAGAACAAGGAAAAGATAGAGGTAGAAAAACAGGAGGCCGCACGAAGAGAGACAGATCTGCGAGAAAAACTCTACCTGCTGAACCAAGCTTCCCAAGAGCTGATAAGACAACAAGGTAGCAGACTATCACTGCGCAAAAAGCTAAAGAAAAGAAAGCAGGAAAGAGTGTAGGATCCTCTTCAAGGCATGGGAGTACCGATGGTGATGAGGGAAAAACAGATCCTCTCAAGAGGGTCAGAGTTTCTACTTCAAAAGGAAAGGAGGTGGCTGTTGATCGAGATCGAATCATCAAGCCAACTGTCTCCCAGCTATATGATCACTTGATGAATGGTGTCTCTTTGCTTCCCACAAGGTTTGCGGACACCAAAATGATGAGAGCGCTAGGGATTGATCATGATGTCAAGACCCTATTGGAACTATTGAACATTCCAAGTTTCTACTCTATAGCATACCCCACTTACCTAGAGGTTTCTTGTCAGTTTTTGGCCTCACTAGACGCCACATTCCATTACGAAGCTGAGGACGTTAGAGAAGGGTGTCAGGTTCAAGGTCAATGGAAAAACCCAACACATGACCTTCAGGGAAATAGGAGAGGTGCTGGGACTTCAGGATATGGAAGAATCCAGTCTCCCTAGAATCAAGGATGTTCTTAAGAATGTTTGGAAGATGATAACAAAGAACAAGCACGCAACTGGCCATGATAAGAACTCAGCGATAAGACACTCGTCAGTGCGCTATCTCCACAGGATCCTTGTCCACACTCTTTACACAAGGAAAGAACCTGGCACAGTGAATGAAGAAAATTTAATGTTGCTTCTCCAAGCTCTACGGGTCTACACAACACTGGACTAGCTCTCCCTCCCTAACACAGATGTCTATGGTTATTTTGGCATGGTGGGATTCTTTGTGAGGCGCCTCATGCATTACATGGACTGGGCATGGACAACAACTGATCCAGCCCCTCAAATACGAATTGGTGGTATGATCACTCCTCTTCTCATAGCTCGAGGAATAGACTTGGGGGACAATGCTAAAGGGCCACTATTCATCGATGGCCCTTACCTGAGAACTGCTACATACCTACACGAGTGATATGAGAGCCGTCTTGTCTACTCCTACCTGCTACATGGGAGACCATTAGAGTTGTTGTTTCCGAATGTAGAACTCCTCAGCTTGGATAACCCAGGAATCATAAGTTTTGACATATCTTAGGAAGAATTTATTGGACCCCATGGCCCTACCTAAAAGGAAGAGAGCTGGTTTGAGAGCTGATGACAGACCTTAGGATTACATTGCCCCTACCTATGGACCCCCTCGCTACCACTTTGAGAAGTACACATGAGCCATTCCTCCTGGTTCTCTTCGCGATGCCGACGATCATATTGGCAGGCTGCAGCGTTGGAACAAGGCTCAGGACAAGGCATTCTTGAAGCTTAAGACAAAGTACAAGGAGATGAAGAAAACAATGAAGAACCATGCAAAGGCCTCAACTCAGTTTATGAAGAAAGTAGATGATCTTTTGGTTAAAGGAGGGGTTTTTGGGTGCAGTTTTGAAGATTTCATTGTGAGAGATACCTCAACACCCCAACATAACCCCTATGATCATACAGTGAACCCTTCCCTTGCACTAGGCCCTCCACTCTTGGCTGCACAGCTCGAGCGTCTGAGAAGAAACCCGATTGCTCCCCGGTCCAACTCAGGCAACATTTCACCTTCCTTCGATTCTTCTGATGATGGAGGAGATGAGGATGAGATTTCAAGTGCTCCTCAGGGATACTACACCTCCTTCCCCGATGACACATGAGATGATGTCTTCGGGTACAATCCCAACAACTAAAAGGTACTTCTACACCTTATATTTGTACATAGCATTCTCTAGTTTTATTTATCCTTTTTTTGGGGGAGGCACCAAGTTGCTAATGTTTCTTTTGTTGTTTATCTTTGAGTCTTGCATTGTATATCCATACTGCATAAAAAAAAAGCATTTTAGCTGCATCATTTTCATATCTAGGATCGAGTCTAGAGCATATAAATTGCATTCATGCATTGGGAGATAACCTTGTAAAGAACTCATGTAAAGAACTAAATCTGAAACCCTTTTCAATCTTGGTAAGTACTTTGAGCATTATCTTAACAACTTGTACATTTTGAGCCCTGAAAACTCCTCTTGAAACTTGTTGGATTGACGAAACTTGCTTGTTTTTGAAACCAACTCCAAAATGAATTAGAGCTTAACAAACTTAATTTATCTTGCACAGGGGCACTTGCATACTTAGTCATGGATCTCTTACACATTTGCGTTATCTTATTCCATTCACTACCCTATTGACAACCCAAATGGCACTCTCATACCCATAAACCCTTACCATTCTTTGATACCATCATTGATTTGCTTTAGTGAGACATCTTATTGATAGCTTGCCATGTGCAAAATATTGAGAGTATTGGGAGCGACATAGGTTTGTTCTCATCCTTTGTTAGCATTAGGACCTCTTTTGAGCTAGCATTTAGGACGATGGTTGAGTTTGTGAGCTCTAAAGCTTAAGGTATGGGAAAAAAGAGGAGAGTGAAAGGAATGAACAAAAAAATTGCTATAAGAAGAGAAACCCATAGAGACAAAATAAAAATAAGAAAAGAAAGCTTTAGATGTGTCAAAAAGAATCCCTAAAAGAAAGAAAAAAAGGGGATTTAGAGCTAAGTGTTATTCAAGATGAAAAGTCTCTAGTTGGTTAATTCAAATAAAGAGTGTTCATTGGGTTAGAAATGAAATGGGTGTTATCTTCGGGTTTTGGATGAAGAAGAAGAAATGTAGAACTCAGAATCACTTAGGAAAATGGTAGTTTGATGAGAACCAATCTATACATGTATGTATGAATTTCTCTTTATCTTAGATAATTTTGCATAATGATCAAGCTCCTGTTTTTGAGTGAATGTCACTTTAAAAAAGAAGAACTGGAAACCTTCTCTTCTTTCACATTAGACCATTTTCACTCACCAAACCAAATAGTTGAGATCAAGTTCCCATTTGAAAGAACTCACCCCATATGCTTGTTTGAATGAATGTGAGATTTGGTTGATTGGCTTGTTTGTGAAGTCTTGGTGATAAGTGTAAAAGATCAAAGAATTGAGATAGGCCTAGAGAAGTTAAAGTTTGGTAGGATGTTGCTCTTGCGACTTGGTAGGATTTTGTAAGGATGTCACATTGATGGTTTTAAAGAGTATCTTTTTGGTTTTAATCTCCTCGTTTGCTCACCTCATCCTCTCTTGCACTCGAAAGTTCACTTGAGGACAAGTAAATGACAAGTTTGGGGGAGTTGATATCATGTGCATTTTGCTTGATTTAAACTCTTATTTTTGTACATATAGATCATTTAGGTTAGCTTTTAGGCATTCTTAGGTTTCATTTGCATGCATAAGTCCTTATCAGGTGTTGGAGTATCCTTTGGAGGCTTTGGAGGTGTTTGGGACCATTCAGACTCAAAAATAAGTGGAAAATGATCTTCAGACACGTAAAGGGATCAAAGCGGGTATCTAGAGAGAGTTAAATCACCCGCTCTGAGTGCAAAGCGTGGAGCGGGACTTGGAACAGACCCGCTCTCGGTGCCCGAGTTTATCGACCATATCCAGAGCGGGTGCCTGGAGCGGGCAAAAGCATTCGTTCGGCGTTCAAGTGATTGAAGCAAGCCTTGGAGCGACCAGATGGAGCGACCTAAGACACCTGCGGTGGTACAAGAGCGAGCATGTGGAGCGAGTGAAGGGAGTAACTCGCAAGTTGGGACGAATTAGGCATCGATCAGAGCGGCCTTCCAAAGCGGGGGAGATCACCCGCTCTGATCTGGAGCGGGTGACCAGAGTGGTTGACGACACCCGCGCTAGAGTCTTTACCTGGTAGAATTTTATTTTATGTTCGGCCCTTTTAGGTTTGTTAACTGGGCCTGATAGGTTTAGGAGAGTGATATAAATACTCTGAAAAACCTAATCTGGGATGAATCTGGTTTTTGGTCAGAAAACAAATACTCTTTTGGTGAAAGATTCAAACTTTGTTCTTCATTTTGATCCATCTTGTTTGTGTTTACTGATTATCCTGATCACTAAGCATGATAAACTTTGAATCATCCATGATTTTGAAGTTCATGTCTATTAGTGAGTAGTTACTTTTAGGATTCATGGGTTAGGGTGATTTGGGGTGATTATGTGATGATTTAGGATTTTTAGTGTTAGATCATTCATGTTCTAGGCATATCTCTTGTTCCTAATGCTAGATTAGACTTGATCACTTTGATCTAGATGCTTAGACATTTCATGTCCGAAAGGTGTTTGATAAAATGTCGGAATCAAAGTGATATTGCTCCTTGCTCGCTTAATCAATGACAATTGATGTTAGGGAAGCTTAGATACTTAATAGACTTGTTCTTAAAGATTGCATGAGTTAACTGAACTAAAGATATTTGATGTTTAGTGATTGATTGCAAATGAACTTCTATCTTGACAAGGAATTAGTTTAATGGTTGTGTCTAGAATTCTAGAACTTGATTGCTTGTTTGTGTTAATATCCTAGATTAGATCTTAGTCGCCCAAAATCAATACCCTTGCCCATGGGTTTCTTGTCTCAATTTATTTAAACCTTTAATTATTACCCTTGCTTACTTTTGTTACTCTCATTCACTCATCAAAAACTGATTGCACTTGGATTAAGCTTATTCTTGTATTCTCATTGCATCATGATAACTTAGAATTGGATTGACACTGATCTATACGACTTTGATTAGGATGTAGTAAAATCCTTTAGCAGTGCACACGTCGAGGAAATCTCGCGAGGATCACGGAGTTAAGGCATTTACAAAAGTTACTCCGTAAGATCTTTCTCGTTTAATTTTATCGTCAAGAAGAGAGACATTGTGTTGTTTTTTAATCGAATCGTTTAAAATAAAAATGCATGGTGTTTTTTTGGCAAAAAAATATTGAGCTTAATTGGGTCCAAAAAATATCTTTTAGTGGCCTTTGGGCCACATTTACCCAAGCCCAAGCCCAAGGCCACGCCCACGCCGAGCCGGCCGGACGTCGGCAGAGCTTGTGGGGGCCCTCCTATCTCTCCTAGTCGTTTGATACATGGTAGTGAGATGCCATATATAAACAACTCACTTTCCCTTATTTTACCGATGTGGAAGAAACACAATTTTTTGTTTTAATATTTTTTTTGGGCTTTTCACATCTGAGCACATTCATTTCTTTTTCACATTTCATTAAGAAACCCCATTGGGTTTTATAGATCCAATAGTACCCCACATGAATAGAAATGACTCTAAACATATGCATAACAAAATGCAGACTCGATAAACTCTAATTATTATACTTATTCTAATCATGTTTGCGAAAATTCACTGTGTTTGAGTTGGTAGCATTTTTAAGCTTTGAGCCACTTATAGTTAATATCTGTCGTTGGTAGCTATGGAATCATTAAGCCTATGCTTATCCTTTTCACATTAGCACTTTTATCATCTTAGAAGTTGAAAAGAGATTACTTTTTCTCAAAGTGATTTTAGTAGATTTTGTTGATTTTTTTTTCCCTTTGAACCTATGTCTTGGGATCTCCAGTCATGATAGGTAGGGTTGCAGTCAAGCATCCTCATTTGTTATAGTCTTTAAACCCATTCTTTTTGATGCTTTAGCAACAATATCTCATGACAAACCTTTTAGTGAATAGATCCGCTAGGTTTTCAGCCGATTTGATATAATATATTGTGATTACACCATTTGAGATAAGTTTTCTAATGGTTTTATGTCGTCTTCTGATGTGACGGGATTTACCATTGTAGAGATTATTCTGAGCTCGAGCTATAGCTGATTGACTATCACAATGTATGTGTATAGCTGGCACGGGTTTCTCCCACATAAGAATATCTTCCAAAATTTTTGTAAGCCATTCAGCTTCTTCTGCTGCTTTGTCTAAGGCTATGAACTCAGATTCCATGGTGGATCTGGCTAACCTGTTTGTTTGCTAGATTTCCACGATATTGTTTCTCTTCCCAGTGTAAAGATATATCCACTAGTGGATTTTTAGTTTTTAGAATCTGATATCCAGTTAGCGTCACTATATCCTTCTAAAACTGCTGGTTCTTTACCATAGTGAAGCCCAAAATCTTTGTTGTAGCGCATGTAATTGATTAGTCTCGTTATACATTTCCAGTGTGTATGACATGGATTACTTGTATATCGACTAAGTACATTTACTGCATGTTCTAGATCTGGTCTAATACAATTGGTCAAGTACATGGGACTTCCGATCACATGTGCATACTCGTCTTGTGAAACCGCTTCACATGAATTCTTTGTCAAGTGCATTTGCGGATATAACTGAGTTTTTACCATACTATTAAAGTAATTTTTAAATCTCTCTAATATCGTTTGAGCATAATGAGATTGAGTTAATATAATTGCTTTTGAATTTCTTGTGACTTTGACCCCGAAAATTACATCTGCTAATCCCATGTCTTTCGTCTCAAATTTTCCTTTGAGCATATTTTTTGTTTGATTGATGATATCTTTATTTCTTCTGATAAAGAGCATATCATCTACATATAGACATAGCAAAACATACGCAATTTTGGTATTTTTGTAGTATATGCATTTATCACATTCATTAGTCTTGAAACCATTTGACATCATTACATTGTCAAATTTTCCATGCTATTGTTTTGGAGCTTGTTTGAGTCCACAAAGTGACTGTTGGGGTCAAAATCGGTCTTGAAAAAATCAATGGCTCAAGTCCTCGGAAAATGTTTTCTTCCGAGGTTTTGGCTCATGAAATTTTTCCAAGAAATATCAAGCCGCAAGGAGAAAGTAATCATACGGCGAGTCCCACACCTAACGTATGGGTCTCCACATGACGATCCCCAAACATAGCGTACGGGTCGCCATATGGCGACCCACTCTCATTGAAAACATGTCGCCATATGGCGACCTGCACTCAGCAAGCACGGGTCGCCATATGGCGACCCACACTCTCAAGACACAGGTCGTCATATGGCGACCGGCACTCGGGAAGCAAGGGTCGCCATATGTCGACCTCCACACACTGAACCCGGGTCGCCATATGGCAACCTGCACACACGAAGTATGGGTCGCCATATAGCGACCTAGACCCACACAGTCCGGGTCGCCATATGGTGACCTGACCTCGAGCATTCCGGGTCGCCATATGGCAACCCGACCTCTCCAAGTCTGGTTCGCCATATGGCGACTTGACCTCTCTGAGTCCGGGTTGCCATATGGCGACCAAACTTTTCAAAGACCAGGTCGCCATATGGCGACCTCATCTCTAAAATTCTGGGTCTCCATATGGCAATCTGTGTCTCTCCTTTGTATTCCTCTTTGAGTCGCGATCGAAATGCTTTTCGTTTCGTCTCAATCGGAGTTACGGTCGAGATTTTATGATTAAAACAAGTTAGAGTCGCCAAACAAACTCTAAGTCACCAAATACAGCTCACAGGTCGCTATATGGCGAGTGAGACCATACCCATTGACTTCCCTCTTGAATCTCGATCGAAGTGCTCTTCGTTACGTCTCAATCGGAGTTACTGTTGGAACTTTACGATAAAAACCCCAAAGACTCATTTTCCCGGATGAAGTTCATGGTTATCGTATAAACGGTAACGGTTAACTCAACACCACAGTTGTCTAAACTATACAAGAAGTGTGAAATTCCTATCTAAAGCGACGTCTTATTATTAAACGTTCTTTCGAAGAAATCGTAAAAACACTTTAGTTGAAATACGGCTCAAAGAGGCCTAGAACGCGGCTAAATACCCACTTGTGATTTCATACGAAATTGAGCCCATCAATGTTATGACGGTGTATCTGTACTCGCAGAAGAAGATAAATCTCGCGAAATCGAAAGATAAATGTCAAGTTCCAAGATAATGATGAAGATCGAGATAAAAAGGAATATTTCCGCGAAGCGAGAAACTCGACCTAGGGGCAAAAAATGAAAGGGGAACCGACCCAGAAGGCATATATAAGAGGAGCTGAAGATAAAGGTGCAGGGATCCAGATATTGAGATCTAGAGAAGCTCTGTTAGCTTATAAGAACTTAGAACTTAGGTGGATAGAAGGAGAGAGTTATGCTCAGACGTTTCTGCATATTTGTTCGATAATTCCGATCTCCTTAGACTCTACAACTCATTTCAGTTAGAAACCCTAAGCTTTATTCTCGACAAGCTCGGTTTCTACGACTGGCACTCGATTACCAGAAAAAATTGCTCTAGCAGTTCGATCTCTTGGTCCAATCTTTTAATTGAACTACGTTCGGCTTGATCCTTGAAAGGGGTACATAGGCAGCCTTTCATAAGGTTCAGTCCAAAATCAATCAAAACCTTTACTCAGATCTTTTCCGTATTTTCTTATCGAGCTGCGACTCAACTAGGTTTAAAGTTTTTGGTTGCTAGGACTAGGTAACTTGTTAACAGCTCTTGCGGCCGAAGCTTTGATAATCCTTTGTAATGATGGCAACGCTCTTACGCGGATTCGAATTAACATCTACTTTTTCTATAGATCCATTTTGTTATCTTTTCATACTTTCCGCATTTATTCGATTACTTGTCGTTGGCTCTCGCAGAGAATCCGGGACCTCAGCGAAAGTTAGGGTTTCTTGAATTTCCTTAATTTACAGAAATCGACGGTGTGAATTTCGGTTCCCACATCTTGGCGCTAAAAATAGGGGGGGAGGGTATGGATTACTCTAACTCATGGCCGCAAAACGCTTGATCGAAACAATGTCTGGAAATAAGAAAGACAATACCGCAGCTCGAAACAACGCTAGTAAAACAACTCCAGCAGTGACTGTTCCCATCGCCAACGCTTATGCAAATGCCACAGTGCTTGAAAAATCGTAAATCTAGTCGTGACTTTTCGCCACAGGCGAAGCACCGAAAAGAGCTCGCGATTTCTCTCACTAAGCAGAAAGGGAAACGATAAAGTCTATCAAACCCTCAAAATTTCGTCTCATTACTGAGTTGGAAAAATCTCAGCGGATAAGGGTTCGACCAAAAGACGTTTTTCAAAAAAAAAAAAATCAGAAAAACAAAACTTGCTCTCCTAGAAATTGCGGAGAAACCCAAGATTACTCACGGAGAAAGGAAGCACATCAAATCGGGCGCACAAGCCCCACTGTTGTACTTCTTCCGAACGATTTTTGAAGAAACGAAGTTTATCTCTTTTGAATCACTCGAAACCTAAAAGGGCTGACGAAAACTAAAGTAAGCAAAACGAGAGCTGTATCCCTCTCACTGCTAAAACGTTTTCTGAAACCTAAGATTTCGTAAAAAGTCAAGCTTTGATTCTACGTGACATATCACTTAAACTTACTTCGGAAAAACTACTCTAAATCCCCTCAGATCAATCCTACAGAAACGAGAAAATCTCCGATTAAGTTGACTCCCGATAATTAAGCTCATCACAGCCAAATTTTAAGGCAAAAACCCAGAAACCAAATTTGGGAAATAGCCACAAAACGTGAGTTTCCGAAAAATGGCTCTCGTACAGCCAAACTCGAAAACACGCTTACATAACGAATTTTGTAAAATTAAACTCAACAACATTTTACAAAACAACTTTCGTAAAACTAAACTCATGACATCTGGCGGAATAACTTTCGTAAAATTAAAGCTCAACAACATTTTCTGAAACAACTTTCGTAAAATCTAACGTGACAATATTTTATGGAACATCGTTCAAAAAATGAAACGAGTTAGCATTCTATGATACAACTTTCATAGAAAAAATTTGAAAACATTTACGAAACGACCGCACCAGCATACCATCGAAACTCGAGTTGGACTAAACGAGCATTCCTTTGGATCACCTCTGTGTTCTCCTTTCAATCCTGATCGAAACGCTTTTCGTTTCGTCAATCGGAGTTTCCGTTGAGATTTTACGATTAAAACAATTTGGACGCACACCGTCCAACTCGCCCCGATGGTGAGTTGGATTTATTCCCTAAAACTCATGGAAATTTAGGAAATCCCTGATTAGATTCTCCTTTGTGTTCTCTTTAGAATTTTGATCGAAATTTTTTTCGTTTCATCTCAATCGGAGTTTCCTTTGAGATTTTACGACAAAAACAAGCAAGACTTGCCCGAACTCCTTGGCTTGCTCCTACTAGTCCTCTTGGGCATCCTACTGTCCCTCTTGGGAATCCTACTCACCCTTAACTCAATCTTTGCGTTATCCTTCAAATCTCGATCTAAACATCTTTTGTTTCGTCTCAATTGGAGTTACCTTTGGAACTTTATGATAAAAACCGGAAAGACTTGTTTTCTCGTATGAATTCAAATGCATCGTATAAAACAGCAATGGTTAATTTAATACCTTAGTCGCCTCAACTATACGAGTAATTTGAATTGACATCGTAGCTAAGGTACTCTTTTGAAGAAATCGTAAACCGTTAAGTAAAAAAAATGGCCCTAAAAGTTGTAAAACACGACTAAAAGCCCACTTACGATTCTTGACGAAATCCAGCCCAATGATATTTTGACAGTCTATCTTTTATTTCCGGTAGGAGATAAAAGTCAAGTTCGAAAGGTAAATGTCAAGTTTCAAAGGATAAACACCAATACTAAAAAATATGGATCGACGAATCAAAAACCGCAACAGGTTCGAGCCTAAACGCGGCCAGGAAGAACTGATACTTTTACTATTCTTAAGGGGCGTACAAACACGAGAAGAGGAAGGGGAAATGAGCAGGCAAAACGAAGAAGAGGTGAACCCAAACCTTCAAGAAAACTAAGTTATGTCCGACTGGGAAGTTTTTGAAATCAGACTTGGAATTTTTGTAGGAAGGTACTAAGAAATAAAAACGCTTCAGAGATCGCTATAAAACTTTAAGGAACTCAGGATCTAGGAGAATAGTCTAGGGAGCTAGGTCTTAGAAATTTTCCTGTCTCGATCTATTATTCTGTGACTGTTCAGGCATCTCTTGCAAACCAATCTAAACTCTCGGAAAACTGAGAAACGATCGCCACGCATACTCAGCTCGCTTCCTAAAGAAAGAAAGAACTAGAAATGTGAACGTCGTCTTTAAATCTACTCGTTCCTAGCAATTTTCTTAAAACCGACATATTCCTAGTCGTCAACCCGAAACTCACCAAGTCACAATCCCAGCATCGTCTTTAAACCGACCTCAATTGTCGATCATCCTAATCTTCGAAAGAAAAAACGTACACTATCCTTCAAAATATCGGTTCAGCCATTTTCTTTCGTAAAAAAAGGGGAGGGAATAGGTACGTATACTATACTCGTATACTCCCATACTTCAAAAAAAAAATTCTTGGCATCAAGAAAACGCTTTCGACAAAGCAAACTCTCGCAGAAGTAGACAGAAAATTATTTAGGAAATGTGATGCCTCATAAAACCGATCATCCATTACTCTGTATAACTACGGGAAAACAAGATCGGTGCCATGAAAAACGACTTCGCAATTCGGAAAAGAGAATGAGGAAAACACATTCCTCATTCGCAAATATCACGAGTAATTTGTGAGCGACATTCTCAATTTACTTCTATGCTATTCACTCCTCGTAAAACTTAGCAAAATATCCTTCGTATAGCCACACCAAGTTATGCAACGAAACTTTCGGAAACGAATGTATCAAGTTTTACGGAGAAGTGTTTTGGACGCTTTACGTCTAAAAACAAAGTCATATGACTCGTCTCTCAACGAGAAAAACTAAACTTCTCTTCGCACTACGATCTTTCAGATCTCATTCTTTAGCCATGTGGCTCGCTGGCTTCTGCCTCCCATCTCCCTCTGTTTCGTTCGAGCATGCAATCATCTCGCACATGTTCTTTATCAAGCCTCTTAGGCTTTGTCTTCATCATACAAAAAAAACCCAATTTTTGTGAGACTATAGGAAACATTATATGAAATATTCATCGTATCACTGATACCTAAAGTGGAAAATCGTTTCTAACACCATTAGCCATCTTAGAACGGAAGACTCCGACTTGGACCATCAATCTCGACAAACGCGCTTTGGCACTCGGCCAATTACGCCTTTCGATAAAGTCCAAACCAGAATTCAGCATGCTCTTTGGGACAATTCTAAACTAACATGACCTTAATGTTAACACAAACGTACCATGGTCTAATCCGTGACCAGCAACGTCCTCGGCTATGCGGCTGAACACATCCTTTAGACTGAGCCAAAATGTTTAAGCGACCACTGCTCCATCCAATCACTGAACGGCAAAACGACAATCCACGATCAGTCTAAAAACGCCAAGTGCAAATAATTATCGTATAACCCAGAATCGGAAATCATACGATAAATTCTTAATATCGAAACTTAGTTGTAACCACCAAACGGTTAACGGTAAACTTAAACTTGTTGAAAACCGACCAAGTTCAATATGTTCCGCAGTTTACTCTAAACCCACAAAGTTTTACAAGTAAAAAGCAACACATAAGGAAAACTCGTAACAAAGCTCCCAGAGCTATACGAAACATCCTTAACTATACACGAAATAAATCTTGGGGGAGGGGGGGGGGGGGGGGGGGGACTCTTCACAAAGCACAGTGAAGGAAGTCACACATCCTCATGGTAAAATTTACGTGAACCATCAGTCCTAATTCCTCGCTAACAAATCAAACAATTTAATGTCCGAACATGAACAACAGTTTTGGCTGCAAACATCCGCAAGCAAAACAAAATGTTTCTCTACCGTAAGGTTAAAACAAAACCCTTGTGATGCCACAGATTTTCAAGCCCGCAAACATTTCAAGCAATAAATACGGCATACAAAATAAAAACTCGACCTTCGACACTGAAAGACGTCGCTGACGCTCGAAGAACTGTTTTTTGTCAAAACTTTCCAAAACGGAATAATCACCTTAAAAACAGTCCATCCGCGACTATAAAATACACACACCCTCTCAAACATGTGTCCTTCGCGAAAGATCAAAAACGTTAATATCTAACAATAAGTTAGTTACTGATCAAAACGAACTCTCAACGTCCTAAACAGACTAAGTTATATCACAAGGATAGCTCTCGTACATCCAGCACAAGGATAATAACGCTATAAAAAATCAAGAATTTTTGGTCAACACTTTCGGGAGACTTAAAAATTGTTCTCGAAGAGAAGCTCGATTCCGACCATACAAGTCGTATAAGCCGAGAACATATCGCGGACTTTAAAGCGGTACGGAATCAGGTTGAAAAATCGCAACAAGCAAAACGAAAGCCGATTAGTCATCGCACAGCCTTAACCGAGAGTAAACCTAGGTCTTGCCCTAAGCCCAGCACACTGGTCTCTAACGTCTCAAGGCATGAATATCGAAAGATATGAGATCCTGAAAGCATGCCTCTTCATTCACATCTAAACGCTCGCGGAAATTTTCGCACATCTCGAACGAGAAACAAATAGAACGATCTACAAAGAAGAGTTAGGTTACGAGATGACAACTTAGAATCTTCCCTCTACACACAACTACTCGACGCACTCTTAAAATCTTAAATCCTTTCAATAAAAAGATAGTTCAAAGCCATCTAAGGCTGGGATTCAAAGCCACATACGGCCAGTCCCGGTAATAAAAACGGCCACATAAGGCCTAATCTTAAACATAAAAACGGCTACACACGGCCCAACACAACTAAGCATAAAACGGCCACGCATGGCCACATATAGATCATAAACCAGAGAAAATAATCTAGATCCTTCAAGGGTCCAACACGAAGCTTCCAAACATCGAACGAATAAACATGCCCGCGGATTGATTCACCTCGACCCCCATGTCGGTAACCTCGGTCACGGTCTCCTCCGTATCAGGTGAAACTAGGATCGGATCCCAAAATCCCAGAACCTTCTCCTAGAGAGGAGGGACCAGATTCTCGACACCTTCCCACTCATCCATGTTGCCAGTCATCTTGTCCATCTCGGCCTGGAAAACGTAGTCGCTGGGCGTTGTCCGCGACAAGCACGAACGGCTCCACCTTCTTATAGGTAAGAGTTTTTACAATTCATCCTCGGACTTTCGGGCGATGATACCGTCTAACTTGCACAACCAGCTTAACCTCCCGCTAGAGCCTCACGCTAAAAGCCCACGGTCTAAAGAGCTGAGGGGCTAATTGTTGGGGTCAAAATCGGTCACGACGAAATCAACGGCTCAAGTCCTCAAAAAATGTTTTCTTCCGAGGTTTTGGCTCACGAAAGTTTTCGAAGAACGATCAAGGCGCAAGGAGCAAGTCATCATACGGTGAGTCCCACACATAACGTACAGGTCGCCACATGACGATCCCCGAACATAACGTACGAGTCGCCATATAGCGACCCACTCACATAGAACACAGGTCGCCATATGGCGACCTGCACTAAGCAAGAACGGGTCGCCATATGGCGACCCACACTCTCAAGACACATGTTGCCATATGGCGACTGACACTTGGGAAGCACGGGTCACCATATCGCGACCCACACTCTCAAGGCCGGGTCACCATATGGCGACCTGCACTAGGGAAGCACGGGTCACCATATGGCGACCCGCACACACTGAACCCGGGTCACCATATGGCGACCTGCACACGCAAAGCATGGGTCACCATATGGCGACCTAGACCCACACAGTCCGGGTCGCCATATGGCGACCTAACTTCGCCTAGTCCAGGTCGCCATATGGTGACCTGAACTCAAGCAGTCCAGGTCACCATATGGCGACCTGACCTCGAGTAATCCGGGTTGCCATATGGCGACTTGACCTCAAGCAGTCCGGGTCGCCATATGTCGACCTGAGCTCAACCAGTCTGGGTCGCCATATGGTGACCTGACCTCGAGAAGTTTGGGTCAACATATGGCGACCTGACCTCTACAAGTCCGGGTCGCCATATGGCGACATGACCTTTCAAAGACCAGGTAGCCATATGAAGACCTCATCTATCCAATTCTGGGTCGCCATATGGCAAGCTGTGTCTATCCTTTGTATTCCTCTTCGAGTCTCGATCGAAATGCTTTTTATTTGTATCAATCGGAGTTACGGTCGAGATTTTACGATTAAAAAAGTTAGAGTCGCCAAACAAACCCTGGGTCGCCAAATACAGCTCTCAGGTCGCCATATGGCGAGTGAGACCATACCCATTGGCTTCCCTGTCAAATCTCGATCGAAATGCTCTTTGTTTCGTCTCAATCAGAGTTACTGTAAGACCCGATCCTGGCCTTTCGACCGTACTGGACCAAATGCCTTACTTTGATCATTTCATTGCTTGTTTGATTCATTTTTAAAATCATTTTATTTACTAAGTCATAATACCATATGAGGTTCATAAATAAATAGACAGATAGCACAGCGGAATAATAAATAAGTTCATATGTATCACTCCAACTCATGTGGTCCGATACATAGTTTCTTAACAGTTTCATAAACAATAACTAATTCCTCTCTAACTTCTTCTAGCCACACGCCACACAGCCTTTCACTGATTGAGTCTTCACGGCTCCTTGGCTTGACCAGAACAAATCTCAGATCCTGAAACCATAACCCATAAGCATTAATCTTAACCGAAGACAGAACGGATATATCCTATAATGCTTGGCTTGGTTCCTAGTACTATGATCAACCTCAATCAACATGATCATAATAATATATATATATATATATCCGACCTATCCACCATATCCCAAGTCACTCAACCAACCACCCCACATGACTTGGAATAGGCAGACAGTTCAGATCAAACAAACGGAAACACGAACAGAACCGTATCGACCACGAACCAGTACGTCCAACCGGACTATGGTCTGGGTACGATCGGATACCCTTGAAGTCCGGCTTATAAGCCCAACGGACTTCCTTACCTGATCTGGCACTAGGCCTGGATCCAAACAACCGTGTAAGGCCATTACCCAATCCGGATGGTATTACAACCGATCGGACCATGCGACCCATTACCCTGGCCAAACGCCCGTGTACGTGTCCTTGCCCATGAACCGCGGACTGAACCATATGGACCGGACAGAACCTGCATCCACTACCGTTTGGAACTCACACCCTTTGGTAATATGCACCCTGTGATACTCACACCCTTTGGTACTCGCACCCCTTGGTCAATGACACCCATTGGTCTATGGTACCTCTTGATACTCGCAACCGTTGGTAACTCGTACCTCTTGGTTACTCGTACCCTTTGGACTCTCATTACCTTTGGCACTCATGACCCTTGGCAACTCGTACCCTTTGGCAACTCGTACCCTTTGGCAACTCGTACCCTTTGGGACATTCCAAATGTTCAGACCACCGGCCATACTTTGGCACGATCCGGACTGACCCGCATAACCGACCCATTAGTCTAGGTTGTGGTTGGGATGTGGATCGATTATGATCAGGGCCGGAACCCATGATCCAACCATCACACCCCTTCGTGTATGAACAGAAAGAGAAGATGAAGAAAGGATGGAATCGAGACTAAGAGGAATCGGATGCAACAATGGGACCAATCGGAACATCGGTTTGACCACAAGGGTTAACCGCATGCACCTTGATACCCACGGCCCATTGCCTACCTTGGAAACCACATTAGGGTCTTCCACGTTCTTCCCCTTATCAGACTTCCCCATCCCTGATCGGAAATCCTTTCCCAAACGATTACACTCGCCGGAAAGATCACCCCAACAATCGGCCCACTTTTTGGCCGAGAACTCTCTCTCTCTTCTCTCTCTCTCTCTCTCTCACGTTTTCTCTGTGTGTTTCTTTCTGAAACTGAATGATAAAAACGTGCAGGGAGGACCCCTATTTATAGAGGACGAGGGGGTAAGTTTTGCCCCTCGAACGGACACAACTTTTGGGTGAAAGGGCACCACTTGGTCGATAGGGTGCAACCCTTGACCACCCGCAACCCTTCGCCCATATCAGGCCTTTATTGGGTCGATACCAAGCCCAACCACGACCCAGACCCACCAGACTTAGCCCATGGCCTAGCCCAAGGGTCCACCAGGCCACCAACCACATGGCCGGACCACCTTGGCCCGCCACCGGCCCGGATCCGGACCAACCGCCCAGAACCCAAACACTCCGTCCAGCTGAGATGAGCTGATCACCAGCTGGTCCAGCTGACTGAGCTGGTAGCTCAGCTGAATGAGCTGACCTAGGTAGTGTTGATCTGAGCTGAGCTGGGTCGAACCATGTTTAGCTGGTCGAGCTGACCGTACACTCGGTCCAGCTGCCCAAACACTTGTTCCAGCCCTTCTAACTCGTTTCTCTCCCTCTCTTATGGTTAAGTCCTTATGACTTAACTATATGCTGACCATGGAACGTACTTAACTTGATCTCAATGATCCTCAGTTCATTTCCTCGAACCATGGTCAGTCTCACAATCCTTATTCAGGATTGGGGGTGCTACAGTTACCATTGGAACTTTACGATAAAAACCCCAAACACTCATTTTCCCGGATGAAGTTCATGGTTATCGTATAAACGGTAACAATTAACTCAACACCACAGTTTATACGAGAAGTATGAACTTCCTATCTAAAGCGACGTCGTATTATTAAACGTTCTTTCAAAGAAATCGTAAGAAGATTTAAGTCGAAATACGGCTCAAAGAGGCCTAGAACGCAGCTAAATACCCACTTGTGATTTCATACACTTTGAGCCCAGCAATGTTATGACGGTATACCTTTACTCGCAGAAGAAGATAAATCTCGCGAAATCGAAAGATAAATGTCAAGTTTCCAAGATAATGATGAAGATCGAGATAAAAACGACTATTTCCGCGAAGCGATAAACTCAACCTAGGGGCAAAAAAGGAAAGGGGAACCGACCCAGAAGGCATATATATAAGGGGAGCTGGAGCTAAAGGCGCAGGGATCCGGATATTGAGACCTAGAGACGCTTTGTTAGCTTATAAGAAATTAGAACTTAGGTGGCTAGAAGGAGAGAGTTATGCTCAGACATTTCTGCATCTTTGTTCGATAATTCCAATCTCCTTATACTCTACAACTCATTGCACTTAGAAACCCTAAGCTTTATTCTTGACAAGCTCGGTTTCTATGACTGGTACTCGATTACCAGATGAACTTTCTCCGGCAGTTCGATCTCTTTGTCCACTCTTTTAATTGAGCTACGTTCAGCTTGATCCTCGAAAGGGGTACGTAGGCAGCATTTCATAAGGTTCAGTCCGAAATCAATCAAAACCTTTACTCATATCTTTTTTGTATTTTGTTATCGAGCTGCGACTCAACTAGGTTTAAGGTTTTTGGTTGCTAGAACTAGGTAACTTGTTAACAGCTTTTGCGGCCGAATCATTGATAATCCTTTGTAATGATCACAACACTCTTACGCGAATTCGAAATAAGATCTACTTTTTCAATAGATCCATTTTGTTATCTTTTCATACTTTCCGCATTTATTCGATTACTTGTCGTTGGCTCTTGCAGAGAATCCAGGACCTCAGGGAAAGTTAGGTTTTCTTGACTTTCCTTAATTTACGGAAATCGACAGTGGGAATTTTGGTTCCCACAGTGACTTTACAATTCGGCATACTTTGTTTTCCTGTCCAGGAATAACAAAACCCTCAAGTTGTTTCATGTAAATTTCCTCATCTAAATCACCATATAGAAATACGGTTTTTACATCCATTATGGCTTTCTAAGTCTCATAAAGTTGTGATTGCTATCATTAGCCTTATTGATGTTATTCTCGTTACTTGAGCATAAGTATCAAAATAGTCAAGGCCTTCTTTTTGTCGGAATCCTTGAACTACAAGCCTTGATTTTTGTAAACCAGGTGTTCCATCAGGGTTTAATTTTTGTTTCATTATCCATATATTCCCTAATGCTTTGCAGCCTGGTGGTAAATATGTTATATACCATGTAAAATTTTACATGATAGAATCAAATTCACTTTTGACGGCTTCGTTCCAAAACGGAGCGTATGGTGAAGACATGGCTTATGCCAAAGTTTTTGGATCATTTTCTACTAAAAATTCCATTAAGAAATCTTCACCAAAATATTTTTCCTTTGGATCTCTTTTGCTCCTTCTAGGTTCATATTTTTCATTTTCTGAAATATCATTAATAAAACTTTTGACATTTTCTCAGTTTCTGGAACATTGTGGTCGTCTCTTTCTTCTCGAGTTCGTTTTGAACCTTGTTTTTTCTTGCAAGGAAAAATATTTTTGAAGAAGGATGCATTTCTTGATTCCATTACTATATTTTCATGAATATCGGATACTTCAGATTTATGTACCAGAAATCGATATGCACTATTATTATGTGCATATCCGATGAAGATGCAATCCACTGTTTTAGGTCCAATAGTGACCTTCTTTGGTGGTGGTATCGCAGATTTTTCCTAAGCACCCCCACATTTTGAGGTATTTATACGAAGGTAAATTACCTTTCCATAATTCATATGGAGTTTTGCCAGTTATTTTGTGTGGAATTTTGTTGAGGATATAATTAGTGGTAAGCAACACTTCCCCCCACATGTTCTTGGGTAACCCATATTCCTGCAACCTAGCATTCATCATCTTTTTTAGAGTTTGATTTTTGCGTTCAACAACTCCATTAGATTCTGGTGAATAAGGAGCTGTAGTTTGATGGGTTATTCCATGTTCTTTACAAAACGCATTAAATGAACCATCATACTCGCCTCCTCTATCGCTTCTAACTATCTTAATAATTGTTTTAAGCTGATTTTCGACCTCGAGTTTAAATTATTTAAATTTTTCTAAGGTTTCATCTTTGCTATGTAATAAATATACATAACAATATTTTGTGTAGTTATCTATGAAGTTCACAAAGTATTATTTTTCCCACCTCTAGTTTGTATGTATTTTAAGTCACATAAATATGTGTGAATTAAATCTAGAGGTTTGCTAGTTCTTTCAACACAAGGTGAGGGCGTTTTGTGAGCTTAGTCTGTAAGCATACTTCACATTTTTGTTTACTTGTTTTGCATTTTGGGATTAAATTTAGATTCATTAATCTTTGTATCTATTTGTAGTTTACATGGTCTAATCTTTCATGCCATATATTAAAAGACTCAACCAAATAAGCAATTGGCTCTTTCTTATTCATTGAAACTTTTGGAGCTACAATTTTCGGAGTGACTGTCATTACATTCATTTTGACCAGTCCATCCTTAGCATATCCCTTTCCCAAATACATTTCATTCTTCCTAATCACGAACTTGTCCATCTCAAGGGTTGTGGCGAATCCATTCTTGCTAAGCAAGGTTCCCGAGACAAGGTTCTTCCTCATGTCAGGCACATGCTTCACATTCTGCAGAGTGACTTCACGTTCAGATGTCATCTGCAGAACCACCTTGCCGCGCGGCCTTCAATCTTGGAGACTGCAGTGTTCCCCTTGAACAACTTCTCGTGAGTCTTGCTTTTCTGGTAGGTGCTGAACATCGCCCTATTAGTGAAAATATGGGGGGTGGCACTTGTATCATACCAACATTCCTTAGGGTTGTTGTTTTCAACCATGTTGACCTCAGTCACCACTACAACGAGATTCTCCTCAGTAAGATGCGCTTGAGCCTTCTCATATCTGATTTTGCTTAGACACTCAACAGTTCTATGACCAACTTTGTGGCAGTAGTGATATTTTCCCTTGAATTTCTCCACATTCGCATTGATTTCAATGCTTTCTTCTTGAAGTTTGGTCCATAAACTTTCAAGATTGCAGTTGTTTTTGAAGGCTTGCCAGGAGAGTAGGCGTGTGCTTTTCCTTTGCCTTTGTTCTCAGCCATGTTCACATTATTCTCCTTAGGATGTACCTTGTCAGCAATTCGGTTTATGGATTCCATCTGAAGCCTTATGACGAGCACTTCGAGACCCATCTTCTTCTTTTTTTGCTTTAGGTAGTTCTTGAAATCCGCATAGCTTAGAGTAAGCTTTTGAATGAAGCTGAAAGTTGTGAATGTCTCGCAGATACACATTCCTTCAGCAGCGATATCAATTGGAAAATGAGCTGGAATTATTTGACCTGATCCATGATGGGTTTTTAATCCACCATTTTGAAGTCATGGAATTTTGCAACCACATATTTCTGACAGCTAGCGCCCTCACCTCTGTACTTCTTGTCCAGAGATCTCCATAGCTCTTTCGCCGTGGGAATCTCACAGTAGACTCGGTACAATGGGTCAATAAGACAACCAAAATGTATCCTTTGCAGATGAAGTTGGAATGCAACCATATGTAAACACTTGCGAGAGTGTGCACATCATCAATCCCGTAAGGGACAGAGGACTTATCCTCATGGATGAATTTATCCAGCTTCATTGTTGTCACCAAGAACATCATATTCTTCTGCCATATTTTGAAGCCTTTTTCATCGAACTTGTCTGGCATTAATCCTTGAGTGGACAAGATAGGTACAACTGGAGGAGTTGGAACTGCAACCGGAGCACTTGTGGTTCCTTGAATAGAACCCGTTTGATAGAGACCAGCACCAAACAGGCTACGGCGCATGGTTTCATCAGCAACATAACCCACTGGAAGGGTAGGTGTCATTGTTGCAGCAATTGTTGTTGTGGAATCAACGGTTGTGACAGTTGCATCAGTTTGAGCAACGTTGAGTGGGGTTTTCATGTCGATGGTGGTGTCAATGGGGGTGTTGTTAAGATCTGTCATTTTTCTGTTGAGAAAACATGAAAGCGGATTAGACTCCAATAAAAAATAACATATTATTTCAAATAGAATAATAGTTTAAAATTGATTGTCATTTTTGGTGTTTTAGTAGGTCTCTAAAGCATTACAAACTACCAAATCATATTGATATAAGTCTGAAAACGTTTTGCAAACTTGCTTAAAAGCGTTCACAGAAACCGTTTGTGTAGACTTTTAGAATGTTTCAAAAACTCACTTTAGAAAGCGTTCGTGGAAACGAATCGTTTTTATAACATTCTAAGAATCGTATATAGAAACAAGAAATGTTTCGCGGAAATGATTGAAGCAAATCGCAAACTCGTTTCAATAAAAAGAAAACGGTTTTATAAATCCTCGAATAAAGCGTTTATAAAACTGTAATCAATCCGACTAAAGCTTACGATAGAAAGCGATTAAGAGTTAAGAGTGTAAAAGCCGAAAAACCAAATTGATATAAACAATATAAATAATGCGATGTTAAGGAAATATACGATTCAAAAGACCAAATGAAAACCGATATGAAAAACATTTTCTGAAAATAAAACATGGAGTCAATACGAATCTATTTCCTTAAATCTTAATATTCGCTCCGTAGTGAGACAGACTTGTATAAAATAAAGCCCAGGATACAACCATGATAGACGATTCGCGCTCACCCGTGAACGTGGGGGCTCTTCTCTCTCTCACAGTCGTTTGATACATGGAAGTGAAATGCCATATATAAATAATTCACTTTCCTTTATTTTATCCGATGTGGAAAAAACACAAATTTGCGTTTTAGTATTTTTTAGGCTTTTCACATATCAGCCCATTCATTTCTGTTTCACATTTCATTTAAAAACCATTGTCTGTTATAGATCCAACACTTTCTATATGCAACTTAAATGCAAATCCAGTCCTTAACTCCATTAAGACTAATCTCCGGTTTTCATCTCAAACCGGTGTTTACAGAAAACCTGAACCTTGGCGTTAACAACGGCAGTCTCTCATTGATTTTTCAGCAATTAGAAATGAGAAAAGTGAATAAGGAGGTTGATGAATTATAAAATTCATTTATAAAATAGAGTTTACAGATAAAGAAACTTGATTGACAAGTAAACTCAATATGAAACGAATAAGTTATAACTAATTATGAAAAATGAAACTTTTATTCGTGATTATGGAGATAAATACAAGCGATGCTTGATAACAATGAAGAGTATATATAATGATAGTATAGTTTAGCTATCGAGAATTCATATCATTGTCTTTGGCTCTTCCTTTTTATTTTATAGGCCTTTCCGGCAAATCGTAATGGTGGCTTTAACAGGTTGAAACCGGGTTCCGACGGTTGTCTCCCCCTGAGGCCGCGTCTTATGCCGTCGGATGATGACTGTGTCAGGTCTGACTTTCCAGTGTCTTTAAGTCACGGTCTTTTCTGAAATTCGGTTCAAGATTCTGGTTCGAGGCATTAATTCGGCGTATTTATTATGAATTTATGGGCTTTAATTCATTTGATTTAAGAGATTTTAATTTTTCCTTACTGAAAACGAAGAGTCGTAACAAAGTAATCATTTCTTTTGTTCGTTTCGAAGGATTCGACCATTTGCTTCCTTTGCTACATTTGCGTCGTTTCCATACGTCCCTCGGTCAAGTATCCAACAATTTTTGCCATCAAATTTTATGAAGCCCTGTTTTGCTTCTTGTAGATGAGCTTCGCCTTCGACGAAAGAAGATGAGATCAATGAAAGATACCAGAATACTAAAAACTAAAAAGAATTCTAGGCAGCCGCTTAGACATTAGACACTCATGAACCATAGTGATTACTTTTTGAATTGCCTAATTATAATAAAATTATATTGATTGACTATTTATAAATTTGGTAATTTTTATATTGTAAAATCATTCCTAAATTTTGGTAACTCAAATATTAAATATCACATTTTTATATGTTATGCTATACTATTGATTTTTGTGCTCATGCATATTTAAATATTTACAATATAACACAATTATAATTATTGATTATAATCATGTTTATTTATTTATATGTTTTAATTCTTTTATAATTTATATATATAAAACAAAATAGAATATAATTCTAAATAATATTATATGATTTTAGATATAAGAATTTAGATCGGTTCAAATTTTGGATACATTGGGCTGTATTTACTCCCAAATGGAAAAATATTTTTTCTTATAGTTATGTCAAAATTGGATTATATTTTTTTTTGAAGAAGTTATTAATTTTTTTGTTTCCTTGGATTTAGAAAATATATTTTTTTAAAAAAAATAGATAATTTTATATATGTTGTTTTGTGAAGAAATAGGAATGAAAAAATATTTGATCGGTTTGCATAAGTGAACAAAATATGTAATTTTTTGAAATCCTAGGATACAAATACTTCTAAAATAACTAAATCATAATAACTGATTTAAATTTTTTATTCTCTTAGAAGTTGAAGTTGTTTGTAATTTATAAGTATGAAAAAGAAATTGAATATCTTTTTTGAATATTAGAAATATGATTTTATTTTATTGTTGTTCAATTTAACTATGTTGGGTTATAATAATTTCTCTACATTGAACCAAAACTAATCTTCGGTTCTAATTAGGTTAAAATCAGATTAATTTTGTTGATTTGTTTTTCCATCTTACATTTGTAAATATATTTTACCAAAATCTCGTATAGTTTGGTATAAGTTGATTTGGGCTAAAAGTTTGAAAAAGTAGAAGTGTTGCAGTTTTTTTTTTTTTTTGATGATCGTGGGATCCACCAACCTAGATTGATGACCAACTCACGAGGCCCGCGTGTACACCATTTTCGGACGGTAGTCAACGGGGATCAAACCAGGGACGCCGAACTGAAGTTCTCTAGGACCGTCCGCAGCCAGAACCACTGGCCCAACCCCGTTGGTTAAGTGTTGCAGTTTGAAGTTGCGTAAGTAAATCAAACCTCTAATTGTTTGAAAACTTTTTGATTAATTATTTGTATAGGTTATTTTTATTTGGTATAGGTTATTTGTACCACAGTTTTTTTTTGTAAATAAAACATGATATCAGATGATTAGCTGATATTATATAATTTTAAAATTATTTAATCAAAACAGATTCATAATAAAAAAAATATTTTATTCACCTTATAATATATATTATATTATTTAAGAAATAAATTTTATTTAAAATAGATATTTTAATTATAAAACCTCTAACAATTTAATTATATTTTTAAAAATAAATTATATATGACATCCATAATTGAACGGATATTATCTTATAACTGTGATATTTATATACTAAAGTATTTTAATTAATTAGTAATAGATATATAATTAGACTCCTGAAAGTTATCGTGAATGATATACATAAGAAACTGTAATGTTACTAATATTTTGATATGTTATTTGAACTTTTGTTAATTTTCAATGACTGGAGTGGAAGTTATTACTTGAGGGACAACAAATGAAAATATATTAATAAGGATAATTATTTAAAATGATTTAATTTATTAATATATGTATATGACTGATCATTGTCAAAACTAATGTGAAAAAAAAAGATAAACCCATCTATTTAGTAATATTATAAATTGTATTTCATATATATTTATTTTTTTAAATTTTAAATAGTTTACGTAAAAATGTTGGCTTTAGAATATGTGTTTGGTTAACTTCTGCTTAAGGGTTAGCACTTTCTCAAACATTAGAAACAAAATATAATAATAAAAGTATCATAATATCTTCTTAAAAACAATTGTATTTTTGAAAATGGAAATCTTGTAAATTTAGTTATGTATACTAGGATACTAAAATATATAATTTAGAATTTGTTTTCACAACTAAAAATGTCTGTTTTCTATGAAATTGTTTGACTATTGTGACATATAAAAATATAAATTTATATATTTCTGTCTACTAAAATAGAAGTATGTTTGGAAAATAACTTTACTATCATGGGGGATATATGTTTTACCATTCATTTTTAACCAAAATCAAAAGTCTTCATTATTGAAAAATTTGTTATGTATCCCCTTAGGGTTGTATATATTTCCTCTGCCATCTGGAATATATATATAACCAAACTCAAACCTTCGTATAAATTTAACATTTGACTGGTTGTGCAATTCAATTGTTACAATAAAACTGGTCATAACATATGCTAAATTCATTATATATTAATTGAGAAACATTACAATAATAGCCACATATTATTACTAGAATGATTATTAGCATTATGAGAAAATATGTTAGTTTATCTAAACATATATTATATTTTTATTAAATTAACTATCAAATTTATTATTTAGTGTACAAAATAACATTATCTATTATTTCCTTATAAAGAATTACCTAGTATGGGTAACATATATATGACAACTAATAATTTTTAGTAATAAATATTTGATAACAATTTTGTTTCCTCCATCATTTTTGTTTAATTTTATATTATTAAAAAGTTAAACAATCACATAAGTTATATAATAAAAATTTAGATTTTTCTTATAAGTTATTTTTGAATTTTTTTGTAACGACTATAAATTACTGAAACGGTTAAAAATCACACATTGCAAAACTTTTGATCAATTGTTTAAGTTTTTTTTATAACAAGATATAAATGATCACAAAATCATATGAATATGAAGTTCTATTTTAATATCATTTATTTAAATGTCATATAAGTCTTACAAAAAAATATATGTCATATAAAAATACATAAATATGTTAATTTCAAAATTTTCATTGAAAATATTGAGATCTCAATATAATAATTTTGAAATTTGCATTGAAGTTTTAAAAATGATTATAAATTACTAAAACTGTTACAAATCTCACATTGAATATTTGTATACTTTATCTAACAAATCTACCATATATCTATTTCAATATCATTTAAATTTAATTATATATTCTATAAAATTAATAAATGATTTTTTTTATTTATTTACTAATGAAATTATTGTAAATAAACAAAATGAATTTTTTTTATTTATGTAGTTTTTTTTTGGTAAAATGTTAAGTGTTATACCAATTTTTGAATTATGAGAGAAATACATAGGCAATACAAAGAAAGCAGAAAAACAAAAAACAAACCTAAAGACCACAACAACAACCAATAACTCAGCCTTAGAAGAAGAGACCTAGCAGAAAAGCCATTCCACGGCAACAACGAATAACTAAGCCCCAACCACATCAATCCCGCCACAAAGAAGACACGCCGCAACCACTAAGCTGCAACCACATCAGATCCGCCACAATGAAGAACCATCGCAGCCTTGTCGGAAAAGTACGAAGTTACAACCACATCAGTCTTGCGACAACAAAACGCCGCAGCTTTGCTGGAAAAGTACGTAACCACAACCACATCAGACCCGCCACAACGAAGAATCACCACAGCTTCGTTGGAAAAGTATAGAGATATATTTTCACCATTAATTGAAGAGAAGAGCTGCCTTCCATCATCTCTCAAAACTAAAGAAAGTCAATAGCTGTATACTGAAGCTTTTATTTGGAAGGAAGAAGCCAGTGAGACTGGCTGCCACACCTTAGGACCTGCTACAAAAGAAGACAGAGACAAATACACCATCACTGGAAAAATAAGTCGACCCAAGATGACGAACCCGTAAAATCCAAATACGGTATTTGCTCAATACGCACTGCCACATAAGCAAATGACTCCATGAAGAATTCTTGAGAAGCACCTCATGCGAAGCTCGACTGAATAACCAAAAGTCTTCACCGTACATAGAAAAATCCGAGCTCCTCTCCACAACCAAGCCACTTGATAGAGATAAACCGAAGATCTTATTAGAAATTAGGAATTGATGTTCATCAAAACAACTATTCCCTCTCACCAGTCAAAGATATCGCCGAGAATCAATCTTCTAACTAGAATGAGAAACTGAGTTTACAGAGAATCAAGAAGAAGAAGTTTATAATAGCTTTTCTGAATGAAAAATGAAAAAGAACTTGAAACAGAGTATAACAGCGGTTCCTCCGTTGGTCTCCCCTCGGTGTCTCTCTTCTACTCAAATATCGCTGTCAATGCCGTCCTTGAACTCAAGAGACAAAGCAACAACATGAATGAGAGGCGAAAAAGAGGAGAGACACCAAGGGGAGACCAACGGAGGAGCCGCTGACCTCCCCGAGCAAGGACTGGATACGGATCTAGTTGTAGAGAAAGTTTCAGAGGTTCGGAAGAGAGATAAAACTTTTTCTTTCTAAGAGCATCATTAACTATAACATTCCATTTGGGGTGTTTATTTTTTTTAATTTTTTTTGTTTTTAAATTAAAACGAACTAATCATAGATTGCCACGTGTCAGTGGAGCCCGAGAACAGTACAAAAGTTGGTGTTTAATTTGGAGCTTTAGGAGATGGTGCTTATAGTTTTGGTGGACCCACCCACCTTAAGCACCCCCTTAATGGTGCTCTAAACTTTCCTATTTATGTAGTTACTCCATCTTAATTTAGCATAATAATTACTCCCTTTGATTAATAATGATCCATGTTTTAGAAAAAAATATTTGTTTCTAAAAGATCTATATTTTACATTTTCAATGTAAGTAATAATGATAAATTGTAAATTCCAAAAACATTAACTTGGTTTACTTAATTTTGATTGGCTAAAAGTTATTGGAAATAACTAATTACCAAAAACAATGCATTTATAATCTAAGATTTACGTATTTTCTTAATATGTGTGAAAACTCTAAAGTATACATCATTCTGAAACAGAGAAAGTATTAACTTTCAATTATTAAATACTAGTGGTTTGTTCGCGCTTCGCGCGGATTGTTACTTGTTTTCATATGGCAAAGTAATTTTGTAGTGATATAATTGTGATTTTAGGTGTGGTTGTCGAAATTCTGTTTGTTATTTCAATTTATCTTATTGTTGTTTTTTTTTTAATGTTTGTGATTTAGAGATAAATGGTTACGTAGAAACGTTTTTCATGTCCATGATGTGAAAAATGTAAAAGCAAAGATCGAGGTTTTGTGTTTGATTCGATATCTATTTCTCAATAGTCCTTTTTGAAGGGGGAAGAGTTGCTGGCATCTCATTTCGACTATTTTCTGCTGGGAAGGTGGGGTAACCGTAGTTTGTGCTGGACAACCTGTTGAAAAAGAAAGAACAGATCATTAGCTTGTTTTTTTCCGTGTTGAGAATTATGTGAATTTGGCTAAAATGTTATGCTGCAAGGTTGTTGAAAACTTTTTTTTAGTAACTCTGAACTTGTTATCTTTACCAGCTGTTTCATCTACTATTGTAAGCTTTTCTTGTGAAGTAACCGTAGAGGAGCTACATGTAGTTGTCTATGGCTGAATACATTCCGAAGTAGATATATTGCAACTTATTTCAGACTTTGCCCCGAACTCTTATTGATTGTCATGTCGCAGTACATATGTTGAGTGGTGCTCGAAGAACCTCTCAAATCTTTAGTCGTGGCTCCACCAGCAGCCCGCGTATTACATCCATCAGTTGGTTGGGGTTTCCTCTTAACCATGAGCAAAATATTTGAGGAGTTCTAAGGCTGGAGAAGGGGAAGAGGAACGATTTATGAAAAAAAAAATTCTTGTAAATGGAAGTGGTTATTCGTGAGAGAGAAGTGTTCTAAGGTGAGGGAAACCCCCTACCTTTGTGGGCAATGAGGTTGATTTTACAAAATAATAGTAACGTTTTTTTTTCCAATTATTAGTGTTTGTGGTAATGTCTATCAATACGTCCACTGCGCTTATGAAAACTCCCATGTGATTAAGTAGTTTGTTAGCTACATCTAGGGTTTGATTTTTAAAAATTAATTGTAACATATTTTAAAATGATTAGTGGTGGTAGTTATCCACTCTATAAGACGTCGGTTCCGGAGTAGATTTAGTTAACATTTACTTGCGTGAGAAGTAATTTTTAATTTTATAACATATGTAAGGATTTAACATGTCGTTCTTCTTCTCATTAACCTTTGTTTCGTAAGTGTCGTGTTAGATGTTGCTGTTATGCAAATATATGAACCCATATGTAATTTTTCCAAAATGATTTAGGATGGTTAGTTGAGTAAATCGAAGGGTAGTTTCGCAGAAACCTATAATCCGTTAACATTATAATGTCTGCGATAGTTAATATGTCGGATTGAATACAGCAATACAAAAAAGTGTCATAGTTTTGAAGTAATATGACATCAGAGTGACTGAAAATTAATTTAAAACTTTGTTGGGTTTATTCGGGGAAGGATAAAGCCGGTCTGGGAGGAAGTACAAGTTTATTAAATTGTAAAGTTTTTTAATCAGAAGCAAATATAGTAAAAGTGAAGCAATAAAACTTAATATGTAAAATATTTGAAGTACACAGACTTCATTGTTTTGTAAAATATAAAAAGCTTAATGCAACAAACATGTTCACTTCTTATAACTTCAACTCCCCTTGTTGTTCTTCACTACTTAGTCCATGTTTTATTTCTAGAGAACCCAACTTGCTTCTGTTGAGCATCCTCTCTTAGCTTCCCACCTTCACCTGAGTTGTTACTTGGCGCTCATCTTCTCCACCTTCGACATTAGAAGTTTCGACACCCACCTTCATACACGCCACTGCTATTGAGCCCATCAATGTGACTTTTGACAGCTCCAGCCTCTAGCATTTGTCTCCTGGGTGGTCATTCCCACCCTAGAAATGTGAATCATCAATCAATCAGTGAACACCAAGAAATATAAACAGAAAAGTAGTAGAAGTTTACACAGTACAACCCTGACCCTAAAAAAGAGGGAGAGGTCGCCGTTGGTGACTGCCAAAAATTATGGGAAACAATATAGCTCTGGTGTTTTGCAGTGAAGTTAAAGTCAGCCAGCTCCAATTGAAAAAACTAAGTGCTCCAATTGTGGTAGGTCCCAATCATGGGTGTCTTTTGCAGAAACAACCTTGATAAAAAAATAATGCAATAATTTTGTAACACATCAGTTCATCCCCTCTCTTTAGAAAATCTTCATCAAGAAGCTTAGCAAGTCTGTCGAAAACACAGACAAATATTTGAATGTCTGGACAAACAGAAAATATGCGTTTGAAACATGTAGTTTTGGAGTCTCAATGTATGCATATTTTTTGAAGGAAAATGGTGGTTTATGAGTAGCCACATACCTCTTAGTGCTTAGAATTATCATTCATACGTTGGATACTATGACATGTATTGGCTGAGATCATGAGCTGGTTGTAATTGCAGAACCTGAAACTCGCAGTCGGGATTGCTTTAAAGGGTTCGTGAAGCTCAACGAACACAGTTTGGTCAGTGAAACAAATACCATGTGGATTATCGCTAAAACAAACGCTAGGGATGCTACATGATACATCGAAAACACTAAGCTCATAAACATACCCTTCACTTAATAATTTTTGGAAAGTGTTGGGCCGGTGAACATTAATAGATGCCTGAATCATAGTTGCCTGGGAAGAAGCCGGGTTTACAACTTAACATATATCGACTAATATGAGAGCTACAAAATATAAAAGCAAACATAGTTTGTAAAATACCTTGGCATCAAGAAACAGAGCATATCAACGCGCATCAATTGGCCTCCTTTAAAAAAAATCCTAGCCTCCGAGAAGTGGAGAAGTCGACCCTCAACCAGGTGAATGCATCGGCCTGCCTTTAACTAAGAAAAATGACCTTGGGAAGTAGCCATTATGGGAAATACTGCTTGAGAATAAAAGCGAAGATGAATCGGAAAAAGAAAAAGAAGAGGGATTGGAGAGGCAGCTCTCAAGGTCTACATATATACTGGTAGAAGCTTAAAGGCACAATGAATATGAGAAAGTGGATTAGCGGGTTCAATGGATTGAATGTCAAAAGGCTGAGCGTTTCATTGCCGGTTAAAGGAAACAAATCGTCAGGGTTCAGATTTGTGTATATCGTCGACTGAAGCTCTAGGTCTAACTGAAGTCATACTTGTATGGATCAATTTCATGCAGGATAAACAGAGCCCAATAACTTTTAATTAAAAGCTCATATCCCTCAACTTTTCGTTGGCCGTTTAATGAAAAAATGGGTAAAAAATTTTAAAAAGTGCAAGGTGGCATAATTTATCCCATGCTAAATGATGAGGTGGAGGGCTATGGAGAGAAACAACTCTCCTTTATTAGTATAGATACTTATTATTCATAAGTAAAAATAACTAGGATAAGACCTGCGCCTTGCGCAAGGTAAAATATTTTTTAAAATTTATATTTTTATACTCTAAAATCTGATTATTTTTGCAGATCTTTACGGATCTGATTTGGTTTGGTTCGGATCGAATCTTTACGGGTCTGGTTCGGGTTGATTCTTATGTACTTTAATTTTTTCAAAAAAATTTAAAAGAGATTGTTGCTATGATATATAGTTATGAAACTATGTGACAAAGGTTATATATTAGTCTCACATAAAATTATTTCTTTATATGATCTTATATTCATTGTATCTTAATATAAAAAAAAATAAACCTTAATCATAAATATTAATGTGAGATTTTTAACAATTTTAGTAATTTACACTCGTTTTGAATAATTCAAAATACAACATATACCAAAAAATCTAGATTTTAATTATATGATTAATGTAATTATGTAATTTGTTTTAATAATAAAGAAATAAACAAAAATGATAAAAAAAATACATATTGTTATCAAATCTTTATTATTTAAAATCATTAATTACTATATATATTTTAACCACATTAGGAAATTCCGTAGATTTTATTTAAAGTCTGATAAACAATAAAAATATGCGACCAAGTATAGCCTACAAATATTATTTTGCTAGAGAGTATAATTTTTAGACTATAGTTTATATAAAGTGCTCTAGAATTCTTTGAAATAGGATTTGGAAGGCATACACAAGTGCCACATAGGATTGAATTATTTTTTAATTAGTACAAACTTGAGGTTACATCTTTTTAAAAGATCCTCAATTAATATATAGGGGATTTCTATACAATAATGTTAATCTTACTAATGACACGGATCAACCTAGTGTATTTATTATTCTTCTACGTTGTTAGTTTAAGTTCAACAAGCGTTTACAACAAAATTTAGAGCACGAAAAACACTTCAACAAAATATTATTCATAGCATGTGTTAAACAAGTAAGAGCATGATTAACCAAAAACCCCACATGGATCTCTTATTTTTATTTTTTCTGATTAAAAAAGAAAACTAAAAACAGACCAATCGTGAACCGTCACGTGTTAATGAGACCAACAAACAGTAGTGCAAGAACCAGCTCTTATTTAAGAGATTTAAGAACTGGTTCTTAAAATGTTAGTGGACCTCACCTTCTTAAGAATCTCCTAAGAACCCTTTAAGAACTCTCAATAATAGTGCTCTAACACGGGACTTCAACCATAAATATTACTCCTTCCGTTTTTTTTTATTTGACGTTCTAGGATTATGCACGTAGATTAATAAATACTTTTTATCATTTTCTAAACAAAAACATCATTAATTGTTTACCTAACCACAATACAACCAATAATAAAATATGAGCTATTATATCATTGGTCATCTAATATTAATTACTAATAAATTTTACATAGAAAATTGAAAACGTCAAATAATTTGGAACAAAAAAATTTCTCTAAAACGTCAATTAAAAAAAACGGAGGGAGTATTAGAAACTCACTATGTGTTAAAATGTGTTAAACAAGTAACACATTTCCCAGTTTACAATGTTAAACATTAAGGGAAAATGTTTTGCAAAAAAATAGAGAAAAGAATATATATATCTTTCCGCTAAGAACATCCAAAATAAATAATTCATGAAGGAAAAGTGATAAATAAATAAATAAAATGGTACTCCCTCCCGTTTTTTTTAATTGACGTTTTAGGGGAATTTTTTTGTTCCAAATTATTTGACGTTTTCAATTTTCTATATAAAATTTATTAGTAATTAATATTAGATGACCAATGATATAATAGCTTATATTTTATTATTGGTTGTATTGTGGTTAGGTAAACACTTAATGATGTTTTTGTTTAGAAAATAATAAAAAATTAAGTGTTTTTTAATCTACGTCAATAATCCTAGAACGTCAAATAAAAAAAATGGAGGGAGTAATAAATAAAATAAATCGTAATAACCGACCAAGTTAACCTTAAGATGGAATGTTTGTACATCATTGTGGTGTGTGTATTCGCTGTTGACTAAAAAAAGAGTAGAAAAGTAAATATCTTCAGCTAAGAGCATCCAAAATAAATTACCGAATATTCAATTACGGTAAATTCACTAATATCATGAAGGAAAAAAGTATATACAAAGAAAAATAAATAGTTAATAACCGACCATTTTGCCTTGGTGGAGAAGGTGGAACATCTTCAATTCTCTCAGATCTCTCATCTCTTTCGGTTTTAGCTTAAAGAACATTCATGTCTCTGTTTCTGAGCCGGTTCTCGAGGAAACCTGAGTTGGTGAGAAGATCTTTTCTTCTTCTTCTCTCTAACGGCTTCTCAACTTCCTTGCGTCAAACCCATCCTTGTTTCATCATCGGCGCTAGACCTTGTCCACCACACGAGTTTTCCCATTATAATCGCCTTGGAACACTCAGCATTATCAATGTCAATCAAAAAAAAAATGGGCGTCATTGATTTAGATAAGAAGGTGTCTGCAGATTTGGTATACAATGATCGTTTTGATAGTATTGTAACGATCGGTGCATCTCATGGGTGGGTAGCTAGTTTGAAGGACGACGGGCTCCTGCGTCTCCATGACGATCTAAACCCGTATGCATTGTATACAGATCCCATTTGCATCCCTCTGCCTCCTCTTGTGACTCTTCCTCATTGCCAAACCCAAATCGTCACCAACGTTTCAATGTCCTCATCTTCTCCAGAGAATGATGAGGACTGTGTCGTGGCTGTCAAGTTCTTGGGACCTCAGCTCAGCTTTTGCAAACCGGCCAGTAAGAGTAAACCAGAGTGGACCAACATCAAGATCGAAAGCCCCTGCTTCTACTCCTCTCGTGTCATGTTTTCCAAGAAAGACAACATGTTTCGTATTCCCGGATCTGGAGGCCACCTCATAGGGTCATGGGATCTCCACGGACTTAACGATAATCCCAAGTTGCAGAGCGTGCGGTTTCAAAACCTTCCTCCCAAGCTACCCACTCCCATACGCGAGCTTATAGATTCGTGCTTAATGAGCCAACACTTGGTGGAGTCACCATCCACCGATGAGACTTTCTTGGTTAAGCAGTATAGTAAGAGAGAGATCGTTGAAGGTGTTGCTAAAATGAGAACCGAGTTTTTAATGGTGTACAAGCTGGACGAAGAAGGAAACGCGGTCTACACTCAAGACATGGGAGATCTGACCATGTTCCTCTCAAAGTCTGAACCATTCTGTGTCCTTTCTACTTCCTTTCCTGGTTTGTATCCTAACTGGGTTTACATCTTGGATTTCGACGAACACAAATGTGTCCATCTGATGGATGGTTACCCCTTAAACAATACAGCTCCTACAGTCCACTACCACTCTCCTTACTTTATTCCACCTCAAAATATAGTAGACTAGTTGGACTTGAGTCTAATTCATTAAAAGTTTTTTAAAGGATTTATTGTTGTTTTAAGTTTTGGAAGAGAAGAGAGTATTTCGTTTGAGATGGTATTTGCTGCATTTGTTCCATTTTAACTTTAAAAATGAAAAAAAAAAAAAAAACTCAAAAATGGGACACCTTGAACTTGAGTTTGTTTCACTGAGACTTTTAAAAGATTATTTAGAGAAATATGCTTTAGATTCCTATTAATACTATAATGCTCTTTAGTTAATCAATTAATCTGAATTAAAAATAATAATTTTTGTATTTGATATTTAAAAAAAAGTAAAAAACAGAAGGGGGAAAAAGAAAAACCTTTCTGGGAAAAAGAAAAACCCAGAAAGGTAAGTTAATTAGTTTGATCCTAATTTTTGTAAGTTTATTTGTCTTCTCCGCCGAAACTTCTCACCTCTATCAATGGCGATTAGTTTTTTTTTGGAGAATCCTTGTTCTTCATCGGTGTTTATCTACTTTTTTCGTCACAATTTCACTGCGACGGGATATCCATACATCCGATTTAACATAGATAAGAACATGTCTGTGTGGATGGAGAGAAGAGATGGCGAGATGGATGAAGAAGAAAGAGAAACAAAGATCGAAAGAGAGAGAGAGGGAGAGAGAGAGAGAGAGAGAGAGAGAGAGAGAGAGAGAGAGAGAGAGAGAGAGAGAGAGAGAGAGAGACGTGGAGAGAAGATATTGTGCGAGTTTACTATAGATTTAGGAAAGATAATAACCGAAATATGAAAACTTCATTTTTTGTGATTTAGGTGGAATATATAAACTACTTAGAATAGAACGATAAATAAACGATGGAATATATATTCTATCTCAGGCAGATCCTAAGTTTATAGCTAGAACATGTTATTAAACATAAATAAGTTAGACCGTAGAGTAAAGTATAAAACACGTATTCGAGGTAGATGTAGACAACCTATATCTTGCTATAATGCAAACGAACAAATTCTAACAAGAGTAGAATAAATAAGAAAATTTTGTTTTTGTTTTATAACCAAGTTAGATTATTGTAATATATTTTATATTCGATTTTTAAACTAAATAAACTGCATTGATGAGTATTCTACGTATAGTTAAGACATAAAATAAAACATAGTTACAAATTTTTATTTGAAAAAACATATAAATAGTGTTACTTATGTTTCCAATAATTTCTATATTTTTGAAATTATTAAAATTTTAAATAATATTTTTCCAATATAAAAGGGTAAAACATGTCCAAAATTGGTCGAAAATATCAAAAGTCTTAGTAGGACAAATGAAATTGAAAGTGTTCCATTTTGCAAATTTTCCCAAAGAAAAATCGTTATTAGACTCTTTGACTATGAATTTAGTTTAACAATCAACTTGTTAATTATACCGACTGAAATGATCACTCATCATCAATTTTTTATGCAAACAAGCCTTTGTTAAGATTAAGATCCTAATAACGAATAATTGAAATCCTATACTTTGTTCAAAATGAATTTTACTATGTGTTTTGAATGTTTGAAGGCTTTTTTTGTTGAGATTCCAACAAAGATTTAAACTTCATGGCGTAAAGTAAGGAGTAAAATGTTGTATTACAGTTTCGACAAAAATGTTTTGTTTTAAATCCTTGTGGTAAATAGTACTTCCTTGTTCTTATTCTCTTTTTTTCTTGCTATTAATGCTAAAAAATTGTTCTAAAGATATAGAAAAACAAATAATATATTTGCTTTCCGCTAATAACATCCTATATTAAATTACCAAATATAATGAATTACAGTAAATTCATTAATATCCTGAAGAAGAAGAGTAACAAATAAAAACAAATAGTACATATCTGACTACAAAAATGCCATGGCGGGCAAGGCTATTTCACTATATTAATGGATGGATTTTAGGTGAAGAAGATGGGACTGTAAGCTCAAGAATTTGGAGCTTCATAGGTTCTTGCAGTGGTGGAGCATTGGTTCGTGTTTGTGTGTTACACATGGAAAATGAGATGTAACACACGTTTCAGAGAATAAAAAGGAGACATCAAAGATATGATGATGTGGAATATTTCCATATGTTTGGTTGACAAAATATGCTTTAATAAGCATATTAAATCACAAATTGGAAGATTTGGTGATGCTAAAATATAGGAGATGATATATTAGATAATAGGAAAAGATTATTTGATTATATATCTTGGTTTTTCCTAGAATTAGGGGAGAACTTTTTCGATGTGCTAATTCTCACAGAAACACAAAGAGGATTTTGGGGTTTCAGAAAGTGAGTGATTTGTAGACGTGATCAACAGGGGTTGGTTCACGCAAGCTGGGTGAGTTAGGAATTGATCCGTGTCGAGTCGTGTAATTCGGATCAAACAAGTTTGTAAGAAATTGTGTAAAGGATTTCTAATAAAAGAGATACGTGTTTTTGGAATTACTTTGTGCCTTGTGTTTTCGCTGGATCTCGATTCTACAATAGGTATCAGAGCCGGACACCTAAACGAAGGAGGATTCTTCGAACCAAGGTGAGATCCTGAGAAGAGAATATGGCGATTTTGGCACAAAATATGTTGCTGCTCAATGATGTGAATTATGGGTATTGGAAAGTGAGAATGAGAGCAAACTTACGTGGAACTGATGAAGATATTTGGATAGTTGTTCAATCTGGATGGGAAGAACCATGTGTGATTCTAGAAGATGGTTTGAAGACACCTAAACCAAAGACAAAGTGGACTGCAACAGAGAAAAAGTTTTCAAAGTTTAATGCTAAAGCATTGGATACAATCTTTAGTTCTGTAGATGGTAAGCAATTTGAGCTAATACAAGGATGTGAATCAGCTAAAGAGACTTGGGATATATTACAAAACGCCTTTGAGGGAACATCGAATGTTAGGAGGATAAGATTGGACTTGCTTGCATCGCAGTTTGAAAACATAAGGATGACCGATGAAGAGAAGATAGGAGACTTCAGTGCCAAGCTCAGCTCCATAGCCAATGAAGCACAAGTTTTAGGTAAAAAATATGAAGATGCAAAATTGGTGAAGAAACTTTTGCGATGTTTACCTACTAAGTATGCAGCACATAAAGCGGCGATAACTTTGACGATGAACACTGATGAACTGAAGTTTGCTGAGGTCGTAGGGATTTTAAAGGCTGAGGAGATGGAATTAGAATCTAAGTTGTTGAAGTCTATTCAAAACTCAAGAGTTACAGTTGAAGAAAACATCCAAAGAGCTCCAAAACTTGAAGAATCTATTCACCTAATGATTCAGAAACTTGAAGAAACCATGAATCTTTTGTTTAAGATGTCCAATGACACACTGCCTAGAGAAGAAGAAAGACATAAAAAGCATGAAGGGGTGTGCTTTAATTGTCATGGTATTGGACATGTCAAAACAGTGTGTCCATCATTCAAGAGAAAAGAAATTAAGTGTAATAGATGTAATGGTTATGGGCACATAAAGTCAGATTGTGTGAACACAAAGAAGATGAAGATAAAGAGAAGTTACACTGATAAAAAGTCAGAAAGAGAAGCAGATGCTCTCAATTTCGTGGCTCTTCATGGAGTTGTGGGATCTGAAAAAGACATCATTGAAGGTGAATCTCGTACGTCGTGTGTGTTACACACCAATTCTGATGCGTCACACAGTGATACAGAAAGTGATTTAAATGCATATCTTTTTGCTGAGTATCAGATTCTTTTTGGTCAATTTGCTAAACTCAGTGAAGAAAACATACAACTCATCAAGGATAAAGCTATACTAAAAGCTCAAGTCAACACCCTAGAGATGGAACAAACTGGTACAAAGGGCGAATCAAAGTGTATGGTGACAAAGAATGATGATGAAGACGAGCTTCAGTCTCTTAAGAGAGTTATTGCAGAGAAGAACCGAGTTCAACAGGAGTCTGAAGTGAAGTTTCATCAGATGAAACAATTGTTAAATTAAGAACTTGAGAAGAGTCAGCTTTTGGAAAGACAACTTACTGAGAACTACAAGAAAGTAAGAATGTTAAACACTGGTTCAGCTAGTTTGGATCATATCCTATCGGTTGGTCAACCTTCCAAAATCAATTGGGGTTTGGGTTACAAAGGCACTACTTCACAAGATCAAGATCATGACAAGGCTGATGGGATAAAGTTCATAAAAGCTGCAGAAAAATCTGATGATAAACCGAAAGATACAGCACAACAAACTAGCATATTAGTAGCTGCAGAACCATCAAAATCAGTGTCAGAAACGAAGAAGAAGGCATATAATGGATGTTTGTTCAGTGGAAAACAAGGTCGTCATAGAACTGGTTCTCAAATAGTTGATAAAAATGAAAGAAATGATGAAACTCAAGCAAACAGTGTGACATCAAAGGTACAAGACATAAAAGTTGTTGCTAAGCGAAGGAATGGCTGTCACTTTTGTGGCAAGATCGGACATAATGTTGCCTACTGTTATGCTCGTAGAAATCAGATTGAGCGAGCTTGGAGGATGAACCTTTGTTATGTGGAACCCAGAAGGTATGAACAAATATGGATAGCTAAGAAAGATTTGTATCCTAAGTTTACGAAAGGTGTGTCACACAAGCATACCAATGTGTCATACACTCGGATTGGAAATCAATATGCTGAAGCTGAAGAACCAGTTCGATGGACTTCTACTAGAAGACATTGAGAGTTTTGATGGTCCAACAAGTATCATGAAGTTTTTCACAGAGTTTTTTACTCAAGCAGGGAGAGAAAATACTTGATTCAGGGGGAGTTCAAGATAAATACTTTGAAGACATGTATGATGCATATTGTGGTTAGAGGTTAGTGAGCTTGAGTTGTAAAACTCAGTGAAAAAGGGGGAGAATGTAAGCTCAAGAATTTGGAGCTTCATAGGTTGTTGCAGTGGTGGAGCATTGGTTTGTGTTTGTGTGTTACACATGGAAAATGAGTTGTAACACACGTTTCGGAGAATAAAAAGGAGACATCAAAGATATGATGATGTGGAATATTTTCATATGTTTGGTTGACGAAATATGCTTTAAATAAGCATATTAAATCACAAATTGGAAGATTTGGTGATGCTAAAATATAGGAGATGATATATTAGATAATAGGAAAAGATTATTTGATTATATATCTTGGTTTTTCCTAGAATTAGGGGAGAACTTTTTCGATGTGCTAATTCTCACAGAAACACAGAGGATTTTGGGGTTTCAGAAAGTGAGTGATTTGTAGACGTGATCAACAGGGGTTGGTTCACGCAAGCTGGGTGTGTTAGGAATTGATCTGTGTCGAGTCGTGTAATTCAGATCAAACAAGTTTGTAAGAAATTGTGTAAAGAATTTCTAATAAAAGAGATACGTGTTTTTGGAATTACTTTGTGCCTTGTGTTTTCGCTGGATCTCGATTCTACATGGACATCATCAAATTCTTCAATTAAATTTCCTTTTTCTCTTAAGAACATTTATATCTCTGTTTCTCAGTCTTCCGCCTTTTGAAACTGTAATGAAATGATTATAGAATGAATAGTTTATGTTATTTATTCTTATGGCAATGACCAGTTTTTATACAAGCATAAGATCCTAGACTCTTAGACCATCATTATCCCAAAATCCTTAGCATGGGGTCTTTAACAAAAAATAACTAAATATTTGAGTGGATCCCACAAAAAGTTAAGGATCGGTTGCAGAAATCCTAAAATAAAAACCGATTTTAACGGGTTTCTTATATTGTTCACGGGTCCCACTGACATGTACCGATCCGCGATTGATTTACTTTTTATTTTATTTTTATTTTTTAAAACAGAGAAAAAAGAAAAAAAATTCGACTAAGTTCGACTATTTTTTAATCATGCCCTTAGTTCGATAAGGACTAATACAAATTATATCACTATCTCCATCTCAATAGGAATTATCCTATTCTGTATACTAGTTATCTTCTAAGTTGAAAATGTGAGATTGCTACTACCCAAGTTGGACAACAAATCTTCAAAAAGTGGTTGATGTAGTGATTTAATAATAATATTGGCAAGTTGGTTCCTGGAAGTAACATGCTCGGTTTTAATAAGCTTAGATTGAACCGAATCGTGAATATAATGACAAGCTCTTTCAACATGCTTAATTCTTTTATAAAAACTGGATGAGCCGCAATGTGGATAACAGACTTACTATCACAGAAAAGGCGCATTGGAGAAGAATGAAAAATGCTAAACGAAAGTAAGAGTTCTTTCATCCATTTATGTTCCTTAGAGCATCTCCAACGGTGTTACCCGTTGGAGTCCTTAGGAAAAAGGGTATTTCGGATTTGGTAAGGATATTTCAGATTTTTTTTTAAAAAAAGAAAAAGAAAAAAAAAGATGACCATTCACAAGCGGCCACGTGTCCTTAGGACCCACAAATAGTGTAAGGATTCGCTAAGCAACAGTCCTTATTTAGGGATTTTGAAGATGGAATCCTTAACTTTTTGTGGGGTCTACTAATTATTTAATTATTTTTTCCCTAAGGATTCCTCCCTAAAGAACACCATTGAAGATGCTCTTAAGCGTAACAAACAGGGCACAATATTCAGCCTCTGCAATGATAAAGAGACTGTATTTACTTCTTTATCTTCCACAAAATTGGTTTATCACCAAAAATATTATATACGCACTAAGTGATCGACAAGTGATATGGCATGCCAACCAGTATGAGTCGCAATAGACATGGATCTGAATTTGTTTTTAAGAAGATTTCCGGTCCTGGACAGCCTTATAAATTCGGTTTTTTACTTTTTAAATTATGTGTTCTCTATTTTTCATAGATATTTTAGGATCTTTTTGTGATCCATTTTTGGAAAAATTAGTATCTATCATACAAACTTGCAAAAACCAACATTTCTTTCATAGGTATCTTAAGATCTTTTCTGTGATCAATTTTTTGGAAAAAAATAGTATCTACCATAAAAACTTCCAAAAACCCAACATTTCTAATTATGATAACTTTCACATGACAGTTATGCGCTCATAGTAATAAATTATTTTCCCATTCACAATTTAGTTAGTTACTTAAGATGTGTAAAAGAAAATTGAAAAGAGGGAATCAAATCCTTTTGCTTAATTTCTCCATAACTTTCTAACGAATATGCTTAAAATATATTAGAAAAGATGATCTCAGTTAATTCTCTCAACGACTCAAAAGCCTCAACAACACGCACAAGAGTAATAGTATTCTCTATTATAGTCCCCATCTCTGCTCTAATCCAAGCCTGAAAGGTTTCTTGCTTCTTATACGATTATATTTGTACGTTTAAAATATACATCTTCTGTAATCAGCCCTTTCTTCTGTTTTCTCAGTAACCGATACTCCAGAGCCATCTCTTCTTCATCTTCAGCTGTTTGGATAGTTTGTCTCTGCTTTCCTGTTAACTTTCTCTTTTTCGAGGCTTTGTTGGAATCATTAGTAGCAGAAGCATTTTTCGAGCTTTTCTTGTCTTTCCCTCTTTTTTCTTCTTCTTCCCGTTTCTCTTTCCTTTCTTGTAAGTTTTGCTGTCTTTGTTTCTCCCGAGATTTGTCCCTGCGTTTATTCAGAAAAATAATAATAAATCGGTTTAGAGACATGCTTACTCAGACAGCATATGATTCATGAAAATGCCTTGATGCTACAAAAAACGTGTTTCCTCTAAATCTAAACCTGGTGGTTTCACTAGTAGAGGTATATGGAAACTCACTTCAACAATTTTATTGAGTTTTAGCTATCTCTGAAGCACTACGAAAACTAAGAGAAGATGGATATAGTGGGTATGAACATTAAAGTTACAAATGGAGAAAGACTTATTTGAATTTTAAGTCGTGAAACTTGATGCCTTCAACAGGTGTAAAACCGTCACTGTAAAGTCTATGTTGTTTAACTTCAGAGATTAAAGGAAGATACAAGAGGCCATATCCCATGGCTAACTTTCCGATTTCAAGCTCTCTCCATATGAAAATGTGAGAGCACTTATGCTTCTTATAAGCACGGATAAAGGAAACAAATGCCTTTAATCCCTTGTCTGACACTGCCCGGTCCTCCATGCAAATTGAACGTATCTGAATACATTATAGCAAATACTAAACCATCCTGTACAGAGAGAGAGAGAGAGAGAGGAATGGAGGTTTACTTACAATGGGGATGACATCATAAGCATTCTCAGAGCATTTTCTCTTTTGAAGAGGGACCCGTCTTAAGCGCATAAACTCTACATAGTCTTTCTCCTAGACGTAAACAAAGTGAAATAATCAGCTTTTCTTTGCCCTGAATATGAATACAAGAAAAAAGAGAGTATAGCTAAAACCTTGGGCAGTAAAAACACAATGGACCTCCCTTGTCTTCCAAATCTAGCAGTTCTGCCAACCCTATGGATGAATACCTTTGGATCTTGTGGGGGATCATACTGAACCACGTAATCGATGCCTGGAATATCAAGTCCACGTGCAGCGACATCTGTGCAGAGAAGAACACCGCTTGTTGCCTCTGTAAACGAAGCTAATGCCTTGTCTCTAACATTCTGCTTCATCTTCCCATGTATAGGAATTAATGATATGGACTTGAGGATAGGAATTTTTGAAAGTACAAGTCCCCAGTAATTAACAGAAGCACATGTTATGAAGTATCTGCAGAGATATACGTACTTAATTAAATACTATCTGTTAGGAAGCTGTGTTGAAATGTTTTAAACTCACACAATAAGCTTTTTGTTTTTGTTCTCGACCAGGAGATCCACTAGTTGTGATGATTTTTTATCTGCTTCGCATACCAAATACTGCAAGAAAGAAGTAAACTGGTAAGAAATGCATAAAGTAGGAAACTGAAAGATAGGTACACACATAGGAATTACACACATATAAACAATAGGTATTTTTCTTTTTCAATAAAGGGTTAAACCCGAGTCTATTAAAGACACAGACATAACCTCCGGATAAGAGGTGCAGCCCACGGATAGATCCTCTCTCGGGTATTTAAATGGACCGTAAGCAATGGACCTATATCCGCGTTGCCACATGTAGAGCTAATAATTTCGCACTAGAGGGTAGTCGATCCCCGATCTGGACCAACATGGCAACTTTTCCTCTAGTGGAAACCACTAGATCACGATGCGGTTAACAATAGGTATTTGCATGAGAAAAAACAATAGGATAACTTACTATCCAGTACCTCAAGATGCAGACCAGAAGGTGTTTTCAAGTGTTGGGATGATGATTGCGAGGCACGAACTTCAACTCTGACAGGGTTCCTAAGGCCAGCCTTGGCCAGCTCTTCAACAGCTTGTGTCTGAGTAGCTGAAAAGAGGCCAGTCCTACGTTGCTTGGGCAAGCGAGATATAATGTAATTGACTTGCTTCTGGAAGCCCATATCCAAAAGTCTATCGGCCTCATCTAAAATAAGAATCTCAACGTGTCGGAAATCCAGAATGTCCATCCGTTGCATTATATCTGAAAGCCTTCCAGGGTGCCGATCAAGACATTGCCTCCTCCTTCTTCGATAATCTTCATGTCAGCTTTCACCTCTCTCCCTCCAACCAGCAGCACTGAGTTCACTTTTGGCAAAGTCGAAACAAATGGCTTTGCCACCTTATATATCTGGCCTGATAGCTCTCTTGTAGGCGATATAATTACTCCCATTACCTGGTGAGGCTTCAGAGGATATGAAGTAGATCTACTGATGATTTCAACGACCGGCACGACGAAAGCTAGGGTTTTTCCAGAACCGGTGGCTGAGTCGACGGCAACATCCTTGTAGCTGCAGAGTAAAGGGATCGTCGCCACCTGAACCGGAGTGCAGAACTCGAAAGCGGAGTCAAGCACCTTGATCATATCGTCAGATATCGGAGGTTTGAGCTCGGAGAAACGCATCCCCGTTAACGCTCTCTTAGCATTCTGAGATGAATCCATGGCTACCTCCGCAGTTTTGCGTGCCTCACACTCCTTCTTTTAGGTTATCAAGTGGCCCTTTTTTTATAAGCGCCGGCACAAAACGCATCCTATTTAGAAACATGCGCTAAATTTTTGCCAAAACCCTAATTTTTTGAAGCATGGTTCAAAATGGGCTGAACACCATTAGGCCTAAATTTTACGGGGTTAAAACTCTAGTCCATTTGTTTTACTTCACACATTTTTTATAAAGTATTTAAATATATATATATATTGAAATGTTAAATTTGTTCCATTATGCAAAAAAATTCTCATAAAAACATCAAAAACGAATATTCATGCTAAAACTTCAAAAATAAGTTTTCTCCTAAAAACGTTTCATATTGATCGGTTCTGTTTGGTTTGTTCCGCTGACCAAACTGTCTGTATTTTCATTCAAAATATTTAAACTTTGCATATGAGAGAAGAAATGTATACCTTGGACTATGTATTGATGGTTTCAACCTATTCGGAAAGCATAGATGACAATATTCATTGTGATCAGTAATTATGACACCTTACAACTTACCACCATATTTGTACATGCGCCGTGAGATTTTGTTCATCTCTATTCTCGTCCTCGGGCCAAAACATCCTAAGAGATCACTCGATATGTTTCTTCATCCATTGATATATGAGCTGTAATTACTATGAGAGCACGATGTTCTTACATACGATGTCTCATGCAAAGAAAACTTTCAGATGTGAACAGTTTTTATGTGGGCAACTTGTTGGAGCTCAATTGCTGGTTTAGTTAATTTGTAGTGCTGTTATTTCTCACTTTTAATACTTTTTTGATTTGTACCTTATATTTTTAACTTCCACTACAAGAAAACATCGTTATTCTGAGGGACATACCGAGGGAAACTGAGTTCCTCGGAATTTTCTGATGAAAAACCGAGGAAATACCGAGGAAAGAAAGAAATGTGGTTTCCTCGGAATTTTCCGAGGAAATTCCGAGGAAGACCCAGTTCCTTGGAATATTCCGAGGAAATACCGAGGAAACAAGGTTCGTCGGAAAAAACCGACGGTTATTTCAAAAATTCCGAGGACTTTTTGTAGCCGTTAGAGAGCCGTTGGAGGATTTTAAAAATTCCGAGGAAATTCCGAGGAAGTGTCGGTTCTCCTCGGAATTTCCTCAGTATGTCGGCAGGATTTCATCTATAAATTCAGCCACCCCTCTTCCTCTTCATTCCACTCCATTTCTTCATCTTCCCTCCTACTATCACGAATTTGGTTTCAAAAAAACATGTCTTCTTCAAATTATTTTCGTTCTTGGATCGATCGACCTCATTTGGATGCGGACACGAGATTGCTTACGGAAGAATACCAACGAGGTATAACTGAATTCATGGGGTTAGTTCGCCGACAACCGGAAGCAGAAACAGGTAAGTTAAGATGTCCTTGCTCTAATTGTAAAAATAGAAAGGTTATTAAAGAGTGGGATGTTTGGACTCATCTATATTTGAGTGGGTTTACACGAAGTTACAAAATTTGGTATCATCATGGGGAAACTAATTATGAACTTGGTAGTAGTAGCGAACCTCAGCCGGCGGTTAGATTAGAAGAACCTATTAGAATGGATGTAGATTATGGTGTAGGTACTGAGCAGATAGTAAATGATCATTTTAGAGGGGAAGATTTACCCAATGCAGAAGCTAGGAGATTTTATGATATGTTAGATGCTGGAAAGCAACCATTGTACGAAGGTTGCAGAGATGGTCATTCAGCTTTATCATCTGCTACAAGACTGATGGGCATTAAAACAGATTATAAATTGGCTGAAGATTGTGTGGATGCGATAGCTGATTTTGTTAAAGGTATTCTACCTGAGGATAATGTAGCTCCAGGTTCATACTACGAGGTTCAGAAACTCGTAGCTGGTGTTGGTTTATCTTATCAAGTAATAGATGTATGCAGCGATAACTGCATGATTTATTGGAGGGCGGATGACCAGCGGATTACATGTAAATTTTGTGGGAAGCCTCGTTATAAAGATACGAGTGGAAGAGTTCCAGTGCCATATAAGAGGATGTGGTATTTGCCTTTGACGGAAAGGTTGCAGAGGTTGTATCTTTCGGAACGCACAGCGCAACGAATGAGATGGCATGCAGAGCACTCAATAAATGGTGAGATTAGACATCCTTCAGATGCAAAAGCGTGGAAGCATTTCCAATCAAAGTATCCCGACTTTGCGTATGAGAGAAGAAATGTCTACCTTGGATTATGTACTGATGGTTTCAGCCCGTATGGGAAGAGTGGAAGACAATATTCTCTATGGCCAGTCATTGTTACACCATACAACTTACCCCCAAACTTGTGCTTGCGACGAGAGTTTCTGTTTCTCTCCATTCTTGTTCCCGGACAAGAGCATCCTAAGAGATCACTTGATGTGTTTCTTCAGCCACTAATATATGAGTTGCAACAACTATGGGCTCAAGGTGCTGAAACATACGATATTTCGTGTAAAGAGAACTTTCAAATGCGGGCAGTACTAATGTGGACAATAAGTGATTTTCCAGCATATGGTATGTTATCTGGATGGACAACGCATGGGAGGCTATCATGTCCATATTGTCAAGATGACACAGATGCTTTCCAACTAAAGAACGGAAGAAAAACGTGTTGGTTTGACTGTCACAGACGATTCCTACCACCTGATCATCCATACCGTCGGAGTAAGACTTTATTTAGGAAGAACAAGCAGGTGTTTGATGGTCCACCTGAAGAAGTTAGTGGGTTAGGTTTGAAGACACAACTAAGAGATTTTGGTGCAGCAAGGACGCCAGACGTCAGTGGACATGAGCATTTTCCGGTAGATGCTGTTGGAGAACTACATAACTGGCACAAAAAAAGTATTTTCTGGGATCTGCCATATTGGGAGGATCATCTGCTAAGGCATAATTTAGATGTCATGCATATTGAGAAGAACTTTTTTGACAATCTCATGAACACGATCCTTAACGTTCAAGGTAAAACAAAGGATAATTTGAAGTCAAGACTGGATTTAGTCGATATATGCGCTCGTTCAGAACTTCATGTTGATGGGAATGGTAGGGCTCCTTTTCCCATATACCGACTTGATGCAGAAGGAAAAAATGCCTTCTTTGATTGGATTTCAAACAATGTGGAGTTTTCAGACGGTTACGCATCTAATTTGCGTAATTGTATCGACAGAAAGGAAGGAAAGTTTATTGGCTTGAAAAGTCACGATTACCATGTGTTGATGCAGCGCCTCCTTCCGTTTGCCTTCAAGGAACTATTACCACGAAATGTTCATGAAGCAATTGCAGGGAGAAGTGCTTTCTTCCGCGATTTATGCACCAGATCAGTGACTCTTGAAGGTATTGAAAATCTGAAGACTAACATAGCCGTGATTCAGTGCAACCTTGAGAAGATATTTTCTCCCTCATTTTTTGATGTTATGGAGCATCTTGTTATTCACCTGGCAAGAGAATTGGAACTTGGTGGTCCTGTGCAGTATAGATGGATGTATCTGTATGAGCGGTATATGTTCCATTTGAAGAAGAAGGTGAAAAATTTAAGTAGGGTGGAAGGTTCGATAGTCGCACAAATGATCAATGAAGAAATATCAAACTTTGCCGAGTACTACTTTCCAGCAGGAGTTCAGACCAAAAACAGAAGACCTGCTCGGCATGATGATAGAGGCGAACGGGTAACATATCATGTTAAGGTTCCCGATATTTTCACAGATGTTGGACGACTTAGCGGAAAACCAAAGGACTGTCGACTTACTGAGCAGGAGCGAAGTCATTTGCAAACATATTTGCTCACCAATTGTGAAGATGTTCTTCAATATGAGAGGTAAATTTATTATCTTACAAATTTTTATTTTAAAAAATTAACATTTATACCTTTTTAAAAACATTATTGTCATCACATGTACAGGATTTTTATGGCAGAAAAGCGGTTCGAATATAGATACGCCACAGAGGAGGACCTAGAAGAAATTAAGCAGAGAGAATTTGCTGGATGGATGTTTACTTATGTGAGTGCCTTAACAAATTAGAATATCATTTAACACATATTTATACTAATTCATTATATATGTGCTATTAATAGGTGTCAGCTGGTTTGGCCAGAGGTGAAACATATGACGATTGGATACGCGAGATGGTGGTTGGACCAAACTATGTTGTGAAGTCATATCCGAGATTTTGTACTCGGGGATATGCATTCACAACTGAAAAGAGGAGACGTTCGCGTACGACCTATGATGCTGGTGTTTGTTCTGCATCAGGAGATGATGTATACTACGGACACATACGTGAGATTATGGAAATCAAGTATTTGGGCATGCTTGGATTGCGCTGTACTGTTTTCTATTGTGATTGGCACGACAACACTCCAGATCGAGGTGTGAGAACAGATGCATTTGGTGTTACATCACTACATTCGAGGCGAAAGCTGCAATATTATGATCCTTTCATTCTTGCTTCTCAGGCCAATCAGGTAAGTAAATGTTAATTATTCAGAATGATTGATCATAATTTATACTTTTACTAATAATTTTTTAAATGTTACAGGTTTGTTATATCAAGTACCCCCGGATAAGGAACAGAGATGATCCATGGGTTACTGTTACAAGACTCAACCCGAGAGGCCGAGTTCAGGGAAGTTCTGAGCTGGAAGACCCACTACAACCAATCACATCCGGCAACTTAAGTGCTGCAGAAGATGTAGCTGAAGGTGGCCTTGTAGTCGATTTAACCGACTTCGCAGAGGAAGCCGTCGTTCACGCAGAGAATGAACCAGTTATTGGAGAGTTTCACCAAGATCCAGATTCAGATTCATCCGGTGATGACGACTCGGAAACAGACTAGTTTTTTTTTTTAACGGAAAATTCCGAGGAAATTCCGAGGAACATGGGTTTTTCAGTTAAAAACCTCTTGTTCCTCGGAATTTCCTCGGAATTTTCCGACGAAATTCCGAGGAAAGTTACAATTTTCAGGGTTTCCTCAGAATTTCCTCAGAAAATTCCGAGGAAATTCAGAGGAACAAGAGGTTTTTAACAGAAAACAAGGTTTTGCGGATTGATTAACACGTATATAACCTTCATTAAGTGTCTTAACCAGATTATGAATTTAAATTTGGTGTTTTAGACGATAACAAACAATTTTACGATTGCATGAATGAAAACCACACAACATAAGAGAAACACTTATACACTTTAATAAACATTAAAGGGAATACCTACAATTATTTATGAAATTTTGTTATTTCATGGTTTATGATCATCTATACAAAGAATCCTCAATGGTATGCATTACATTTGTATAAAAAATGAAATACGGCCCAAAAATTCGAGGTTTTGAAACCCCAAACCCATGTTCCTCGGAATTTCCTCGGAATTTTCCGAGGAAATTCCGAGGAACAGGGATTTTTCATACCCAGATCCCTAGTTCCTCGGAATTTCCTCGGAATTTTCCGAGGAAATTCCGAGGAACAGGGATTTTCCATACTCAGAACCCTAGTTCCTCAGAATTTCCTCGGAATTTTCCGAGGAAATTCCGAGGAACAGGGAATTATCATACCCAGATCCCTAGTTCCTCGGAATTTTTTCAGAAAATTCCGAGGACATTCCGAGGAAGATAATGTCCGTCGGAATTTTGCTTACCCAGGAAAGCCAATCCGCGTGAAAATTTTCGCGAACCCTAAGTTAATTATTCCGGCGGAATTCCGACGACCCCGTGTCCGCCGGAATTCTTAAATACAAAACACAACACTTCTCTTCTTCTTCTCCGCCGCATCTCTCATTTCTCTCATCCCTCTCATTTGTCTCCGATCTCTCTCAACACCAGCCGGCGATTCCGACTACCCAACCCCACATCTCTATTCCAACTCTAAAATCATGTAAGAATCTATGTAAACCTTGTATTTTTCAATTTCTTAGGGTTTGTGAGATTAGATTTTCGGATTATAGGTTGTTTGATAGATAGTTTAGGATTGAATGGATAGTTTAAGTTAGGATTGTTGTTTTGATTGTTGTTTTAGTTTTTTTTTGGAATTATCTTTGTATTTTTAAAACGTTTTTTGTATTTTTAAAACGTTTTTTCATTTTTAAAAACGTTTTTCTATTTTTAACAATTTTTAAAAATATTTATAAACGATTTGTAACTATTTTAAAAATATTTTTGTAATTATTAACTATTTTCAAACGTTTTTAAAACGTTTTTTGTATTTTTAAATTTTTTTTTGATTTTTAAAAACGTTTTTCTATTTTTAAAAATATTTATAAACGATTTATAACTATTTTAAAATTATTTTTGGAATTATTAACTATTTTAAAACGTTTTTTGTATTTTTAAAACGTTTTTTCATTTTTAAAAACATTTTTCTATTTTTAAAAACGTTTTTCAATTTTTAAAAATATTTATAAACGATTTATAACTATTTTAAAAATATTAAACTATTTTTGTAATTATTAAACTATTTTTGTAATTATATATATAAATCATGTATAATAATAATTTTTTAAAAAAATATTAAAATATTTTTTATTTATTAAAAAAAACATTTTTATTATCTATAAAACTATTATTGTGATTAAAAACTATTATTTGGGATTTTTTTTTTAAAAAAATATATATATATACAGGTCTTATGATGATCAGAGCCGACCTCGACAGCGTCGCAGTCGTGGTGGTACGGGGAGCCACTCCATTCAGGGTTCTGTATCGCCCCACAGCTCTTACCATACATCTCCCTCTCCAATTCCCTCTCATGCTCCTCCCGCTCCCATTGCTGCACCCGCTCCTGCTCCTGCTCCTGCTCCAGAGGGTCCTCCGGGAGTGATGAGAGTTGCGGAGTTTGTTCGACAGCCCGGTCGTGACCATCTTCCCTATCTCACTCCGTATCCACATGGACGGGGTCAAACATGGTAATTAAATCTTTTTTCATTAAAAGTTGATTCATTTTTAATAATTTGTTCTTTTTATTAGGTTCAACCGATCCTCGAACGGGATCAGCGCATGGATCAACCGTATGATGTACTCGGCCCTCGACAAGGGACATCCGACTTTCACCGACTTCCCTGTCGACAAGAAGCATCTGTGGTTTCAACAGTTTGCGGTAAGTATTCTATTTTTTTACTTATATTTTTAATCTTTAATATAAATTTTCTACTAATATTGTTTTATTTTTAGCAAGAATTCAACTGGAATGCCGATGAAACTTTGTATATCTATCACCACTTCGTCCATAAAGTTATGGAGAACTATGGGAAGCAGATCCACGAGTGGAAGAAGAAGTGGGAAATAAACAAGGTTCGTTTGCATTTATTAAACAATATTTTAATTTAATAAAATATTTTTTTTTATTTAACAATTTTTTTTATTAAAAGGTCCCAAAGTCGATGAACCCCACGGTCTGGCAGGAGTTGGGTGTGCATTGGAGTAAGAATGAGACGAAACAAACATCTTCCACCAACTCCACCAACCGCATGAGCGACCGTAAAGGGAAGGGCATCTTCAAGCATAACTTGGGTGCTCAATCTATTGCCACTCTCGGGGATCGCATGGTAAGCTAGTCTTTTTTTATTCTATTATTTAAGTTTTTAAATTTTATTTCTGTGCATTTCTTCTAATTACTAATGTTTGTTTAATTTATGTTTTTTTTCAAGGCAGAAGAAAATGAGGGCGAGCCGGTTGATGATCTCGCCCTAATGAAGAGGGCGTATACCAACAAGAAGACCGGCGAGATTGATGATTGTGTTGAGAAGGATGTGGTCACCCTTCTCGACACTCAGCTGGAAGACGAAGTGTCTCAACTTCAAACCGAGGATGACGATTCGACTGGTTCGACCTACTTGCCTCGGGTTCGGATCAACGAAATCGTTGAATCGGTAAGTTCTTTTTTAAAAGTTCAATTCATCTTTTCTATTATTTAAATTTGGCACTTTTCTATTTCAGTCGGTTCCAAAGAAGAAGGACCGTTTATTCGGTTTGGGTCGTCGGTCCCGGTCGGTTCCGTCTTCTGCTGCACCACCGCCATTTGTTGATCCAGAAGTACTAATGGGTCAGTTGCAAGACAAAGATGATCGAATATCTGCGTTGGAGACCCAGATGGCGACTCAACAGGCGGGCTTTGAGGCACAGAGGAGGCTGAACGAGCAAATGATGGAGATGATGAGGAGCTTGCACCCGAACGAGGTGTTCCCGAGCATGCCAGACCCGAATTCCCAAAACCCGTAGTTTTTTTTTTTAAACTCTGAATGTTTTATTTTTATTTGTATGACTTTGAATTTTATATAATATGTTTTTTAATTTTAATTTTAATTTTATATTTTTGAATTTAAATTTCAAAAATTTAATTTTTTTTTTAAATATTCTTTTGGGATATTCCGAGGAACACAGTCCCTCGGAATATACCGAGGAACTTGTCCCTCGGAATTTTCCGAGGAAGAGCATCCCTCGGTATATTCCGATGAAAGTGTTCCTCGGAAAATTCTGATGAACATTTCCCTCGGAATTTTCCGAGGAACATTTCCCTCGGAATTTTCCGAGGGACTGTGTTCCTCAGAATTCTCGGAAGTTTCCGAGGGACCTATTCCCTCGGAATATACCGAGGGAAATGTTCCTCGGAATTTTCCGAGGACTTTTCTGACGAACTGCCATCCTCACAGTTTCCTCGGAATATGGTTTCCTCGGAATTCCGTCAGAATTTTCCGAGGAAATTCCGAGGGAAAATGAAATTCCGAGAAGTTTTTTCCGAGGACATATTTCCTCGGTATGTCGTCGGAATACCTTTATTCCGACGACATACCGACGATTTCGGCCCTCGGAAAAAGCCTGTTTTCTTGTAGTGTTCATTTAATTTCTTTCAGCAAGATTTCACTTGGAATTCGGGATTGGCATAGAGGGTGAAAAACGCTTTCACATGTGTTGTGGCTCACCACTGCAACGGACACATCAGTGAGTGGAAGCAGAAGTTGGAACGTAACAAGGAGCCGAAGCAACCATTTAGAAGGATTTGGTAGCACAATGAACAAAACCAAATACAAAGTCTAATCTAGAAACCAACTCGGGTAACCGGCGTACTAACCGTGGCGGGAAAGGGCTTATGTCCACAAGATGGGGGCGACCAGTTTACCTACCCGGGAACTTCAACTAGCAAGTTTTCAAATTCACATTTAAATAATTTTATTAAAATATATTAATCTATATTGCTTTTAGATTGCAATAAACGATGGTAACCCATCAACGATTTGGCATTGTTGAAGTCATCCAGCTTGTGGAATTGCAAGCAAACATCTGTTGACCCAGGCTACTATGTGTGAAGACGGATCTTTTGCTTCTTCCAACACACTAATCTGAAACAAACTGAACAACCTTGTTCTTGAGGTATGCTTCCAAATATTTTTTCCATAATATATGTATATGTAATATGATTGATTATAACTTAATTTTTTTTTCATTTAGATTGTCCCAAAAAAGAAGGCCGTTCACCGGAGATACTTCTTCTTCTTCTTCTTTGGCTAACTAGTCATATCCCCGTTGAGGAGCTTATAGAACAAATGAAGAATAAGGATGACGAGATTGAATACTTGAAGACTGATGATGTTGAAATCCGGGCTGACAATGTTCAAATCCAGGCTGACAATGTTCAAATCTGAGCTGAGATAAACTAGACTCTCATCCAAAGTTATGGGATAAGATGAAGCAGCTTTTTGGGAGTAACTTCTAGTTTCTTTATTTATTTTATTCAATTAAAATTATGTATTAGTTAAGAATTTTTAATTTTAATTATGTTTGCACTATTAATATTTTATTTTTATTTGAATATAATAAAACATTTTAATTAAAATATAAAAATATTTAATTAAATATAAAAAATTTTGTTTTTAAATAAATAAAAACAATCTGATGAAAAACGGTCATCATGAATTACCGACATAATTAGTTGGTTGGTAATCACTGACGGAACAAGATTGTCGGTAATTCCCAACAGATCGAATTCGTCGGTAATTCTTGACTTCTTGAAGGAATAGGACCATTGGTAATTCATGACTTCCCGATGGTAAGGTGGTTGGGAAATTCCTATGGATTGATGTGGTTGGTATATGATACTAGTAACATCTCAGTAAATATCAGTTGAAGCATCTCAGTAAATACTATTACAAATAAGTAACTTATATCTGGCTAGTTAATACTTCCAGAGAATTTCAAAATTATCAGTTGAAGCATAAGAGTTTGAATTTTTGCTTAAATTTAATTCTTCTAGTAGAGTAGTAAAAAAACAAGTTGAAAAGATACATGCACCACATCTGAGACTATCAACTAAGGTGTGTTGAATAAAAATTTAAAATTTGAATCACTACAATAGAACTGTTAAAAATGAAATTTGATGATGTCGATTATTTGATGTTTCATAAAAAGAAAGTATGAACCAATGACGCTCTATGTCACCTTCTAAAGATTTTTGATATTTCCATATCATCTTACATATATAAAACAAGTAGTCTATTATAAATTATATAATTTTTTTATTTCTGATAAAAAAATTAATAATTTTAAATTTCTATAAACATAGATTATATTTATTTAGTTTAGATATAGAAAAACTAATATATATTTTGTTAAATAGGTCATTATTTTAGTCTACTCTTGATAAGTCAATTGATCAATTTAATAAATTAGTTAATGTGATTTATTTGATTATTTACATTAATCAGTAAATCATATAATTTTTTTAAAAAAATCTTAATAATCAATAAATATATTATTACTAAATTAATTTAACAATAGATTTTATTTTATTTTATTTTTAGTTATAAAAAAATTGTTGATAAATAAATCCAACAAATCCTAATAAATTTTTTTAATATTTTAATAAAATAATACATTGATTAATTTAGTAATTAGTAATACATTGTTATTATAAATTCATGTTAATTAATATATTCTATTAAAATAGAGTCGTTATTTTTATCTACTATTGACAAGTCATAGTAGGACCATTTAATTAATTACCTAATATAACATATTTGATTATTGAAAATATAAATAAAATATATTTTTTATAAAATATTAATAACTAATAAATATATTAATATTAAGTTAAATTTATTTATAACTACAATTTAATTATTAGTTATAACAAGATATGTTGAGAAAAAATCTAACAAAATCCTACTAAAAATTTTAAATATTTTTTTTATAAAACTAATAAATTAAATAATTTCATATTGGTAATATAATACATTATCATTAATTTTAATAAAAAAATATACTATTTTTATAAATTTTAAAATTGTAGCATGTATTATTTTAAAATAGAAGTACTATATGAACTAAATATTAAAAAATATATTTAATTAGTAAATTAACCTAATTAATTTTTAAAAAAACTTTCATTTAAATAAATTATCATTAACTGTTGAAACGGATTAAAATTCACAAACTATGTAAGGGCATAAATGTCTTTTTCTTTTTTTAATGAAGAAACTATTTGTAAAAATATCTCTTTGATGAAGATAAACATAAATAATGGTACAAGCAATGTAGTAAACTTAAAATTTTCCCCTATTTATTTTTATTTATATATCTATAAAGTTGTGTGTGTAAAGGTTTTTTGTATTTTTTAGTGAAGAAGACATTTGTAAAAATATCCCTTTAATGAAAGTAAACATAAATAATGGTACAAGCAATGCACTAAACTCAAAATTCTCCCTAATATTTTTCTACAAAAAAAATTATTAACATATGTTAATCTTTTATATCTACAAAAATATATTATCTTTTATTCACTTTGAAACTCACAATAATATATGGGGGATTTGCTAAAAACAACCTAAAATTTCAATTTAAACCTATAAGTGTACCACAATTTCAATCAAATGCAAAATCAACCTACAAGAGTGATAAAAGTACTATTTAACCCTTATGACCAGACAAAAAAACAGAAGTGTATTTTACGTTTTTATTCTTTGTTAGTCTACACGTAACGGAAAGAAGTCTCCATATATATAGACCTCGTACGAAGTCTATTCATTCGGTAGACTTGTTATGTAGTCTATACCATAATTTTATCTAATAATTTAATTTTAAAAATGTATAAAAATAATTGTTATAATATTTTTAACTAATCATTAATATAATAGATAATATTAAGTAAAAAAATTAAAATTTTATATAATTAAACATTTTTAAGGAACATTTAGGGTTTGAGATTTTTGGTTAAGAGGTTCGTAGACATATTATAAAGTCTACATATATTGTAGACCTTTTTTTCAGTCTACACACAATTTAACCTAACCAGATTTAACCAATATAATTTGATGATCAAATAGAACATTTACGGTTTGAGATTTGTGGTTAAGGGGTTCGTAGACATATTATAAAGTCTACATATATGTAGACCTTTTTTTCAGTTTACACACTAACCTAACCGGATTTAACCAATATAATTTGATGATCAATAAAAACATTTACGGTTTGAGATTTGTGGTTAAGGGGTTCTTTTACATATTATAAAGTCTACATATATGTAGACCTTTTTTTCAGTCTACACACAATTTAACCTAGTATATAAATATGATTTCTCAAGCTTTTCAGGTAAAACAAAACTAATCTTCGCCGTATCTCTCTCTAGGCGATTTCCGGCGAGATTTCCGACGAGATTTCCGGCGAACTCGATCCACGCAGTTTCCCATCCGCTTCGTCTCTGTCTCCTCCATTGCTCTGGTAAGTTAAATGTCTCTTTTTACCTCTCTGTTGATAAAAAGTGACCACCTTTACATTTTTCTCTTTTCAGATCTAAGCCGGCGACTTCTAATGAATGATGCTTCTCGTCCAAATCTCTGCTTCCGGTCAGTATCATGGCTTTTACTTCATCTCTCTGTCCTAGCCAGCAAGGGACTGTGCTTCATCTTTCCAACGTACGTCTCTGTGTCATCTCTATCTCTTGTTTAACTAATAACCTAACAAGCTCATCCTTGTTTACTAACCTTTTAGTTTCTTTTGATTCAGATCTGAGTTGGTCAGTCTTAGATCCATTTCTCTAACGAGCATTGCATCCTCTCTAATCCATTTCTCTACTTCCGGTGAGTCTACTTCAATTTGAAGTGTAGTATGAAGTTTCGAATTTGTAGACTGAAATTTTGAATTTGTAGACTGATATTTTGAATTTGTAGACTGATATTTTGAATTTTGTAAACTGATATTTTGAATTTGTAGACTTCTCATGTAAACTGATGTTTTGAATTTATAGTACACTGATGTTTAAATTTATAGGCTTCTCGTGTAGGCTTTATTTTAAATTATAGACTTCTCGTGTAGAATGCACTTATATAATTCTTTGTTTGTGTCTTCTTGGTGCATGTTACAAAATGGATAAACTTGATTTCCTATCGAGGTTGTATACTCTAGGGAGGAGCTCAAGAACTGTGAGTAACAGACAGTTGTATCAGGCTTTTGTACCAGACATATGGTTGTAACAAGCTTATGTAATTTGCTTGCAGCAGACTTAAGTATTAGTCTTCTTTTACAGAAGATTTTTATAGAAGTATGGTACTCGACTATATATCAAATATCATCATTTGTATCAGTATATTACTCTTCTTTCAGAGATTTTAATTTATATTCGACCAAAAGTACAATTCCAATACAATCCAGAGATTTACATATTAGTCTATCTTTATAAGAGACTTAAAAAGAAGTCTACTTTTTGTTCAAGAAGACTAACATGTTGGTCTGCACGACAGAAAGTAACATTAGAACTCAAAGTAATAGAAAAATTAAGACCTACGATTTCAACAAAAATTCATCAAATAAGACAACATCCAAAGCGACAACACAACTGATAAGTTAAATACATAAGACATAAGACAACATCCAAAGCAATAAGACACCATCCAAAGCAATAATACAATTGATCAATTCAACACATAAGAGATAATACATAAGACAACATCCAAAGCAGTAAGACAACACTGGTTTAACTTGGACAGTTTGGATGTGACCTGGTTGTTTGCACTGTGACAATTAACGTAGACTTACTAATATGTCTACAATTGTTTCCTAGCATATAGCAAAATCAAAAGTATTATACTTTCATAATTACAACATTTTTTCTATCCAAAATCACTCAAACCCATTATGATTAACTATTACACACTTTCAAATGAAAAAATTGTGAAAAAAATTAATGCATAGTACACAAATTAACTTTTAATGTAAATTTCAAAATAGACTTCATGTTCAGTCTACAACGTGGTAGACTTTCTTTTCAGTTTACATCTGTAGACGGTCAGATAGGTCTACTCTTTGGGTTAGTTTTTGCAATTGACCATTTTACAGGTTACTTTTTATAGTTGAAAAAAAGTTGTGATTTTATATAAGCAGACTTCGTTTTCAGTCTACAACTTCAAAAAAGTTAGTTTTCGCTATTTACCAGAATTTTTCAGGATTTGACTTTCAGAGGTAGACTAAATATACAGTCTACATGTTTTAGTTTTTTTGAATGAGGTTAGTTTTGCAATTGACTATGTTTGACTTTTTAGGGGGTAGACTGAAATGAACGTCTACATATTTGCAGACTTCGCAAGAAGTCTACTCTCAAATCCAACGAGTCAGTTTTGCATTTGACCAAAATAAAAAAATAGACTTCACGGGTAGTCTACATTTTTTTTTGGAAGAGAAGACTGCATCTGAAGTTTACATATTAAAAAAAAAAAATAATTAATTTTAAAAAGTTTTAGTCAAACACAAAACTAACCTTTTCAACGCAGTCAAAATTTTGGTCAAATGTAAAACTGACCTTAAGTAAACTTCTTCGACAGTCTACGCTTCATAGACTTATGTTGAAGTCTGCTTATGAAAAGTCAAAAGTTCATTCAAATGCAAAACTAACCTCTTTTGTGTAGTCGTCTTTGTAGGTCTACGTACTTTTTTGTTTTTGTTGTCAAAGGTTAAGATGTAGACTATCGGGGAATGCTACGTTACAAAAAAAAATCCGTTTAGTCAATTGCAAAACTGACCTGTGCGTTGACAAACAGACTGCATTGTATGTCTACATAAGGGCGTAGACATATAAAACAGTCTACTATCGCGACACAAATCTGAGAAACGACTTAAACCATGAAAATAATTACTTTTTTGCAGTGTGAAGCTCGTTTCCAGCCTTTTCAACCATCCAAACTCCAATAATGACCAAAATGAAACATTTTTGATGATTCACAAGTGAAAAAATACGAAATTATGAAGTTTATGTTTATGAAAATGAAGGTTAAGAGAGATTTTTAGATGAAAATGTAGAGAAAATGAGAGGAAATGAAGATTTGCTTGCTTAGAATGAAAAAAAAGTGGTTGAAAATTCAATTCTAAAGCTTTAAGAGATCAAAAATGGTGGTTCATGGTGTTTGAAAATATTGATGATAATGGCATAGTTGTAATTAAGAAGAAATGTTTATGGTGTATTTGGTTTTTTGTATTTTTCGAAATTAATAAATAAATAAATAGTAATGGCAAATTTGTAAATAATTCAAAAACTTATTGGTATTATGGAAAATTCAATGATGAATAGTAACTAAAAAAAAGAGGTTGTTTTGGGTTTGACTTGAATTTTTAGGTTGTTTTTGAAAAAACCTCATAATATATTATCAAAAAGTGATTATAAATAAAAGAGAATCGTATCTAATTAACCTGTATTTCATCTATTATTTACAAAATATGCTATTAGAAAATTTATAATTTTAATAATTCACTAAAGATATTCATGATAAATCAATTTTAATTATAAATTTAATGTTTATTTTAACTATAAAAACATGTTGAGAAAAATACTAATAAATCTTACCAAAAATTCAATTATATTTTTATAAAATAATGAATTAATTTAGTAACAAAAAATTTCAAAGTCATATAATCTTAAACTCAAAAAACAATTATGTAATTTTCTAATTTTCTCTTGTCCAAATACAATATTTTTTCAAATAAATGTTATTAATACAAAATGAAATATTCCAAATTTTATAAAATATAATACCATAGATGCTAAAGTATAATTTTTTGAAATGTAACACGGAAAACAAATCATTTTGTTAAATTCAAAAGTACTATATTACTTTGAAATCTTAATTTAACAACAAAAATTAGAAAACTTAGTACCATATTTGGGAGCTAAATCCCGCAGTCAAAAATTTAATATGAATAAAGTAAGTTTTAGAGAAACAGTGGGAAAGGTCTTTGTGAGTAGATCTCTAAGAGAGTTTGCACAAACTGGATTGATATATACTAATGACAGTGAATCCAAAGTACACAAAAAATAAAGCACAAGAGAATACAATAGAGATAAAGTAATCTAGATCCCGAGTAAGTAAGTCAAGTAGCGCTTGATGAATAACTTTCTTGGCTTTGTCTTTTATATTGATCAGTTCTCTCCAACTATCCCGTGTATATAGGGGGCATTTTTCGTGCTTTGCTATGGAGGTCTCGGATTGTTGTATAAACAGCTTGACCACGAGGTGACCAGGTCTATGATCGTTATCTGTAAACTTAGAGATCGCTACCTTGGGCTGCAAGGTAGCCATTTGGGTATAACTAGCTGGGTTTGCGGATGGATCATGTCTTTATTGTCGATTCAGTCGTTTTAATTGAGCCTTTTGTGGGCCTACTTTATGTGATAAATCTTGCTTCAACACCATAACATTCAAAAAATATCATATACCGGTAAATTTTACTAAAATAATATGTTTATGCGACTATGTATAGAATTTACTAATCTAATAAGGCTATATTATTTAGATAGAACAACGAAATTACTTATAAAATCTCACAAAGTACTAAAATGATAGATGTTAAATTAATATTTTTTTAAAACACAACATGTAAATATAAATAATCCTAAATAATATAAATAATCATAAATAAATATAAAATGTATTGTATGCAAACTGTAGAAATTTAAAAAAACATATTTTGAAAGAGATGCTCTATTTGATTAATTCACATTATCAATTTACTGTACCGAACTTGAAAATATATTAGCATGTAAAACAATTAATAAGAAAGTAAAAACAAATCACAATATAATAATAATGTCGAATATGGAGGTTAAACAATACTCCCTCCGTTCCATGAAGATAGTAATTTTGAGATTTATTTGTTTCATAAGATTGTAGTTTTGTGTTTCGAATGTAACTTTATACTTTCTTTACCTATTATCCTATATTAATTAAAACAATTACTACATGTAAAATTTTTTCTTTATAAATCATGTAAAATGTTGGGTTATTTTTGGTATTGTAACTTTATTTTTGACGTGTGAGAAAACTCAAAAGCAAAAAAAATTTAGAACGGAGGGAGTAAGATATATTTAAACATTATATACCACTATATATTCAAAAAATTTATGATAATATAAAATTATACATTAATAAATGAAAAATACCAGCACATAAGTGTTCTTAAAACTCTAGTTAATTAGTAAAATAAAGTGTTGCATTTTATTAAACGAAATCATTGTAATGTGTAAAAATTGAATATGTGTTGAATGATGAGATGGAAAAAATAGATAATTTTTTTATTTATAGATTATGTAAGAAATATGGTTAATTTAGGTACTTTAACTTTATTTTTAAAGTGTGTGGAAACTCTAATACTACAATTTTTATGGAACAGAAGGAGTAATATTATATATTTACACAATATATACTCCAATATATACAAAACGTTTATGATAATATCGAAATTTTACATTTATAAATAAAAAATACTCGCATGAAAGTGTTGATCAAACTGTAGTTAATTAGTAAACTAGAGTGTTTAATTTTATTAAACAAAATAATTGTAATTTGTAAAAGTTGAAAGTGTATTGAATGATGAAGTGAAAAAATAGATATTTTTTATTTATAAATTATGTAATTAAAGAAGTAGTAGGGTTATTTTTGGTACTGTAACTTTATTTTTGATGTGTTTGAAGACTTTAAAACTACAATTTTGTGGAACATAGCGATTAAAAATTATATATTTACACAATATATACCAATATATATTTAAAACGTTTATGGTAATATTAAAGTTATAAATTTATAAAATAAAAAATACCCGTACTGAAGTGTGAGTCAAACTCTAGTTACTTAATAAAATAGAATGTTGAATTTTATTAAACAGAATCATTTTAGTGTGTATAAGTTGAATGTGTATTAAATGATAAGGTAGAAAAAATGAAGATGATATGAAGTGTTAAAATATGAAATTGAGTGTATTAAATCTTGAAACTATAGTACATTGCACAAAAAGATGCCTAAGAGCACATATATCCAATAAGTTCTCATTTTAGATTTCTCATACCACAAACAATAATATTATGTTATAAGCTAATAACACAATTAAATTAAAAGTTTTTTCATTAATTTGAATCACTTATAAAATGACACTTGTCATAAGAGTACTAAATGGTATCTCATGAGCTCTCCGATGAGAACATTTTTCTTCTTTTCACTCCAATTTTCATTATTCTATTATTATTTTCATTACTAGATACCCATTGAGATACTTCAAATGGGGTTGCTCAAACCATTCATTATGGTTTCAATAGAAGGTGGGAGACATGGCATTTCACTTGTGGGCTCTTCAAATCTAATTTGCAATCAAAAGTATCACGGGTCCCCGCGGATTTGGTGGAAACCAGTGTCTTCTCCAAGTCTAGCCGTAATTTACCCAAATTATTAGTAGTAAATAGAACACTCTAGGAGTAATGATCAGTACTGATTTAACAAATCATCCCTTGATGAATGAAAGTGTACTAATTATTGCTCTTTAATTCGTGGTCACACAAAATAGTACGTAGCCTTTATGAAATAAAATTTATGGACTGTCTCAAGTCATTAATGTGTCTAACAAAACTAAACAATGATTGATTATAATATCTATATATCTATATCTATATATATATATAATACAGTTCTTTCTTTCATGAGAGAGACACGTCATCAAATAGGTGATTTTGAGCGTACCACGTGTCTTTTCTATCAAAGCGTTGCGTTTCATTTTATTGAAGGTGGAATGGATTTGGGCTTCGGTTTGTATATGGGCTTTATGTTTGACTTAATGGACCCCAAACCAAATAAAGAGCAACTCGAAATGTAATGAAACGCGACATTTTTGATTTAGGGCTGAATCCGTTCTTCATCTCCGCCATGCGAGAGTTAAACTCAGATCTATGGTTTCAAAAGCGTTCTTTCATTGTCTTCCTAAAAATCTGAGAGGCAACCAGTTATGGGTTGATCTTCTTAAGGTCGTTTCTTAAATCCATCACCCACGATCTCTCTTAAATGTGAGGCGGTGTAACTGAAATTATAAGAAAGTAGGATTTCCTACTCCGAGAACCATCTCTTCATTTCGTCTAAACAAGTAAAATTATTTTCTGAAAAATGGCTAATACAACAATCTTTTTTTTTCTAATTTGAAGACCGGACACTCCTCCTATATCCCTCTATATATTAAAAGAGAAGTACATTTGCTACGTGTCACTCATACAGAGCTTCTCAGAATAATTTGAGACATTTGATTGGTTGATTTTTTGGAATTTCTTAATCATTTTTTAAATTAATCGTCAAGTTCTAATATAGAAAAGTACCAATAAAATCGATCTCACCATTAAATTCATCGATCCCATTAATTTTAAGAAAAAAATAATTTGTTATTAGTTTCCTTATAACAAATAAATTACTTGCGCAAGAATATTAGTTAATACATGTAATAATTAGTTTCCTTATAATTAATTAATACATGTAATTATTAGTTGCCTTATAACAAATTAATTAATCTCGTAAGAATATTAGTTAATACATGTAATAATTAATTTCCTTATAACAAATAAATTACTTGCGCAAGAATATTAGTTAATACATGTAATAATTAGTTTCCTTATAATTAGGTAATATATATAAAGTCGTTTCAACATCCCTCTATATATTAAAAGAGAAGCACATTTGCCACGTGTTACTCATACAGAGCTTCTCAGAAGAATTTGAGACATTTGATTGGTTGATTTTTTTGGAATTTCTTAATCATTTTTTAAATTAATCGCCAAGCTCTAATATAGGAAAGTACCAATAAAATCGATCTCACTATTAAATTCACCGATCCCATTAATTTTAACAAAAAGATAATTTGTTATTAGTTTCCTTATAACAAATAAATTACTTGCGCAAGAATATTAGTTAATATATGTAATAATTAGTTTCCTTATAATTAGTTAATACATGTAATAATTAGTTGCCTTATAATAAATTAATTAATTTCGCAAGAATATTAGTTAATACATGTAATAATTAGTTTCCTTATAACAAATAAATTAGTTGCGCAAGAATATTAGTTAATACATGTAATAATTAGTTAATACATGTAATAATTAGTTTGCTTATAAGTTATAACAAATAAATTAGTTGCGCAAGAATATTAGTTAATACATGTAATAATTAGTTTGCTTATAATTAGTTAATAAATGTAATAATTAGTTTCACTTTGTATATATATATATATAGGTGAATCTCGATGTTTTTACACCCACACATTCTTCTCTTTTAGGTGTTGTGTGCTGGTGAAGCAATCAGATGTGGCGATCAAGGAGAGATTTGGCAAGTTTGAAATAGTTCTTAATCCAGGTCTCCAGTTTGTGCCCTGGATCGTAGGTGATTACGTCGCCGGTCACCTCACCCTCCGTCTCCAGCAACTCGAGTTCAATGCGAAACCAAAACAAAGGTAATCAACATTCATTCAACACATATCTCCTTCTTTTACTAACCAAAATTTTTTTTTATGTTAACAGGACAATGTGTTTGTGACAGTGGTTGCATCATACAATACAGAGTCTTGGTTGACAAGGCAAGTGATGCTTTCTACAGACTTAGCAATCCTACTTCCCAAATCAAAGCTTATGTCTTTGACGGTAACTACTAACTCCATCACCATCTTCTTACTTTTCCTATCGATAAAGTTTCCTGAGAATATTGGTTCTGTTTCTGTCAGTGATCAGAGCATGCGTACCAAAGCTGAACTTGGACGATGTCTTCGAGCAGAAGAATGAAATCGCTAAATCCGTGGAAGAAGAGCTCGACAAAGCCATGATTGCTTATGGTTATGAGATCCTTCAAACCCTTATCATCGACATCGAGCCTGATCAACAGGTTAAACGCGCCATGAATGAAATCAACGCCGGTAAGTCATAACCTCTCAAACCCTAGAACCACAACAACGAAGTTAGGTCACTGATGGCTTTGTTTTCAGCGGCGAGGATGAGAAAGCAGAGGCCGAGAAAATCATTCAGATTAAGAGAGTAGAAGGTGAAGCTGAGTCCTGTTGTGGTAGAGCATCAATGGAGAGGCAGAAGAGCTTCCGTGGTGGGTTTCTAGAGAAGCAGAAAAGCTTCCGTGTGGTAATGGAGAGGCATTTGAGTTTCATTGGTGAGAGGAGGAAGAAGACTAAGTCACATGGGAAGAGAGGTGACTCGCCTCTTCATATAGCAGCTAGAACTGGGAACTTAAGGAAGGTTAAAGAGTTAATCGGAGGTTAAAGATCATTAAGCTTATACCAAAGGTATTCTTGAAGTAATCAATCATTTTACTTGATACGTAAAGAGTTAAATACTCTTTTTTATCTCAACGTGTTGTTGATAATAGTGAACCGTCTTCTTTTTTATGTTCTACAGACAAGACAGGCGTCACTATTTTCCGCCACACAGACAACCAAGGTTTGTTTTGTTTACCAATCAGCAGAGATAACTTATTTCTTTAACAATATTAAGATTGGTTACATTCGGTTAAACCAACAGGTTGAGGATCTTGCTCGGGTGTCACTTACGTCACATGTTTATATTGATGTGGATGAAGGACGAAAACAGGTAGCATATTATCACAATTTTCTTTGATCTATTCTTAAGACACGTCTTTTTCATTTTCTGTTTTTGTTGAAATCGAAAACTGTAGGTCACAAATGAAGGCTTGGAGCAAGGTTACTGCGTTGTGCCAAGTGCGAAGCGGCTAATCTTCTTAGTCACCTTCTTGAAGAGGTTCATGGGAAGAAGAAGATCATCGATATTGTTTTGTTGTGTATTGTTCTGGGTATTGCTGCATACTTGTACAAATAAGTTTCTGATACATATGTAAAACATACCAGATACAGTTAAAAAAGCAGCCTTTAACGGATTAAAACCTTTGTCCTCTCCTCTGCAGTGTACTGATGTAATGATAAACACAAAAGGACCCATCGCTACTCTCTCTTGTCCTCTGCTATTACCATTTCTTACCCGACTCAGTGTGTGAGGTTGCTTGTTACTTTCTGTATATCTGTGATCTTTCTATGAGAGAAGCGTCATGACTATTGAAGTTGTTTCTTCCTGCAGTATTGTGTTATTTCCATGTTGTTCATGTCCATACATGATGAATATATGTGTATTCCTGTGTACTTATATTTTTGTACAAGAAAGTACCAAAAACAAGCCTTAACACACCAGCTGATATACACTCACATCCACACACAACAGAGAACCCAAAAAACAATCTTTAAACTCTTCCAGGTATATCACTACTAACCACATGACCAATGTGTTCTCACGTCTCTAAATATATGGATCCTCATCGAGATGTACGGACCGCTAACATGTGATCAGCATTCAGGAGCTCTGGCTTCAGTTTCATGATCCATTAATGCTCTAACCTGCTGTCTGAACTGGTGGTGGATCCTCCTGACTACTGCTTGGAGGTTCATCTGTTCTTTGGCTTCTCCTCCATTTTGAAAATTCGGCTAGACCCGTTTGCCCGCTCATGGTGAGCCCAAACCCAACCAATGTGGCTAAGAGAATGGACACAACCGGCTTTATGTGAACCTGCACAAGTAAACCATCATAGGTTAGGAGATAAAACAAGAAGCATAGACTCATGTTCTGTTCTTAAGAGAATAAAAACTCTCACCAATGAGAAGAAAATGTGAGAGAAAAAAACTACAAGAGCGACTGAACTGTGGCGTACATCCAGATATATTGCTTCTTCACTACACAACAATGAATAGGATATCAAATAAACTTATGGCAAGCAATTTTTTTACTGAAAGGAACTTGTACCCATTGTTGTTGTGGTCATCGAAGCAAGAAGACCAAGAACGCAAGAGAATGGTAAAGATATTGCAATGGCGCCGGATTTCATTTTCGTAAGTTGTTAATGATATTAGGACAAGAAGATGTTGTTACCAAAGCTTGGTACAGAGAAGTGTCAGAATCATAAATTCACTAAATCTTACCAGAAGCTGCTCGAGGAAACAAAAGTATGCAAGCGTGCTTACAATGACAAGTACTGGAACATCCTTCCATATACTGAAAGGAATTGAGTACCCGGTCACTAATATCCATAAAATCGAATTGTTTCAAGAGGTGTTAACTTGCCTGTAGTGAGAAGCCTCAGTATCAGCAGCTCCAAGATTCCCCAGCGAGTTCTGCATGCGAAGAAAGGTCACAGGGAGATTCTGAACCTCTTGCTTGCACACATCACATGTTCGGTTTCCTTTAATAGTGAACCATTTGATTGTACATTCTTTGTGTGCAAGAGCTAATTCCTCTTTACACATACATTCCATCTTGAAGGCATCTGAGTCTTCTCCCAATTCGACCATGCAGATTCTGCACACAGCTTCTTCTTCAGGAACATCTTCTCCGCCATCAACATTCGTGTCTGAAACATTTAACTAATATAAAGCTACACGGATAGAACCAGAAAATACCAACCTTTCTTGTCTGTTGGTTCTAAAAAAACCCAACCTTTCATACCAAATAAAAATATGGGACGAGTAAAATGACAATATCTAATCTGCATAATAATTATAAAAAATAAATATAATAAAATAACTTTTTACCATAATAAAAAATTAAAAGTTGTATTATAAAATATAAATAAAATTTGATACGAGGTAGGTTATATAAATGAATTATCTTATTTTCATAAAATTATATTCATGTAAATTTGAATTTTATTATATATACTTTATAAACAAATGTTTTTATAAAAAAAGATACACATGTATAAGATATCTAATTTTCGGTAAATAAGTTTTTGAATAAAAATACATCTCGCGCTTTAAAGTGCGGGTAAAAATCTAACAATAAAAATTATTATTAAATATATAATAAAAATATATAACAAAAGCAAAATTAATAAATATTAAAATTTATAATATGAATAATGAAATTAAATTAAAATTTCAAATAAAAAAACAAAACCTTGAATCAGAAAAAGCTCCGGTCAGATAGTTACGATTAAATCCCGAAAGCAGCTGCAAGAGGTGGAGCTAAGTTGGCTGAGCAAGGAAGCCGAATTTTCATTCCAAAAACTTTCACCGGAGGAAAAAAGTATATGAAGCAGCACTACTATGATGCCATGGCTCTGTGCAAGTACCATGGATTTCCAGATATTTTCATCACTTTTACGTGCAATCCAAAATGGCCTGAAGTTACAAGGTATAAAAAAAATATAACCTGACCACCGAAGTCAGACCAGAAATATTGTGTAGAGTTTTCAAGATGAGACTCGATAATCTTATCGGCTAGTTGACAAAAAAGGACGGCTCCTTGTTTGGCCATGTTGCTGCATGTAAATCTCATTGCACATGTTCTCCAGTGATGCTTATATTAATTGTTTTTTGTTTGTAAGAACTACTTTAGATAGTATTTTTGTTTGTTAAAATTTCTAAATCTTTTTTTATTTCATTTTGTCAGTAATGTACAAGATTGAGTTTCAGAAAAGAGGAATGTCAGACGCTCATATTCTCGTCTTCATGGAAAATGAGCTAAGTTTCCAACAGCCGATGATATAGATAAGATTATTTCTGCTGAAATACCAGACAAGACTGTAGATCCGGATTTGTATGAAATCGTTGGTGATTGTATGATGCATGGTCCTTGCAGTGCAGCAAAGAAGGATAATGTATGTATGGTTAACGGTAAATGTTCTAAGATGTTTCCGAAACCTCTCAACATCAATACATCGATTGACGCAAATGGATTTCCAGTTTACATGTGTCGTATTGATGGTAGGTTCGTTGAGAAAAATAGTATCAGATTAGACAATGGATATGTTGTACCATATAATAGAGACCTTATGCTTCGATATCACGCCCATATGAATGTCGAGTGGTGCGTCCAAACACGAGCTGTTAAGTATCTTTTCAAATATAGAGAAAAGATACTTAACCTTAGCTATGACAGGTGAATTAGTTTTCAGGTGAAGAGAAGGTTTACCTTAGCTCTGACAGTATTATCCCAGCCGTTGTTGACGTAGAATAAAATGTTGTATATCCTGCAGTTTTTGAATAGTGTTAAAGTGGCTGGACTGCCTAGACATAATTTGAAGCTGAAGGTTGGTGCTTCTATTATGTGTCTCCGTAACATGGATGTTGCAGATGGATTATGCAATGGTACTAGGCTAATTGTTACTCAGCTACTTCCCCATGTGATAGAAGGTAGAATTATAACCGGAAACAATATTGCTGGAGACAAGGTTTGGATTCCTAGAATGTTTGTAACACCACCTGACACAAAGTTTCCCTTCAGAACGCGTCGAGGACAGTTTCCTGTTACATTGGCTTTCGCGATGACTATCAATAAAAGTCAAGGTCAAACACTAGAAAGTGTTGGTTTGTTTCTGCCTAGACCAGTGTTCTCTCATGGTCAGCTCTACGTTGCACTTTCAAGAGTTAAGTCGTGATTTGGATTAAAAATCCTAATAACTGGTAAAGAAAGGAAGCCGGAGACAAAAAAAAATGTTGTCTACAAACAAGTTTTACAGAATATTCCGTAGGAAGGGTACGTAATTGTTATCTATTTTTTTCCAATAAAGTTTTTAAAATATATGAACTGTTACAAATATTTTTTTTTTTGGAATTTGCCAGATGAGTAGTGATGAGTATGAAGATCGATAGTATTTCATTGCCAATCAGTTTTCTGACTATTCCGATCATGGTATGTTACTTTAATATTTTTTTCTGTTCAATAAAGAATAGAAAAGAATAAATTTTTCAAATTATGTAACACATCCACTTGCTTAAAAATTAAAATACATTTTTTACAGGTTTCTAATGGAAGTTGTTTTCATTATCAAGACAAGTACTTCATACTTGATCAAGTACTTCATACTTGATATAATTTATGGATAATACTTTCAATTTTTATTATATTTTCTTTTAATATGTCTACATAAACTTTTTGAAAAAATAAAACATAATAATATTTTTACCTAAAATAAAGACTTACAACACATATACAATACAATTCTAATTAGTGATAATATAAGATATGTTAGTTCTAAAACTATACACTATTAATTCCAGATTTGTAAAATAAAATATATTTTTAAACACACAAATTATTTTGGGACGTTGCAATTATGCATATCAGAACAACTACCTCTTGATACTAAAGTTACTTTGTTCCATCTCGTCCGTGTAAAATTCGAGTACCAACATTTTCATGTGCATGATGCTTTCTCCCAAAGACGGTGGTCTTATATAGTCTGTTACTGCTAAAACTTTGTACTACTTAATCAATAATTTGAATCTGTTTATGCCCACACAGGGTGCAGGCTGGTCACCTAGTCTATATATATAAAATAGTGTTTTTTTTCTACGTGCATCCACGTTATCAAATAAAGTAAGGAAAACTTTCCATATGTCTGTCTCCTTAAATATTTATTATTTTCGTTTGGTTTAATTTGTTAATGGGCTTTGGCATTTCTTTAATTTGTGGGCTGTGAATCATATTATTGATCTTTACGGAAAAGACAGAAGAGGTTAAGTGAAAAGATATTGCAGACTAAACATAAGGAAGCATAAGGTAAGCAATAAACACCGATGAAGCGATGGGTTTAGCGTCTTCCATTACTTTTGTTGTCGGTTGCCCCGCATCTCCATAGAGTAACTGGTTTCTAATGTAAGTTTCAGAATTTGCAGCATTATCAACAGGTTCTGCATCAAAACCAGAATTTTTCAAAATCATTTTTTTTTTTAGAAGCCTCTAAGAAAGGAAGATTTAAATCCTCTTAACCGGCTTGGTTTGCAAAGTGAAAGTTTCAAACAATTTTGTGTAGAAAAAATCTATGTTTTAAATATGTATATTACAAAGTTAAAGAATCGTTGTAGGAGACATTGAAATCAATTAAAAGTAAAAGGAGAAAACATAATTGGAAGAAAAATAAATGAAAAAATAAAAAATATATATATTCAAGTGTATGTGTCAAGAGTAATATGAAAATTATTACACAATATCATAGTCTAAGAGTTGTTATGTGTAGAAACTTAATTTTGGTGTTTGTTATGAATATGTGATCAATTTTTTCCTTAAAATTATTGGTTATGAAGTTGTTTCACAAAAAAAAAAAATGTTGGTTTTGAAGTTGTTTCTTTAATATATATACCGATATAAAGTACTATTCATTACATCTTTTATAAAAATTTTAATAACCAATAAGTTTATAATTTTAAATAAATAGTATAATAACTAGATAAAAGGCGATAAATTGTTTTAATAAAAAACATGAAAATTAATTCTAATTTCTGTTAAAAATAAATTAAATTTTTAAGTAATTTATTTTATTTATTTATTCGTTAATCCGTCAATAGGGCGGACCTACCCTAATGTAAGATAATAGTAGTTGAGAATCAACTGTGATGAGACTCCAAGGAGGATCTCTTGCTTGATAAAAAAAACATGCATGGCATTTGTATCATGCACTAGTCAATATGATTATGAGTTTTAGCTCAGATCGTTTCAACGTTCAGTGAATCTTACATATCAAAATTTCTAGTTGCACTTTATCTGGCTAGCCGATATTCAGATATATATAAATGACTGACTGAAGTTGACAAAAAATGATTGACTGAAAGCCTAAAGATTCTTTTATGCAAACACAGAGAATTGTAATAAACATTAGAAAATTCTTCGAAGAGGATTGTGCTATAATCTTGTATTCTTGTGTTCATATCTAACTTTCTTGAATTGAAGTTTTACACTTTAATTAATCATTCAAGTGGTTTTTCCTTGACTTTCCACTATATGTTTGTATATTGTTTGCTATTGAGTAAAAAATGCTACTCCATAAACGTCACCTACTATTTTTATGAAACTTCACTATTTTTTTGGTCGAATGTGAACTCGGTTTCTAAAATAAATTTGTAACACATAAAAAAAAAAACAGATTGTTCTACTACTGTCATTTACTGTAAATCGGAAAAGAAAACAAAATTGAGCTAACTTACTTTTTAGGAAATCTATTCGTATTAGAAACATAATCATTACCTACAATTTTTGTCTTTCATAGATGATCAAACTCAAATATGTAATCATAATATATGGCGCACTGGGATGAGAGAGAGAAGGGAGGAAGAACAATAAAGCGTCGCTCAAGTATTTCGTGGTAAGAGTAAATGATATTTCAGATCTTCGTAGTGATTAAAGTTTGAGTAGGACCCATCTCATTCACCTCTTCAGCTACTTCTACATTTTTGTTTCTACTAGAATCGATTTTAATTTTTACCCAAATAAACAAAAAAAAATAAAGTGTTATTCTTCCAGAGCTTAGAGCATATTAACCCTAGCACCCTATTTAGGGTGTTTATTTTTTTTCTGATAAAAGAAATTAAAAACAGACCAATCACGAGTCGTATTGACGATTATATAATCAGATTTCGAATTTTATTAATAATCTTATGTATTGACTAAGTTTTATATTTTTTATTTGTTTACTTTTATTAGATTATTTGTGTTGAACAAGTAATATATAACCATATATAGAATATGCGTTTTAAAATTAATTCGACATAATGACACCAAACTATGTTAAGTATTAAGACAAAATAAGTCTTGTTTTGAAGAAACACATGTTCATATAAGTTTCTCATATAGTATATATTAATTTATAGTCTAGTAAAACTATATATTTACTTATCTTTTCTAAAATTTATTCTTATTATTTATTAAAATATGTGATATTCTGAAATGGCCCAACTTGAGACTAAAATTATATTATTGTATTCTCTTTGTTATTTATCGAAGATTAATTTATTATTAATTTATTAATTTGTTATATTTTATGCTGTATCTTCAAATATGTAAATATTGTTTCTCAAGAAAAAATTGTATGTCAAATAGAAACATGTATATAAATGTGCATGAAGAAGTAGAATCTCAGGCACGGAGATGGCGTGTCCAATCTTGAAAGCCGCCCACCATCTTTATTATATTTGATTCCAAAGTACTGATCTCTGCTCAACTTGCAGATACTTTGTTTCACGAACTAACGCTCTTTCTCGCTCTCAAATTTCTGATTAATTGCTGCAAAAGTCAATTATTAGTTTTAAAAGGGCAATAAATTTCACCATCTATGTAGTCTTTTAGTCGCTTGAGTTTTATTTGTTTTTGATTAGTAATTATCGACACCAACTCACGACTTCTTAACTGAGACTACAAGAAGAATATAATCAAAGTTTCGTTATGTCATATGAATTGAAATAAGTTTACCTCAATTGTCATAGTTATGGCAATAGCAACGGTGTTACAGAATTATTGATTCGGATTTAAGAAATAAATAGAGAAAGACAAAACTGTATGAATATAATTAAAATCATGTTATAGTCTCCTCAAAAGGGTATATTTATGAAATTGAATAACATCTTGGATCCGATTCATATCTCAAATTAATATCATGCGTGCATGATCGAAACTTTAGTTACATTTCTATGTGGTTTTTTGATTAACATGTGTATCTCATACCCACGGAGAGACTCAAACTAATCCCACAGAGTAAGTGTAGCCCTCGGATAAACCCTCTCTCCGGGTATTCAAATGGGTCCTAAAGCATGAGTCTATATCCGTGTAAGGTGACGAAGATAATTATGACTTAGTTTCGCGCAGCAGGTACATTTCTATGTTTATGTATAAAATTATTCATTAACAATACGAACCATCGATCTCTTCTTTAAATTTTTGTTTGTCTCTAGTACATTTTTTTGGGGGGTCAAACTCTCTAGTACATTGTGTTCGTTTTACGTGCTTAAAGAAAAAACCCAAATCTATATTGGACAAACCTTCATGCACGTTCACCTTTAACCAGTATCGAACTCATGACAACTAAACATTTGAGATTAACTCGAAAATTGATACATATATATATATATATATATATATATATATATATATATATATATATATATATATATATTTCATCGGATAGATCATATCTGCATGCGTATTTCATTGAAAAGAAACATACATGATTTTCCTTAGTTGATCTCTATTAATGTGGGCTATAAACAAAACATAACTAAAGGAGAAGAGACCCGTTACAAAAAAGATATGGTCAGGTAAACAATATCTGACAGCCAACACATTTACTTCAAACCTAACGTCTACCTGGTTTTGTCTTGGCTCCATCTTTTTAACTTTTTGTTTATTTTCTAAAACAATTTATTGTATTATTGTCATTAATGTATCGTATATACGGAAAACCTACATAGATATTAGTGTACAAAACATTTCAAATTTTTTTGAAAGGGAAAGTTCAAGTGAAGGGTGGCTCCTTAAGAATCAATTTGATTTTGAAGAGACAAATTGAGGCACGACTGGTATGACATCAAGTATTTATTGCCTTAGATATATCCCTTGTCTTTTTATTTTTTTTTGTAACAAAGTTATTCTCCTTATATCAATTTAAAGATCAACTTATAGATGATAAATCTATATTGTGTTTCATTTTGCTTAACACTAAATTTATTCTTAAACTCATATTTTATTTTGGGTCTTTCAAAAGAAACTGAATTGTTATGCCATCTGTTTATGTCTTCATAAAACATGATAGGGATCCATTTGTTTTTTTTAATTACTAAGAGGTTCGTGCCGAAGCCCTAATTCTCCCAGGTCCGAAATCACAACATGTAATATTGGTTTCGTCTCAACTGTCACTCGAACTGGGCAAGGGATCCATTTGAACCGAACTAACTTTTGTATAAGCCGATATAGGTTTATCTGAATCCGAGTGAGATAAAAAGAAACAACACCTAAGAAGCCGAGTGGGAAACAGTAACAAGTGAACGCATAAAATTTATTAGCACGAATTAAAAGGTTTTAAAATATTGAAGTAGAGTATAAGAAAATAATTTTAAAAGGCCATACGCAGAATCACCAAAAGTACAAAATAAAAACAAGTTGCCAAAATTTAACTTGACTACATGGTTTAACTTTATAATATTTTTAGCAAAAAAAAAAACTTTATAATATGATATGATGGCCAAAAGTAGCGGATGCCTTTGCTAATATGGCGATATGCTTGAAATTGCAGAAGTGTCTAAACTCTATAGGTTAGTTTTTCTGATAATGCCACTGTACAACATAATTAACAGAAAATATGCGGAGTGTACTCCATATCATTCAATTGATTTTCTCACGAGCGAGGGCGCTAAAATAAATGTGAATGCAGTAATTTTCAAATACCTTTTTCTTTCTTTCTTTCTTGTATCTGTTTACTCGAAAACCGGGATTGGTCGGACCATTCGCAACCCATATATATACGTAGATTAAATACATATGAACGTGCATGTCCGTGTTTGTGTGCAGTACATGTTTGTGTGTACAAAAAAAACAATTATACCGAGCTTGTTATAATTCAAAGCTTTACCCAAAAAAAAATATCCATAAAAAACTTTTGCTAAGGAATTTATGAATATTTCCCTTTGCATATATACAGCCTTTATCTCTCTATTATAAAGTATTCAATAAAACGTTCCCTATATTTATATCTAAAACATAAATGACGCACACCCAAAAAACCTAGATCCTCCCCAAATTTCATCCAACGGCCCGCATAATAAATAACCCTATCAAAATTTTATCATATATTGAAATTTGATAGCGATAGTTTAGTCCTCGATGTATGCGAGTCCCTCATATTTACTCCTTCTCTCTCTCTCTCTCTCTCTCTCTCTCTCTCTCTCTCTCTCTCTCTCTCTCTCTCTCTCTCTCTCTCTCTCTCTCTCTCTCTCTCTCTCTCTCTCTAATCTTGATGTCTCCCTGCGTCTCTTTCTTTCTCTAAATCTTTCTTTTATTTTACTATTTGTGTGTATCCAACCATAAACAACGAACTAGGAAGAGAGAGAGGGAGAGTGAGAGAATTGTAGTCACGATGCAAGAGATAATATCCGATTTTCTTGAAGAGTGTGAATTCGTTGACACTTCACTAGCCGGAGATGATCTATTTTCTATCTTAGAGAGTCTTGACGGCGCCGGAGAGATATCCTCCACGGCTGCATCTACACCTAGAGATGGAATCGCAAGTTCAAACGAGTTAGCAACCGACCAAATCCATGAAACTTCATCTCCTAAAAGGAATAAGAGGAAAAGACTAGAAACCGACAAAGAAGAGGAAGAAGAAGAAGACGGAGAAGGGGAAGAAGATAATAAGCAAGATGGGGAACAAAAGATGTCTCATGTAACCGTGGAACGTAACAGGAGAAAGCAAATGAATGAGCACTTGACGGTTCTACGTTCTCTTATGCCTTGTTTCTACGTCAAACGGGTACATGCTCAATGCATCCATACATTTTCTTAGCCAGTACTTTGGTATATGAGTTGTTGTTGCGCCTGACTAATTAATATTCTAAAACATTTGTTCAATTAATCTTTTTGGTATACCTAACTATCATATACTCTTCCCCCCCATTCCACAAATATTGTAGTTTTGAGATTTTTATTTGTTTTACAAAGATTATTGTTTTGTGTTTTCAATGTAGTTTTATAGCTTCTTTCTCTATTTTGCCTATATTAATTAAGACAATTACTATATATATATTTTTTTATTTTCTTTTAAAGTTATATATTAAAGTAGTGTTATTTTCGGTATTGTAATTTATCGTTAAATTGTGTGAAAAATTTAAAACTAAGTCCTCTCAGAACGAACGAAGAAATATCAATTCTTAGGAACATCAATTACAAGAAAAGCACCATATCTATGTTTTAAGAATAATGACAATTATAATGACATTTGGTCCCACTAACCATCTCCATTTCTTTTCTTTCATGTCACAATGTGATAGATAGAATGTCATTATTAATTAAATGATATTGTTTTTTCCTTTGATCATGATAAAAGGGGGACCAAGCATCGATTATAGGAGGAGTTGTGGAATACATAAGCGAGCTACAACAAGTTCTTCAATCTTTAGAAGCCAAGAAACAGCGTAAGACCTACGCGGAAGTCCTAAGCCCGAGACTAGTCCCGAGCCCTCGTCCTTCACCGCCTGTCCTAAGCCCGCGAAAACCGCCTCTTAGTCCGCGCATCAACCACCTTCAGATCCACCACTACCTCCTCCCTCCCATAAGCCCTCGAACCCCTCAGCCCACAAGCCCATACCGAGCCCATCCGCCGCAACTACCACTCATCCCACAGCCTCCTCTTCGTTCTTACAGCTCATTGGCAAGTTGCAGCAGCTTAGGGGACCCACCTCCATACTCTCCAGCTTCATCTTCTTCCTCTCCTTCAGTTAGTAGTAACCATGAGAGTAGTGTGATAAATGAGCTCGTTGCTAACTCAAAGTCGGCTTTGGCTGACGTGGAAGTGAAGTTCTCAGGAGCTAATGTGCTGCTTAAAACGGCGTCGCATAAGATTCCTGGCCAGGTTATGAAGATAATCGCTGCGCTTGAGGATTTGGCTCTCGAGATTCTTCAGGTTAATATTAACTCGGTCGTCGAAACCATGCTTCATTCTTTCACCATCAAGGTACGTGAGAATAATCATCCTCGTTAACTTTCACTGATTTTGTTGATCTGTTTTAAATGAATATCATATATGGGGAGGGGGGAGATATGGCAGAGTACTAAGAGCAACGTTAAATGGGGGTTCTAGTTTGGGAATTTCTCAAAATACATATATGTTATATATTAATATTAGTATTTAATTGTGGGGTTTTTAACTTTACGGGAAAACTAACCCACAAAAATCACACAATTAAATATTAACATATATATATATATATATATATATATATTGAGAACCCCATAGCTAGAATTTTTTTATTGGGGGTGCTCTAATAATATTTAGAAATATAAGAAAATCAGTGTAAGATACATTAGAGCATTTCCAACAAGGAGTTGTAGCTCCGATGTTCTCAAAATACATATATGTGTATGTATACATTTATATTATTATTTAATTGTAGGTTCTTAATTTTACGGGAAACTCAACCCAAATTATTTATGCACAAAACTTTAAGGTTAGGTTTCCCGTAAAGTTAAGAACCCCAGAATTAAATATTAATATACATACATATATATATATATATATATATGTATTTTGAGAACTCCTGAATTAGAAATCCCCATTGGGATTGCTCTTAAAGCATGATTAATGGAGTAGATCAATTTGAAGTTCTTAGAGCATGATTTGACACTGTACAATTAAAAGTCTCTTGTATCTTTTATTTCGGAGATACTTCTTAGTTTTTCTTAATTAAAAATTAACATACGTATTTTATATTCCACTAAAAATCTTATACAGTAAACCCCTCCCCTTTCCCTTCCAATTAATTGTCTTAGTCTTATCAACAATGTATATATATATATATATATATATATATCACAAAAACATAGGGTATGTCAGATTGGTCACAAGTATACAAAACTAGCTTGTTAGAGCATGATTAATGCAGGTCTCTTAATAAGGGGTTCTTATTTTCTTAAGAGACCGTTTCTTAATTTTAACTAAGAAAACTTAAGAACCGTCTCTTAAATAAGAGACATAAGAGACGTCTCTTATCCGGAAAAATGTAAAAAAAAAAAAAAAAAGAGGTCAAAAAAATTAAGAACCCCATCTTAAGAGATCCGGGTTAAAGATGGCCTTATCGTTTTATAAATACAAGCTTCAAATTTTTTAAAAATACAGTTGACTTTTACTTAAACTAAGGCGTGAATTACACGTGTTCCTATATCTTATTTACAAACTCATGCGTTATTCTATCTATGTGAAAATTGGAGAGTATTGCAAATCTTAAAATTCTATATAAATGACATTAATTCAAAATAGTGAAGCTGATGTGGTTGCTCGTTTTGTTTATTGGTCAAGACTTAAATTATAAGTCCGATATGAATGCATACATTTTTCCAGTAAAGAATAGTCTATTTTGATTTAAGAAAATGTTATGATATTGATTGAAAAAGATTAATCTCTCTCTCTCTCTATTGTTCTTTTGATAGATTGGAATTGAGTGCCAACTAAGTGCAGAAGAATTGGCTAAACAAGTTCAGCAAACATTCTGCTAATAAAAGAAGGATTAAATAGGTCTTCCACATAAACCCTAACGAGAGATCAGTACTTACTCACTTTCTCTGCTTATTATCCTTTTAATTATTTTCAAGCATTCCTACAAATATATGTCGTTATTTTGAATAATATTGTTATTTTAAGATTAAAAAAAACAGTAATCAGATATATAACTAATATAAATGGGGTTTTACAAGTTATCAGCCTCATATATAACAGCCTTCGTCAAATGTTTTTCTATTTAAGTTGTAACAGTTCTCCTACCATTTAACTTTATTTTTCTATTACATCGATAACTGTAGCTGTAAATTCGCAAATGAATGAACATGTGTATGGGTTGCTCATGGTATTTCGACAGGGTTGTGCCTTTTTTATTACACCAATTTTTCTCCCTCAACAGCTTGAAACAATTATGAAAACCTTTTCAAAAATAAAAAAAAACAGCTTGAAACAATTTGGCCTAAAGTGCCCCACAGCACTACACTGATAACAAATAGACCAAAATTTTCGTTAAGATGCAATCTTCAAATCAAATTTTTTACCCCTAGCAGTAATTGTAATAGTACTCATAACAATAGCATTCTTCACATCAGTTGCAAGCTTCACTGCAGTCTTTTCATTTGTTGCATTCCTTATAGTCATCTTAACTTATAACTTTGTAACAAACATAGCTACAACCTCAATTTTTTCATGATGATACAAAATGATGATTTTCAGAATTTTGATTGGTGTTTTTAAGTTCTATGTGCACATAGGAACACTTATTATTCCTGTTTAAGTTTTTAATAAAAACTAGAGTTTGACCCGTGTATGTGCATGAGTATTTTTTATAATTATATATATATATATATATATATATTTACAATTTGATACTTTACATTATACAAATTTATAACAATATTTTTCATATAATTAGTTCGACATAATTAATATATAATGGTTTAAGTTTTATACATAATTTTATTTTGTCAAAAAATATTAATGTATATCAATTTATTTTTTTATAATATTTGGTTCAAAAATAATTATTTGAAAAAACGAAATGGATGAATGATTTCTGAATTTATATAATTTACATACATTTTATTTTCAAATTTATTTAATAATATTCTAACTTAGTATTTTATAAATTATTCTTTATATTATAAACTAAATACAATGTATAAATTTATAATTTTACTAAAGCTATTTAGTAATTTCTATTAAATTCAAAGCTAATATGTATATTGAATCTTAAATTATTTTGTTATTATTTTTAAAAAATTAAATATTTTTCCTTCAACTAATTAGAATACATGTGATACTAATCAAATTAATATGGATGGAAAGTTAATTAAATTTAAATTAAGCTAGAATTTTTTTATCTAAACATTTTGCGCAAGAATTTATCTTATATGATCTTGTTGTCAAAGTTTCAATTATCATAGACTCAAAATTTACAAAAAAAAAGAGAGGAAAAATACTTAAAGTCACACCATCCAAGATTTCGAAAATTCCAGTGCATCCTAATTATTTTTGTTTCTTGAAAGTTGATGATACTAAAAAGGCCACAAGGTTTAAAGTTAACAGCCACTATACAGTCCTTCCAAACCACTGTCACAGCATCTCTGTAACATTTTTTTTAATAATTGTGGAAATCCCAAATGCTTTCTAATCACAAAAACTAGACCAGACCTTGCATCTGGTTATGCGTTGTTCCAATTAAGGTGTGGCAAAGTGGTGAAGGCAAATCGAATCTAGGTGGCGGAAGTTCCAATCGGAACCCTATAGGTAGTAGTTGTGTAACATTAATTGTGCAATAATCAGAATGCTTTAAAATTTGAACAACATGTCGATTCTTCCACTTCCGAGACAGTCGAAATACACTTTGATTTTCTAATTTGGAGCCTTAACATTACCATGAAGGCTTAATGAACCGTCTTTATAATATACAAGTAATACAAAAAGCAGCCTAACAATCTAAGACAAAAGGCCATATATATATATATATTTTTTTTTTCATATTTATATATTTACGTACCATGTTATTTTCTGAAAAAATGACGTCAGGTGAAAGCTTGCAATGGAACTGACATGATGATTGTATATTTTTCTGCACCAAAAGCTGTTAAATAAAGCCGTATAGAATCCATATGGACCGAAGAGAAGAAACTCCAACGGACAAACTTAATTCTGAAATACAGGGATGAAGTTTGCCAGCATAGAAGATACCCTGATCTCTCCCAGGAAATGTTAAGAAAACCCATATGCTCCTGCAATATTAAATAAAAGAATGAGTGGTCTGAGAAGGAAACCAATTTTTAGTTCAGACAAAAAGTTGTAAATATTATTTATGTGGGCCAAGCCTGTAAGACAAACTTCGTCAATTTTGTCTGAGAGTCGCCTAAATAACATTCAAATGGACAAAGGAGAGCTAGATTCTAATATTAATTAATGTTTTAAGTGGCTCTCTGAAGATCAGGAATACAACATGTGTGCAGGAAACAGTTTGATAAGTAAACAAATAGTAAGATGTCTTCTTGCATCTTGTTCAGCTACATCAAAATTAGGGGGAAAAGAACCTAAGTAAATCATGTACCATCTCTATTGGATGAATCTCTTTTACAGTCAAGTTTGCAAGAGAAACCTTTTGATGTTTTTAACCAATGATCCTCTAAATTGGTGCAGACATGACAAGAAAGCTGCATGAAAAATGAACCAAGATTAACTTGAAAAATAGGACAAAGTATTAACTTGACGTATTCAAGAAATCTTGAATAAGAACCATGAGCCATAACTAAATATCAACTTTCCGTTTGATTGACACAAGTAAAAGAAAACTACAATTAAATATTGGGAAATTGTATTGCATAACCATATAAAAATCAATTATTCACCATATAACCATATCAAAAGTATGGCTAGAATATGATACATATATTATGTTATATTACAATATATATCCCTGATCAATCACAACCATTGATTTTTTTTCATTTTTTTTTCTTTCTCCCTTCTTTATTTCATTTGATCAATATTTTCTTTATTAATATAATTTAGTCAGATAATCCTATCTATAAAAGTTATACATATTTTTTTACATATGTTGTATCTTAATTTTTTTCAAACAGATAAAAATTTCTTTCAAAAATATACAAATTTTTATTAACAATTTTCATTCTATTCTATATTATTTGTATGGAATAGCACAGATTTATTTAAACCTTTAATCCATTTCTTTTTCAGTTTTTAATTTTCTTTGTTTTTATTTTCTTTTCCCCTCTATTTTTATTTGATTTATATTTATATTTATATTTCATAATTTTATATTTTTATTTATGAATTTAATTGCATTTATCTATATGCTTCACTATTTGAAATTTAGAAAGAGTGTCATTATTCAGATTTTTAGTAAGATAGTCAATTAAATGTACCATTAACCATGTATCCATCATTCAGATTTTAGTAAATAATATTTTTATTCATTAGTTAACTTTTTTCTAACAACATTCATGAATCTAATAAGAATAATTAAAATTTAGAAAAACTTACCTATGTTTATTAGAGTTTTTGTTTGTGTGTACTTATATACCTTTTATGATTTTCTATTCTATTTTGATAGTATCATGCAGTTCTATTTTATATGTTTTTAGAAATGACAAAATAGTTGCACAAGAAAGAAGGATAATTTCGACAATGTTCTTTTTATACAGTATACACATGGTTACTTATTACATTGACTAAGTCATATGGTCATATTCTTTAGTTTTGTTTTCATTATGGTTATCAGCCAAATTAACCCTTAAATATTTTAACTTCCCATTTGATTCGCAGTTTTCGTACTTCTAGGTGTCCTCAGTGATATGGCATGGTGCTTTGGAAATAAATAACTAAACTTCAAATATAGAAAAATTGGTAAGAATAACATAAGTTAATTAGCACTTTACAAAAATACATAGTATCAAAAATATATTAACATTTGGGTTTACACTTTAATTATTGTTTAGGGTTTAGTGTTAAAGAGATGATGTTGAGTTTCTAAATTTTTAATAAATATTTAGAAAAATTAAGTACTTCTATTTTCATCAAAAAGTTAAGATATTTTTGAAAATGGTCATTCATTAAAATAAATTTAAAAAATGGTATCAAACTTATTGTAAAAATGAAATTACCCTCGAATATATTATTACGTTTGTTAATCGACTTGCGTAACTGCGTAAGCTTGAGTGGTCTTTCCCGAACCAGTTTCACGTACCACCACCTGGTTCTCTCTTATGACCTGCAACAACTCATCCCTAACAAAAAATATTGAAATTGTCTTTTCTCTGCCATGGTCTTTGACTTCTTTTCCTTCTTTCATATGCTCTGCAACATTATCGCCTCTACTGTCTACTTGACAATAGTTACCAATTACATCAATGTACTCTGCTCAGCTGGTTTTTGAACACAAAAGAAATGGTAATTGTCAGAATCATCAAATACAACGTTTTTATCACTGGTTCAAAGTCATCAAAGGCAATCTTATCAAAAAGAAACCATTGTAGCTCCTAAAGGATTGCGGTTGATTATGTCAACACATAAGCAGTGTGTCTCATAATAAAAACTTAGTATTGTAAACTGGGCTTTAATCCATTCAAAACAAAACCATTAATTAAAACGAACTGCAATATTAGTATTCACTAAAATCAGAAAAAAAAAACAAAAACGTGGTGCAATCGAATTAACAAACCACTGCTAATTAGGTTATGGTAAAGAGAAAGTTTCTTCAGCTTAAAGAGCGGTCGGTCCTCAAGTCCAATCCCGTCACCATAAGGTCGACTTCAGTCAGGGTCGGTGGCAGCTCGACCCATCGAGACTATGATCAAGCTAACAGCTAGCGAGATCTAGAATACTATACGAGTCATGGTCTCCGTCAATGGAGTCAATGGTGATGGATTTTGGCTCAAGCCATAAAGACCACGACGAGTTTAGGGTAGAAACTAAGATAAACTATTTGTTTAATTTAATGATTAGGTAAATATATAATGATAAAAACAACGTTAATGAAAACTTTAGTATCAATATTAAATTCAGTGACATTTTGTGTAATATTCCACATGTATAGAAATTATTTTCATGTTATATACTCCTATTTTAATAGAGTAGATCTATCTGTTGGATGTTTCTGAAAATTCATGCAATAAGACAAGTTCTTCAATATTTATTTTAAACTCTTCCATTATTCAAACTACAATTTGGAAAACCTTAAATGTTATGATGTTAGAAACTTTAAAAGAAACATTTCCGTCTGATTTCGAGTGTTTATGGTGATTTCTGTTAAATAAAATTTCAGATTTGGTATTGCATGAAACTTTGGAGAACTTTATTTAGTTTTAAGTGGTACTTTTGATTTTATTTAAATATATCCATAACAGCTTTAAATTTATCACAATTCATCTAGAAATGTCATCAAACTTGAATCATTCCAAATGTGATAATGAGTAACCCATATAGTTTTTGTTACTATTTGAACTGACTGCAATTTGTTTATATAATAGTAACCACATCGCTCAATAGTTGATTTCAATTACTTCAGTCAGGGTTGGTGGCAATTTGACCTATCGAGACTGTCAAGCTAGCAGCTAATGAGATCTAGAGTACTATAGGAATCATGGTGTCCATCAGTGTTTTTAAGTTTTCATTGAGCATGGATTTAGGCTCAAGCTGTAAAGATGACGACAAGTTTAGGGAAGAAACTAAACTAAACTATTTGTTTAATTTACTGATTAGGTAAATGTATGTTAAATGATAAAAATGCCATTAATGAATATTTAAGTATCAATATTAACTTCAGTGACATTTTGTGTAATATTTCACATGAATAGAAAGTTATTTTCATATTGTACTCATCCTTTGATAGAGTAGATCTATCTGGCGGATCTGGAAATTTTGAATGTTTCTGAAAACTCATGGAATAGGACAAGTTTCTTCAATATGAATTCCAAACTCTTCCATTATTCAAACTACGATTTGGGAAACACCAGTGTTTACATGATTTCTGTAAAATAAAATTTCAAATTTGGTTTTACATGAAATTTTCGAAACTTTATTTAGTTTTAAGTGGTGCTTTTGGTTTTTATTAAATATTTCATAACAACCTTAAATTCATCACAATTCATCTAAAATGTTATCAAACTTGAATCATATTCCAGTTTTAATATTGAACTAGATTTTGACATGCGCACTCATGCAGATGTTGATTTCATTTATATATTTATACATATGTTTTTTACATTATTAGTGACATACATTTTTAACTAAATCATATTTTTAAAATTTTATATAAATATTTCAAATACAAGAACTTTATAGATTACATGTCACAATTAATCACTTGTTTAAAGACATCACATGTATTTGTCGTCTTTTATTATGCATTTGTCCTATTGGATTTGCATTTGATTATTAAATTAATCATATATGCATGAAACAACATATTTTTTAAAATAATATGTTTTCTTACTCAAATTTCAAAGTTATAAATTACTTTTAGCATTTTTATGTTTATTTATGTTAGATAAAATATTTTTGTATATATAAAAGTTTAAAATATTTATTTTGTATACAAATATATTTATATATTTTGAAAATAAAATATATTAATATATCAATCTAATATAATTTTCTCATATTTAGTTCAGAATAATAATGAATAGAAAATGATAGAATTTTATTTTGTATTTAATAAACGATAATTGAAAATATATTAATGTATAATAGTATTTTATTATTAGTTACGAAATTAGTGAAAATATTTACACAAAATTGAGATCTTGTTAAAATCTTTTAAAGCAAATTTGTTAGAAATTTTAATTATGCCTATTAATTTAAAGTGAAAAAATATCAAAGATATTATTATTAATGTAGTTACATATATTTTATATTATTTGTCTTAAGAAAATACACTAATCAATTTTTAGGGGTGGATCCAACCAAAAAATCACACATGAAAGAAATCATGACTTTTATTTTAATATTATAGATAACCCAAATAATTTTTGTTACTATTTAAAATGACTGCAATTTGTTATAATATTAACCAGATCGATCAATAGTTAATTTAAATTAGAACATATATTATTAAAATAAGAAACACCACAAAATAAACATAAATTTTTCGTTAAGCTAAATAAAACTACAGCTATTACACCATTTTTGTTGTGGGAAAGAAAAATGGAATAAAATATAAATGACATTAAAAACTAAGAAGGGTAAATTGAGGGACGTGGACGATGAAGTTTGTTATTTTTATGAGAGGAAAAGTGGTGAAGTTGGCGTCGCTTTTCAGCAAAGCTATCATTGTTTCTCATTATCCAGTATCTTTGAATCTCTTCTGGTTGTCGTCCTGGCACTCGTCCTGCTATTTAATCCCACCTAAAATAAAAAAAAAAACGCAAATTTGACTGTTATTATTAAAAAATTATTAAAAATAACACAAATTAATTATTATTTTTTAAAATAATTTTAATCAAAAATATATTAACATTTAGATTTACACTCTAGAGACTATTGTTTAGGATTTAGTGTTAAATGGTGGGGTTGAGTTTCTAAATGTTTTATAAATAATTATAAAAATTAGTTTAGTTTATTTCGTTATAAATTTTAAGTATTTTTTCAATTAATCATTCACTAATGGTAAATTTAAAAATTATTATCAAATTTGTGGTAAAAGTGAATTATTATCCATTACCAAGCATCTATGCGAACATGGACTACCTATTATGGAGGAAGAACATCATAATTGAACCTGAACAAGACATAGATCCATATCCTTGGATAATTTGGTATATTTGGAAGGCTCGAAATGATAAACTCTTTAGGGGAATAGATAGGGATCCTCTGGAACTAGTAAGATATGCTGAGAGTGAATGTCAGGCTTGGTTTGCTACAAACGAGGTGGTGTCATCAGTGACACAAGAGAACAATGACGAGGAATCCCAAGTCTTAAGCTTGGGTAATATCTGCCTAATAGATAGATCCTGGACAGGCCATGATCAATTTAGTGGCTGTGGATGAGTCTGGATGGACAGTGGTGGGAATCGCCAACTCATGGGAACACGAAATATACCTAGACGAGAATCAGCGTTGCATTCGGAAGTAAAAGCACTGCGATGGGCGATGGAGAATATGCTCCACCATTCGACATGCCAGAGCTTCGGTACAGATTGCAAGGAGCTGATTGCTATGATCAAGGACCCTCACACTTGGCCAAGCTTTGCTACGGAACTGGAGAGGATAGAAACGATACTGATTTGCTTACCAGACTTCAAAATTTCTTATGTTCCTCGAGCGCGCAACCAGTTTTCAAAATTTTTAGCTAAGATAGCTAGATCCTTCTATAGGGAGTTACTTTTTCTTGGTTGTTCTATTCCGGTCTGGTTACACAGACCACCTCAAGCTTGAGTAATAGAATAGCTGTTTGCCAAATAAATAAATAAATCTAAATCTACAGTTTAGAGTTATGGAGTGGGGTTTAAAATTAATTTTTTAAAAAACTATTAAAATTTTCAAAATAAAAAATGTATATTTTGGTCTTTTTTTAAAAATCTATTTTTGTAAAAACATTTTAAAAATATCTATTTGAGAGATTTTCCCTTATATATATTATCATATAATTATGAATTAAAACTAATCTCCAATGAATCTTTGTCATTTTCTGATTTTTTTGTCAACTAGCTGAACCCAGACTATTGTGGATCAATTGATTCAAACCTTAAGATCGTTGTGGCAGTTATGTGAGAGTGTTCATGGTGTATTGTTAGGATTGACGTAAATTAAAATTTTTAGTATTTTAATATCCACAAAACTATGTTCACATACACTTATTTACTACTCCCTCTGTTTCATTATAAGTGTCATTTTAGGTTTTTGCACACGGATTAAGAAAACAATTAATTTTGCATATTTTCTATATAAAAACACAATTACCTATACACCTAACCATATTTCAACCAATAGAAAAATAAATTGCAGCATAAAATTAATAAATTTTGCATCGAAAGTCGAAAACGAAACTTATTTTGTAACAAAAAAAAATTCTAAAACGACACTTAATATGAAACAGAGGGAGTATATACTTGGACTCATCCACCACAAACATAACCATTACGAAAGCGTTCATATCACTTTTGTCTACCAAAATATGCATCCACAAAAATAGTTGTCCACTAAGTTAATAACAAACTTTAGTTAAAAATTATATCTATACATATGGATATCAAAACGTAAAGAAAAAAATAGATTATTTTATGCATAAATATTTTTATATTTATATATTCAAAATATGAAATAATGATGAATAATATATTGGGGGCATACAAATTTGTTTTTAAATGAGGAGATCTAAATATAGAATTACATGTTTCTCTCCTTCATTATATCACTCCACTAAAAATTCTCAGTCACTGGATTTTTTATTCTTATTAAATTTTGTGGTCCACAACAAAACCAATATTCAATAAACCAATCGTACAAACTTAGTTATATCGTTGGCTTGTAGAAAAGTTTCTTTTTCTCTTTAAGCTGAACAATGGCAAAACTGTCTACAAAATTAAAATTGTACAAAAAATGTCTTTCTATCAGAAAGTGTCTTTATGTGTAAATAAAAAAAAGATGCCTAAACATGTAAAAAACTCTTTAAAAAGATTAATTGACCCATGTGCTTCGACTACAACATTATTCACAACTGCCTTAGGTCATCTCCAACCCATAGCACTATTTTGGTGTGGAAACTACACAATTTTAATGTAATTTTAGCACACATTTTTTTCTTCTCCAACCATAACACCAAATTATATACCAAAATTGTATTTTTAATTTTTAATATTATTAAATTATTTTTTTACTTTTACTTAATATATATAAAAAATAAGATTTACTATGTAATTATATTTCACAAAAATAAAGAACAATAATTTTTTTAAATAAATATTTATTATTTGGACATATAATAATAAATTAAAATAAATTATTTCAATGTATGTAATATATTTATTTTATCTATATTTTTTTATATTTATACGTATTTATTTTACTATAGATATTTATTTAATTAATAAAAATAAGTGAATAGTGTTTCTCATTGTAAATAATGGTACACCAAATTTGATATGATACTGTACTGTACACTAAAATGATGTAATTTTTGGAGTTGGATTGAAGAGGGTTTGATGTAAAATTTACACGAAATGATATTTTGGAGTTCGGTTGGAGATGACATTATGACATCTCCAATAAATACATCAAATTTTTATGTTGCAATTCTACCAAGTTTGATGTTTTAGTGTCATATTTCTATGTTATCTCCAACAATAACACTAAACTAGATTTTGATCCGCGCTTACAAAACGCGGGTTTTGATTTTTATTTTTATTTTTATTTTTAAAATTATTTCATAATATTTGTAAACCAACAGTTTTAAAATATTTTTAGGTTCCTACAAACTTACCTGGACCTTGAATGGTCCAACTCGACACCGTCCGTATATTCATGTAAAACCATTTTGAACCCCAACATTCAGAAAGACTGAATTGTAGTCAATGGGTACTTAGATAACCTTGACTAACACCCGCATGAGTGTTATAGTAAATTGTAATATATAACATATATAATTGTGTTTGGTTTTATATGTGCTTTATATGTTTGAAATTGTTCATATTTTATTATTGTTTGATCTATTAGAAAATAAAATTTATGTTATTCAATTATTTCATATAAATACTATTTTTTTATTTTAGATTTTTGTTGAAATAAGAAAAAATGTATAACTAACAAATTAATATGGTTGTCTAACACAGAAAATATATGATTTAAAATATAAGAATAAGTGAATATCTCAATTTTAGCAATTTATTACGTTTTGTTCATATATATATGAAAACCTCTAGATTTTAGTTTCAATTGATTGATGGATTTTCTTTTATTTTGTGGGTTGTAATTTGGAAATAAAAAATATTGTTAACGTAAGGGCTAGATTTTTGGATCTATCTTGTTAATATTATGCTTGTTTTTGAATTTATTTGGTTAGATAAAAAAATTATTAAGTCAGCCCGTAAATAAAATTTCTTTTAAATTATTCAATGGCAGAAAATGGTAAATAAGAAGAAAAAAATAAGGGTGAAGTTTTATGGAACTACAGTTTTAATAAGATACTAGACTTTTACCCGCGCGCCCGCGCGGGTGTTATTTTTATAAATGACAAATATTTTAAGTAATTTGTTTGATATAATTGTATATATGACTGAAACTTAATATTCGATATCCGTTATCCGATCCTGGATCCCATCCGTTTCAAAAAATTGATATTCGGAGATCTTGATAGTTATTTTACGGATTCGACTGATCCACGTACAAATTTGGATAGTAAAATTTTAGGTCTAGATATCCGGATCCGGATATTAAATATTTAAAATTTAATTATAGTTATCTATGTATATTATATATATACTTTTATATAAAATAACAAAAATTTTATTTTATGAAATTTTAATGATTTTTAATTTTTTTAAATAATAAGTTTAAATAGACTAAATATATAGTTAATAGTTAGTTTTTAATTTATTTTTAATTAAAAAAACAGATCCGGATATCCGTTTGTATTCAGATTTTATTCCGAATATTCTAACCCCGAATATCTGGATCTAGATAACAATTTTATGATCCGACGAATGCATATTCGAATCTGTATATCCTAAAATACCCCGAATATTCGACTCGGCCTAGACCTAATTGTGTATATGTATTATATGGTGATTAAATTTTTTAAAATTTTAAATTACATAAGTTATTCTTATTAGATATATATATATCGTACAACTAAATAATACATTGTATTTGTTTGTGTATATAACCATTTATAATAAATGTTAATATGTATTTTAGTCATTAAATTGCTATGAAAAGTTACATGATTTTGTTATTGTAAATGAATAAGTTCAGATTATAATCGAAATTTATTAACATTTTTATCTTTTTTATAGTTCAAATATAGTTTAGTAACTTATATGAATATGAATAAAAAATAAAACCAATTTAATGATATATATGTATAATTCTGTTTTTATTATAAAAAATTAGAAAATACATAAACATTTTTTTATGAAGTACCGAACATTCTGTTTGGATGCATGGATAATATTTAGAACATGATGTTATTTTGTTTGGATTCATGGATAATATCAGTGGCATTCTTTGTAAATATTAAGTAAAATTAAGGGTTATTTATTCTTTGTACTTCAATTTTAATAGATTAGATATTTATTGTAAATGCAAAGGCTAAGTTTGTAAATAAAAGAAAGTATTTTTAATACTGCTATCCATGTATCCAAACAATCCTCACTATCCATGTTTCCAAACAAAATCCTAAAGTACTTCTACTTTAATAAGATAGATTTTACACCAAAAATAAAATTATATATTTTTTAATTTTATTTATTTTATATTTTTATTATTTGTATTTGATAGATAGTTATTTTATCCCACTAAGATATTATTTTTGTTAAAAAATTTTAGTTTTAGATTTTAAAATCTGTTTACATTTATATTTTTTTTTTGGTTTACCAACATTGTAGTTTCATGTATTTATTTAATATAAAATATTAGGTACATTCAAAATACAAACTATTAAATATGAAAAGCACATAAGAAAATAATATATTTATTTTCATAAAATTTATATTAGTTAGTTTAACTATATTCCAAACTTAAAAATAAAATGTTATTTTTTTGATAAATTTAATATTATAACATAAAATTTTAGTTCTTTACCATTAAATATAGTTTAGAGAATTAATTTCTATATTTAATAAAATATTAACTAAAATTTTATGCTATTAAAAATAAAATATCTGTGATATTTTACTGTTTACAATATGGCGTAATGATGATACTCATTTAGTGATTTATTAATTGAAAAACAAAAAATAAATAATTATGCAAAATATATTAAAATTAAAAATAATACAGTATAATTATGTTTTTTTTATAAATTTGAATTAATTAATAATAATACCTGAAATATATTATTATAATATTTATTTTAAAGATTTGTGTGATGATAGTGTTACACTAAATTTGATGTAACACTATTCACATTAATATCAAATTTAGTGGGATAGTGTCAATTTTAGTGTTGGAGATGAAATCATGCCAAATTTGATATTTTTGTGTCTTGTTGGAGATGACTTAATTAAGTAACTAATAAGATGCCTAAATTAGCGTATGTTTGATTAGAAATATACAAGCATATTAAATTTAGTTAGCTACCAATATAAGTATCATTTTTTTTCTTTAGGTCGAGACAATTGACAGAAAAACTATTAAGAAGATGACGAAGAAAGAAATTGGTACCTATCACCTACAAGTCTATACATTCGAAGGATGATATCTTCTTCTTGTTCTGTCATATTGATAAACTTCCATTCAACACTGCTCACTTCTGCACATATATATATTCAACCAATTAAACTCAAACAAATATTAAATTAGCATAAATAAAATTTTGGGTTAAGTTTTAATAATAATCTTGATATTTTTAGTTAATTAGAGCATAATTAATGCATAGTTCTTAAGATGAGGTTCTTAGCGAAATATAAAAAATTGTTTATTAACTTTTAACTAAAAAAATTAAAAACCGGTTCTTAAATAATAAGAAACAGTTTTTTATATTACGCTAAAACTCCATCCTAAAAACCATGCATTAATCGTACTATTAGCACTTGCCTCATTAAACAAATTTTAGAAGTGAACATTTGCTTCGATTACCGCAACTACTATCTACTGTCAGTCACAAGGCCAAATCAGATTGTATGAACTAAATTCTCTATCGAAGCCAAAATATGATTTCAAGATGTGCAAAAGCCAATAAACAGGGAATAGTGAGGGACCTTCACAGTCATGGAGAGTGATTTTGTGTTGATTAGGACGGCGACGACGGTCGGTGTTATCCATGAGCTAGTAAGAATATGGTAAATAAAATTTGAGGTTTTGTTGGAAAATGCAAGAAAAGGAAAATGTGGGAGGTGGGAGTTTATAGAGAAAAGAAAAGGAGGAGAGATGTGAGAGGATGAAATGTCTGTCCAACGAACAGCCTTTACAAACTAAAAGTAAGAAGTGTCGTGTGGTCTTGTTGACATCTTAGACTTGTCGTTGACACTCTCTCATGTACACATGGAGATGAAATCTTTTATTGGGATTTGTAAGTATTTGAAGGCTGATTTTGTGCTCATTCGTCAAATGGTAACAACATTACTATTTCCTCTACAAATTTTCTACACCTCTAATATTTATATATATATTTGGTGGACCAACTTCCACGATTCTATGTTTTTTTTCCACTGTTTATTTTGCGTAAACAATATATTTTTAGAGAAATTGCAGTGTATAACCATAAAACAAATTATAATTCACCATATAACCATATCAATCTTATGGCTAAAATATACAATGTATATTTATATAATATTACAATATCTATCCCTAATAAATCTCAGCCTTTGATTCTTTTTTTATTATCATTATTTTTTTTTCTTTTTTTTTTTCTTTTTTTTCCTCCTTTAATTTTTTTGATTTATATTTTCTTTATCAATATAATTTAGCTAAAATGTAATATCAAAAATAAAATATACATTTTTTATTTATACCATATTTTTTTTTTCAAACAGATATGTATTTTTTTCAAAATAAATAAATTATTATTAACAAGAATATTTCATTCTATTCTATATTATGTATATAGAATAGCACTTATCAAAATCTCTCTCACTCTTCAAATGTATCCTCTCTCTCTCGTCTTGTTGTATTTCATAGGCAACCAAACTATTCCATTTACGCATGATAAATAGAATAGACATACTTAGTAAAATTTTCTAACGCGTGTCTTACACACATACTTGCGATGAAAAAGTAAAAAATCCAAACATATAACATACATGTCACATCTCATCTTTATGGTTATTTCTTTAATTTGTTTTTTCCTTATGACTAGTACACCAATTAACCAATATTTTTATTGTCCTAGAAATGATCCAAACAAAAACTTCGTATTACATATTCCCAGAAACAAAATTAATGACAAGATTTTCAAATTTTTACTCCAAATTTATTGATCAAAAAAAGTTATATACTCCAATTCTTTTGAAAATTTGTCATTAATTTTGTTTCTGCGAATAGATGGTTTATTCAGTCTCGATGACAATACTACATTCTACATAGTTAACTTGTGGTCGTGTTGTATATTGGTTAACAAATTCAACAATATATATTATCCATTTATACGAGTCTAATGTTATCTTTAGTTTTAGCCTTTTAGGATTTTTTAAAAAATCAGTTTGGGCTATAAAGAGACTGGTAGCTACACTAAAACCACATGGTCCGCATAGTAATTCCAGTGGCTAAAATCGTGGATATCAAAGTAACTCCCTTGTTTCTCAAGATAGGAGGGCCATTTGAAAATATTTTGTTTTCAGAATAAATATTCTTTTGCCAATTTTTTTTGTCCGGAGACAAACATGCTTGACAATGGCAGGACCAAAGCTGAAATCGTTTTTGGTAGGATAGATATTAGATATATTTTGTTTTTGAGCCATTTTTATAAATTTAATATATAAACTTTTAAACATTTTTATGTATATGTTTTTCTGTTAAAGGGTATACACTATACAACTTGTTTGCCTCTGACTTTCAAAAAACCTTGAACCGGTCCTGCTAGCACAAAACGGAAAAATGTGTGATTTATTTTTGTAATACTATTTGTAAGCCGCACCATGTTTTCTCCAGGGGGTAGTCATTAATCACAAAAGTCTATTTCTCGTTCCACTTTAAAATTGAAACACTTTTACAGATTTTTTTTTCTGCTGTACCTGTAACAATAAATTTGCCACTACAATAAAGAAAAGACAGATAGATAAATCACAAAACAGCAGCTACTAGCAATAGTTTTGGGGCTAAGAAAGTTATAAGAGAAAAAAAACGAACCGAATTGAAATATAGTTGTAGCCGATGGTAAGCCACTTCAAGTCTTCAACTAACATCCTTATTCCTTTTTTTGTTACTGTAAATATCATATTAATGAATAGAAGATTTTACAAGAGCAAGACCTTGTTCTGAGCCATCTTGACAAAAAAGAAATAAAAAACAAGATGGATCACTAAATTTTCTACCAAACAACTTATCTCAACCACATAGCCAAAGCATATTGAACTGTATACGATGAACATTCCTATTTCCTAAATTAACATATCTTTATCCGTAACGTATGTTAGAGCCAACATGTATGTGTACGAGTCCCCATATATCTATATAAATAAAGGAAACTTTAGTTACAATGCACCACGTCATTTTCTATATAAAACATTTTTTGACGCCTTTCATACACTTTACATCCAACTTATGTGGATTTTGAAAGCTGAAAGATTAGGAGCTTGACATGTTGATGCAATAACACAGAGAGTGTTGATTGACATAGCTTTTTGGCAGAGTCGGCCCTAAGAAATCTATGGCTATAAGCAAATTAAAAAAATGACTGCTTTTGTGGGGTTTTGAACCCTGGTTACACAAAGAAAGACTATAATTTTTAGAATTTACCACTAGACTAAAGAAGATTTTAAGAAAATTATGGCTGAAAATATCTTTATAATAAAAAGGCTGGAAGCGACTGCTTCCTTGGCTTGTCCCAAGGTCTGCTTTTTGGATTCTGGCTCATACATATTCAAGAATGTTGGAGTCTGGCGTGTTGTTGTTGTATTACATATGGGTGATGATGTGTAACACACCTACGTGGACAGAAGGAACAAAGACGTGGTGACTTGGAGAGTTCTCATTAGATGATCTTATTCAGACGTGATTCACAAACTAGAAGATCTTCAAATCACAAATTGAAAGATTTGGTGAAGCTATTTTTTAGGAAAAGATATATTACACAATAGGGAATATTGGTGTGGATATATATATGAAAGCTTAGACTTAGAGAAAAGTCAAGACTTTAACGTGGGATGCTCACAGAAACAAAAAGGGTGTTTTAGGTTTCAGGAAGTGAGTGAATTGTAGACTTGATCAACAGGGGCTGGTTCACGCAAAGGGTAAATTAAGAATTAGTCCGTCTCAAGCCATGTGTGGCGTTGAGTAATTCAGATTAGACAAGTCTTTGTAAAAGATTGTTTAAGTGGTTCTTAATAAAGACATAGTTGGTTTCGAATCCTCTGTGTTCTTATTGGTTTCACTTGCTATAGAATTTTCTTTTAGTATTAGAGCAGGTCACCTCGTTGGATTCTCTATCCACATACAAGTTGAGCTCATGCGGAAAGAGTCTTTGAAACTATGGAAGAATTCATAACTATATCGAACCTATGCATGTTGAATGAAGGTATTTTTGGCCATTGGAAGGCACACATGAGGCATATCATCCGCGGAATAGACGAAGATGCATGGACTGCTGTCAAAATCAGATGGATTGCGCCTCCTATAGTTTTGGAAGATAAAACCTTAGCGCCTAAACCTAAAGAGAAGTGGACTGACTCGGATAAAGCTGCTTCAAAATTCAACTCAAAAGCCTTGACAACAATCTTCTCAGCAGTAGATCTTGATAAATTTAAGATAATCCAAGGCTGTGAATCAACAAAGGAGGCATGAGATACACTGGTTAATCATTTCGAGGGTGATACAAGTGTGAGAAGAACCAAGATTGATCATTTAGCTTCAAGGTTTGAAAATCTGCAAATGGAAGATGACGAATCCATTGCCAGCTTTGTAGCTAAGATAAGTTCAATCGCTAATGAAGCCTCTGTTCTCGGAAAGAAATACAAAGAGAAGAAGCTAATCAAGAAGTTATTGAGAAAGAGAGATAAGAATATTTAGTGTTAAGAGTGTGAGGGTTTTGGCCATCTTCGCGAGGAATGCCTGTAGCAAAAATAAAAAAAAACTTATGTGTATTGAATGCAAGGGTATCAGACATATAAGAAGCGAGTGTCCAAGTAATTTGAAAAAAGAAAAATTCATGTTATGCTTTAGTGATACTGAATCAGAAAGTGAAAGTGATGGAGAAGATTTATTGAACAAATTTGTTGCTCTTGTTGGTTAGGATGCAATGGTTGATCATTCTAGCTCAGACTCAGATTTAGAAAGAGAAGGAGAAGATATGACTGCTGATCTCAAGTATGAATATAGAACATTATTCAATAAATTTGCAGAACTCAGTCATGAAAACCTGCGACTCCTCAAAGATAAAGCTATGTTTAAGGCACAAGTCAACATTCTGGAGTTAGAACACCCTTATACAACATCTGAGACAAAATCAAAACTGGCAGAGAATGATGATGAAGACGAGCTTCAGTCTCTTAAGGAAGTTGTCATAGAGCATAACCGAGTTCAACAAGAGTTCGATGTTAAGTTTCATCAGATGAAACAACTGTTGAATGAAGAACTTCAGAAATTCAGCTTCTGGAAAGACAACTTACTGAGAACTACAAGAAAATAAGAATGTTGAACAATAAATCAGCAAGTCTGGATCATATCTTATCAGTTGGGCAGCCTCTAAAAATCAATTGGGGTTTGGGTTATAAATGCACTACTACAAAAGATCGAGATCATGACAAGACTGAAGGGATAAAGTTCATAAAAGCATAAATAAATTCAGATAATAAACCAAAGGCTGAGGGAAAATCAGTATCAGTGACAAAGATGAAAATAATCAAAGCACAACTTTTGGGAATGGATACTTGTTCAGTGGAGAGCGAGGTCATCAAGGAACATTTTTTAAGACGGTTGATAAGAATGAGGGAACCAAAGTTTTAAAGTTCTCAATTCCAGTTGTATCATCTGAACGAAAGGATAAAACTCAAGCAAACACTGTGACTCTAAAGATACAAGACAAAAAGGTTTGTGCTAAGCGAATGATTGACTGTCACTTTTGTGGAAAGATCATACATAATGTTGCTTACTGTTATGCTCGTAGAAGTCAGCTTGAAAGAGCATGGAGGCTAAACTTGTGCTTCACAGAACCCAAGAAGTGTGGACATGTGTGGATTTCTAAACAAGATCTCTATCCTAATTTCAGAAGATAGACGCTTCATGAGTTACACCCTGAAACAGATGTGTCACACAAGCGTGCTTCATAAAACAATGAAGAAGTTCTCTGTAACTTGGCATACATTCTGGTCGAAGAACCAAAGATCAGAAATCAAGCTAGTCGGGAGCTACATCCTAAACATGGTGTGTCACACCTGGATAGAGAGGAACCTGCTAAAGAATTTGTTTGCAACTTTTCTCAAAGCCATCTTGAAAAGAAGAAAAGATAAAAGGAGAAACGACAACTTCATGTGGTGGTGATCAAGAAGACCCAATTTATGTAGCATGTAACAACAAGAAAACTGCTACAAAATTGATTGGGCATGTGGATCAGATGAGATCAATCCAGCCTAAAGCCATTGTTGCTAAAATAGAGAGCATGTGTCAGAAAGATGTACCAAACTTTGACAAAGGTGTTTCACGCCAGAATATAAGTGGGAGCTTGCCTTACCTCACTGCCATGGAATCAGATCTTGGTCCTACCGTTGACATATCACCCCATGGCGTACTGCTTCAGGAGTATCACACCCATTGTTTGTCAAACAAATAAGTAATCATGTGAAAGATATCCCTAAGCCCAGGTTACATTATTCTTGTAACATTAACTTGTTGATGGCAGGAGCTTGCAGTGTTAATCAAACTTGATACATGGATGAAGATATGAGTAACAAGGCGTCAATCAAGGCGTCAATCTGTTGAGGAAGACGTCAACACTAATTGATTCTGGTATTTTTGTAACCCTCTTGAATTTCACTGCAGTAACTTGAATGTCATTTGCGTAACCATGAATCATGTTCAACTATCATTGACTGAGCAAGTAGATATTAGATATCATCTTGTTAGAGAATTCATTGAGGAAAACCTTGTCGTCATTGAACATGTTGCATGTGAGAATAAACTTGTTGACTTAGTTACCAAACTACATGAATTCAGTGGCTTTTGGTGTATGAGAAAAGCTCTTGGAATCTATTTTATCTAATATGTTGTGCCTTTTAGAGAAGACCATGTATACAGCCGAAATTTCATATCAAGTCACACCAACTAAAACCTCTTGTCAACAAGTTTTGTTCATGTTAGTAACTGGAGTTACAATGACTGAGTATGATCATAACAATTCACTGAAGAAAGACACTCATCTCGAAACATGATGCAACACATTTTGATTATGGCGTTGATCACAGTCTGGATTAAACAAAGAAACACGAGTGGGGGTGAGTGTATCACATGTCAATGAAAATAAAAAAATGTGTCATGCAAAGAACATGATGTGTTACATAGTAAAAAAAAGTGAATAAGGCCTAATGTGATAGACACTCGATTTGAATCAAGTTGCTACCACACCTTGCATTTGACATTGGTCACTGTTTTGATTGGGCATAGATGATTCTTGACAAGATGATACTCTAAAGAATCTGCACTTACAAAACACTACCGCAGAGGAAGAGGTGGGAACACAAGATACCCCATCGTGTTTATGAAAAAGTGTGATCATGATCTCAGTCAATGTGAAAACAATTAATTATTGGATAAAGAAACTTGTGACAACTACTTGGCTGAGAAACAGCTACAGGTTTGCGCTGACAAGTTGATTTTTTTTAATCGCCTTTTGTGATGAAATATGTGATAAGGTTGATGCTGGTCTATCTTGCTGAAACACAAAAGTTATCAAAACTCGATATTGTAAATCCATTTAATTTAATTATCTTAGATGTACATGCTAAGTGACCTATCATGGGGTCTTTATCTATTCTTTGCAAATGTGTTAAACTCAGCTTTCTAAGTCTTTTCCACATCATTGTCTACGTGAATTTGAATTTCTTGTTTATTAAAAGTGCACTTTGACTTTAGACTTTCTTTATGGTTGAGTGTGTTTCTACTAACTTGATCTGTTGAGTGAGTCTTATAAGGCACCTCCATAAGTTTCATTCTTCTCTAAGATCATGCGACTCGTGGAACTCCAGGTAAATATCCTCTCTGTGAACCGGTTAGTTTTACCAGAATATGCAATCTAGTAGAAATGGTTATATGGTCACAAGCAGGGGGAGAATCGTGTAGAAGATTGATTGATTATCTAGTACTTTGTGATCTGACTGTTACACATTAACTTCTTGAGAATTTTGTAACTCACATATATTTTTTTGTGACTGATGGTTTAGTGAGCCTGTGTTCATGGTATTCATCTTAAACGGTTGGAATTATTTTCTTCCGCGCTTCACTGGTTTTATGTTTGTGAGTTGATGTTTTCAGGATGCTTGGATTGGCATATTCAGATAAAAAGGGGGAGAGTGTAAGCTCAAGGATTTGGAGCTTGACGTGTTGGGGCAATGACACAGAGAGAGTGTTGATTGACATCGTTCTTTGGAGTATGGTTCGTACATATTCAAGAATGTTGGAGTCTGGCGTGTTTTTGTTTTTTACACATGAGTGATGATGTGTAACACACCTACGTGAACAAAATAAACTAAGACGTGGTGAAGTGGAGAGTTCTCATTGGATGATCTTGTTTGGACGTGATTTACAAACTAGAAGATCCTCAGATCACAAATTGAAAGATTTGGTGATGCTATTTTTTAGGAAAAGATATATTACACAATAGAGAATATTGGTGTGGATATATATGAAAGTTTAGACTTAGAGAAAAGTCAAGCTTTTGAACAAAAAAAAAAAAAAAAAAGAGAGAGAAAAGTCAAGCTTTCAATGTGGGATGCTCATAAAAACAAAAAGGGTGTTTTAGGTTTTAGGAAGTGAGTGAATTGTAGACGTGATCAACAGGGGTTGGTTCACGCAAAGGGTAGATTAAGAATTGGTCCGTCTCAAGCCGTGTATGGCGTTGAGTAATTCAGATTAGACAACTCTTTGTAGAAGATTGTTTAAGTAATTCTTCATAAAGAGATAGTTGGTCTCGAATTCAGTGTGTTCTTATTGATTTCACTTGATATAGACTTTTCAGATTTTTGTTCGTTTGTTAGTGACAACTATATATAGAGCCGGATTGAGAGGCTTCATGGAGACTCGAGATAATCTTTGCAAATCAAACAACTCAAAACCACTTTGAAGTATTTTCCAAAGATGGCAAATCAGCAGCTTTATTTCTCTGAGCTTAAGGTAAGCCATTGTAGGAAGGTTGTGGTGACGAGGCTTCTTCTCTTCTCGGAAGCTTGAAATATTAAAAGATGTGGAGAGTTATGGGCTCTGATCTACTAATGATCGATTGTGGATTATCCTTCTTAAGGATCCTCTTTTAAGGCCTCAGTCAACAAAGCAACATAGCTTCTGCTCAGGCCCTGAGACAACGAGACCGTGGCCATGTACATCATGTACCCGTCTGTATTCGAACTGAAATGCTGATGATGTGTGTGTACGCCCCTCTGTTCTTGATGTCGATGGATAGTTCATGAAGTTATACATTTTTAAGTTCATGTATTTGTTTTCAGGATTGCTAACAGTTAAATTGCTCTAACTACTATGAAAACCACTGATGGGAACATGAAAGTATAATTTTTAGTTGCGTTATATTAGCTCTTTGACTATACTTTTTAGGTGCAATTCTTTTGTGCTCTCATTGTGGAGAAGCAAATACTCTTATCACTCAAACTGCTAAAGTTTTTCCTAACATACCCTCAATGTAAGTATTATTTCCCTGCGTACTCTACTATCAATTTGTTTTTCTTCTTAAACTTGATCAGCTTAGTTGATGATAACTAACAATCCGTCTGGCCTTTATCCAGGATTGTTTGGCCTTGAATCTTCTTGCAATAAAAAGCCTTCGACCCTCCTCATCCTACCGAGGGTCGATCATCTTCGTAGGTATCTTATTTATGCGTTACCACTCTCCGATGACCATACAACATAATGGAAACAATAACAGAAAGCCTCTGAATGTGTCCCCAAATCTCACAATTGGCCTCCCTTCAACAGATATGGCACGTTATTACATTGTACTGCTCTCAACTCTCTGAATTTTTGTTTACAATCATCTTTCATGGTTTTGATCTTTAATTCCAAACTCATGTTGGAGCGTTTTAGAGTAGGAGACCTTGGAAAAGAAGGAACAAATGCAATTTCGTATGAACCTGCTGCAGACAAGACACCAAGCAGAAACACTTCTTTGAACCCCTTTTGATATGCAAGAGCCCGCACATTACTCACTCGATTCTGGTGTTTTATTATTATTCCAATAGATGACAAATAATTAGAACAGAAAGTTTGTTGGTTGTTTAATATTTATGCGAGATATACATGTGAAATACTACTCCTCTTTCACTCTTTGGTAAGCTTTGAGAAAACTGTGCGACAAGTATGCTGTAATTAAGTTAGTTGATGGTGTTGATTACTTGATTTTGGTGAGCATGAAATTTACTTACATGATTATAATGTGATTATTAGTGATGATGGAAAATATTCTTCATTAATGTGAAATGAGTACAAAGTCAACTATATATACAAGTCTCCTATACTTAACAATCTACACCTACGTATGTAAATACGTTATCTTTATAATATACATGTCACCTAATAGTCCCCCTCAAGATGGCGACAAGATGTTAACTAGTCCCATCTTGGATATAAGACGCATGAACAAACTCGGATACAAAGCCTTGGTGAAAGGATCAGCGAGTTGATTCTCAGAACGAACATGTAAAGTCTTCAATTCACCAGATTCAATCCGTTCCCGGACAGAGTGACAGTCTCTCTCTATGTGTTTGGTACGTTCGTGGAACACGGGGTTCTTAGCGATATGTAAAGCTGCAGTACTATCACAATAGAGAACAGGTGTAGAAGGAGGAGCAACCTGAAGATCATTTACCATTCGAGAAAGCCAAATGATCTCCTTAGTGGTGAAGGCCATGGCCCTGTATTCAGCCTCAGCAGATGAATGAGCAACCACGTCCTGTTTCTTGGATTTCCAAGAGATGAGTGATTCGCCGATAAAGATACAAAATCCAGAAATGGAATGGCGTGTGTCTGGGCATTGGGACCAGTCTGAATCACAAAATGCTTTAACCTGAAAGTCATCATCTGCAGGGTAAAACAAACCTTTACAAACACTGCCTTTGAGGTAATTAAGAACCTTGTGAGCAGCTAGAAGATGAGGTTTCCTCGGAGCCGAGGAGAATTGACACAGTTTGTGTACAGCAAAACAGATATCCGGACGCGTGATGGTAAGATATAGAAGTTTCCCAACCAAGCGTCTGTAACTCTCAGCATCTGTAAGAACATCACCAGCATCTGCAGACAGTTTATGACTTGGATCCATAGGAATAGAGGAAGGTCGACAGCCAAGAAAACTAGTATCCTTTAAAAGCTCAAGAACATATTTGTGCTGGCAAATAGATATACCAGATGTAGATCGAGCAATTTCCAGACCAAGGAAATACTTAGGTTTACCTAGATCACGAAGCTTGAAGCAGTTTTGAATAGCATTGATAAGTTCGGATATGGCCTCCTCTGTGTTGCTTGCTATTAAAATATCATCGACATAGACCAAAACGATGATGAATTTTGTTGCAGATGAACACCAGAACATATTGTGATCTCCATTTATTTTCTCAAAACCAAGACTCAAGAGAGTGGTAGAGAATTTAAGAAACCACTGGCGAGAGGCTTGTTTCAAGCCATATATAGACTTCTTGAGTCGGAGGACAGCATTTGGTGGCAAATTGTCCCCCTGTCTTTTGGCATATCCAGTAGGTAAGTCCATATAAATTTCCTCTGTTAAATCTCCATTAAGAAAGGCATTAGAGATATCCAACTGATGCAGAAACCAGTTTTTCTTAGCAGCCAAAGCAAAGAGAAGTTTTACAGTCACCATTTTAGCAACTGGAGAGAATGTATCAACATAGTCTACACCTTCTTGTTGAGTGTAACCTTTGGCCACCAAATGACCTTTATGACGTTCCACTTTACCATCTGGATTCAACTTCAGTTTGAATATCCAACGACAACCAACAGTACTCTTCCCTTTAGGTAAGGAACAAACGTACCAAGTGTCAAGACCTTCTAAAGAATCAAACTCATTATCCACAGCAATACACCATTCTTTGGACTTCATCGCTTCTTGAAAGGAAGTGGGAGCAGAAGTGAAAGAACAGAGAATATAATCGATGAAAGCAAAGTGGATATTAGAGAGTTTGTTATAAGAGATGTAGTCAGATATGGGGTAAAGGGAATGAGAGGATTGACAAACATAGTCCTGCAAATAAGAAGGTATTCGACGATTACGATGAGTAGATGCAGAAGGCAAACCTACTTCAGAAGGTGATGCAGCCAAAGGCATGGAATCACCAGGAGATGTAATCACAGAAGGTGAAACAACATCAGGAAAAGCAGGACAAGGAAAGAAAGCCTTCACTGTGTCAGGAATGGAAGAACCAGCAAAGGGAAAATGAAAAACGACATGTCTAGAAATGGAAATACTGTGAGATTCAAGCTCTAGCAGTTTGTAACCTTTGTATCCAGAAGGGTAACCAAGGAAAACACAAGCTCTTGCCCTAAGATCAAATTTAGTTCTACCCTTAATGGAAGTGCTTTTGTAACAAAGACATCCAAAGGATTTTAAAGAAATGTAATCGGGAGGTTTGTGCATGAGAAGTTCATAAGGAGTTTTATTGGATAAAATGGGAGAGGGTAAACGGTTTATCAGGAAAACAACTGTTAAAACACATTCCCCCCAGTATAGAAGAGGAACTTGAGATTTAAAAAGAAGAGCTCTAGCAACATTTAAGATATGTTGATGTTTTCTTTCAACAACAGAATTTTGTTGGGGTGTTTCAGGGCAAGAGTGAAAAGGGATAATCCCTTTGGATTTGAAAAGAGATCCAAAAGTTAACTCAGGAGCATTGTCGGATCTAACAGCTTTGATAGTTTTAGAGAATTGGTTTTCAATCATAGTAATGAAACCAGGGAACACAGACAACACATCAGATTTAGACTTAAGCAAATATAACCAAGTAGCTCGACTGTGATCATCTACTATGGTTAGAAAATATTTAAAGCCTTCATGAGTCATAAGAGTAAGGACCCCAAACATCAATGTGAACAAGATCAAAAGGTTCTTTACTCATAATATTGTCTGATGGGAAAGACAGTTTCTTTTGTTTTGCTTTCGGACATATATCACAATGAAAGTGTTTTGATTTTCCTAAAGACAATGCATCAGAAAGACTACTTATCTTATTCATGGATGGATGTCCTAGACGAGGGTGCCAAGTATGAGAATCTATTATTGAAGAACATATGATCTCAGGTGAAGTATGTGAAGCAGAGACTAAAGAACCTGATTCAAGAATATAGAGGTTGCAAACTTGTCTACCCTTGCCAATCATCAATTCCCGAGTAAGATCCTGTATAAAGCAAGAAGTAGAAGTAAAACCAACCATTGAATCAGTATTCTTAAGCAAAGAACTCACACTCAACAGATTAAATCTAAACTTAGGTACAAACAGGACATTTGTCAAGGTGATTTTATCACTAAGGATGACTGAACCTATGCCGGCAATGCTCACTGAATTACCAGTTGGTAATGTGACGAAGGTGTTTAAAAGAGGTTTAAGATTTGTGAAAGAAGTGTTAATGTGACAAACATGATGTGTGGCTCCTGAATCAATTACCCAAGAGTCTGAGGTGATAGCAATATTTCCAGAGGAAAGAGAAATAGGCATGTCGAGAATAGAGAAAGTGTAAAGAGGAAGGAAAGTACCAGACGCTTTGCAAGCCGATGGTACAGCTAAAGGCGAAGGAAGAAGTCCATCTGTGGTTGATGTATTGCTCTGGTCATGAAGTTGAGAGCTAAAGTAGGCAATAAACTGTTGCATTTGTTCCTGAGTGAGAGAACATGGAGCTGAAGATGGAACAATAGACTTTTCAGCAGAGATTCCTGCTGAATTTGATAAAGTCTCTCCAATACAAGCTGAGTTTGCTGATGCTGATAGATTCTTCTTGGGAGCATAGAGTTTTCCTCTGTTCTTCAATCCAGGAGGATATCTGTGGACCTTGTAGCATCTATCGACAGTATGACCAACTCCATTGCAGTGAGTGCAAATGGGACGAGACTTGTATGGAGGTCCATGTGCAACTTGGAAAGTGGATGGATCAATTCTAGTGTGTGAAGGTGTTCTTGCAGATCGTTGACTATCCTCTTGATCTAGTATGTTGTATACTTCAGAAAGAGACGGAAGAGCTTTCTTCATGAGGATCTGACTGCGAATATGATCATAACTATCATTGAGCCCCATGAGAAAGTCAATGACTCTGTTGCTTTCATTCTGCATCATCAGACCTTCGACAGTTTGAGCAGGTACTTGTAAACTGTTCAACTCTTCCCATAAAGACTGAGTCTGTGTGTGGTAAGAGGAGAGATCCATGCTTCCTTGTCGAAGAGAAAGCAGTTGATGACGAAGTTTATACAGTCTTGGTAAATTCGATTTATGAAATCTTGTATGAAGATCCTTCCAGATATCAGCAGCAGATTTGAAGTACAGAACACTGGTATAAATCTTCTTTGAAACATTGTTAAGCAACCAAGACTTGACCATACTATTGCAACGACACCAAATTCGATAATAAGTATCAGATTCAGCTGGTGTGACAATAGATCCATCGATGAATCCAAGTTTATTCTTCGCTTCTAGACTAGCTGTCATAGCAATGATCCATATACCATAGTTCGATCCATCTAATTGTTCCGATGTCAACATTAAACCAGGATGATCTGAACTATGAAGGTGATATGGACTATGAACATTATCCGGAGAAAGCGATACCTCAAAAGGAATTGAAGATCGAATCGGATCTCGGAGAGGTGGATTTGCAGAAGAAATGACACGATCGGAAGATCCTGAAGCTTCATGACGAGAGGAATGTTGAGGCGATTCATCGCGAGGTTTTGGAGTTTGATTTTTCGGAGTAGTGACGCGATATTTCGAATTACACTTCCTTTTTCCCATGATTGAAGAAGAAATTGATTGAGATTGGATGCGGAAACGATTGGATGAGCTTGATGAAATCCCTAGGGATCGAGATGAGATTGATGAAGACGATCGTTGATGAAGATCACTGAAGAAGAATGAGAATCGGAGAAGGTGAAGAAGATGAATGAAGAATCGTGGAGCTCAGCTCAGTGGCTCTGATACCATATTAGTGAAGATGGAAAATATTCTTCATTAATGTGAAATGAGTACAAAGTCAACTATATATACAAGTCTCCTATACTTAACAATCTACACCTACGTATGTAAATACGTTATCTTTATAATATACATGTCACCTAATAGTGATGCTTGATTTGTCGTGATTTCTTCTCTGTAAGGTAGTCAATAGGAAAATACAAAACCTCAATCTTTAAGACAAAGACCGTAGCTGAAATCGGACATGTGATATGTTACAAATTTTTCAACAATCAAGAATGCACCAACACAAGTCAAGGTGACAACAAATTTTGAAAACCAAAAGATAAATATCCATTCATCTCTTTTTATTTTTGCTATTTTTAGTGTACTCTGAAGTTGGATTCTTGCTTAGATTTTATCGGTCTTTAGACAAAGAAAATGGCTGGATATATGCAAAGTAATTGTGTATCTATTTATTTATTTTATATCATAATTAAAAGGAATAACTAAACAATTTGGCTACTATATACTTTATAAACTAAATTATTTTTATTACTGAACAATTTCCAAAATATACAATTAAAAAACATTCTATATGATACCAATATATTAAAACTATATCCAAAAATAACCAAGGGAATAAGAAAATATAAATAACAACACAAATTGTTATATTAAAATAATTAAAAGAAATACTATTTGAAAATTCGCCGGCAAACCCCTAGTGTACTATATACTATAGTATTTTGTTAAATCTTGTCATTAAAATATCATTTAAACACCATTGAGTAAAAGCACAATTTTTTTCCAAAGAAATCTGTTGAACTGTAGATGTTTGATTGGTTAAACAACATTGTTGACAATAGAGTAGATGTAGATCCACATAGCCTCATCCATTATAAAAACACATTAGCTAATTTAGATTTGACGTAGATGTTCTTACTAAATGGATCATAGAGTTATGAGCCGAAAGGTTGATTGACGAGGAGACTATGTGTTAGATATTCTATATACAGAAGTGTATTAAATCAAAAACATATCTTAGTCCAGTTTAGCGATGAACATGACTCGATATGATTTGGAAATGGATACACGAGTTGGGGATGAAATCACATATGATTTAGATCGTATCCTCTTTATCACTCTTACCTTTGGATCTTGAATAGGTTGTTTCTTGTTTCGTCTCGATTGAAGATTTCGTTGAAGTTTTACGATAAAAAGGGCAAAAACTTGTTTTCTCGTAAAAATCCAAGTCAATCGTCTAAAACGATAAAGGTTAACTTAAACACCAATGGTATCTCAACTATATGAAATATTTCTTAATTTGCGGAGCAAGCATCGTGTATCATACGAAGGACGATTTCTATAAATCGTAAAAAATCTTTAAAACGCAAAACGGCCTGAAAGGGTCTAGAACAAGATAAAGGCTCACTTACGGTTTTAGACGATAATGAGTCCAATTATAATGGCGGTTTACCAGATATCCGCAAAAGATAAATGAAAAAAAGAAGATAATTTTCAAGTTTCGAGATAATTATGGAAAAATCAAGAAGATAAGGAAGACTTATGCGGAAGGATAAACTCGAATCGAGGGAAGGAAAGGAAAGATGTCCGACCTTGGAGAACTATATAAGAGAAGAAAGGGAGAGGGATGCAGAGGGACGACACTCTCAGCAAAAACTTAGCACTTAAGAACCATAGGCATTATTCTAGACATGCTTGGTTTTCTATGTCTTTCCCTCGATTACTAGATGAACTCGCAAAGGCAGTTCGATCTCTTGTTCAAACTCTTTAACTGAACTACGTTCGGCTTGATCCTAGAAATGGATACGTAGGCAGCCTTTCCTAAGGTCCAGTCCGAAATCAATAAAAACCTTTTCCTTTTATTTTTAGTCTTCTGTTAGTGGGCTGCATCTCAACTAGGTTTAAAGTTTTAGGTGGCTAGAACAATAAAACTTGCTGACAGCTCTTGAGGCCGAAGCTTTTATAATCTTTTGTAACAATCGCTATGCTCTTACGAGAATTCGAAATAAAGATAAAACATTTCTTAATTCATTTTGTTATATTTTCATATTTTCTGCGTTTATTCGATTACTTGTCGTTGGCTCTTGCAGAGAATCGAGACCTCAAGAAAAGTGTTTATTAGATATTCTACGTTCACTAAATCAACAGTGCAAATTTTAGTTCCCACAGTTTAGTGCTAGAAGGAGGGGGTGCAGATTACTCTAACTCATGGCCATAAAACGCCTGAACAAAACAATGTCCAGAAATATGAAAGACAAAATCGCAACAAAGCTGGTAAAACAACTCCAGAAGTGACTGCACCTATGGCCAACACTTATGAAAACGCTGCAGTGCTTCAGAAAATCAAAAAACTATAGCAACTTTTCTCCACAGGAAGAACACCAAAACGAGCTCGAGATTTCTCTCTCTAAACAGAAGGGCAACGATAAAATTTATCAAACCCCGTAAATTTTGATTCAGTTTCCAGTTGTAGAAATCTCAACACGTAAGGGTTCGACCAAAAGACGTTTGCCGATAACGTTTCGGAAAATAAAACTTGCTCTCCCAGAAATTGCGGAGAAACCCTAGATTACTCGCGGAAACGGAAGCACAGAAAATCGGGTACACAACCCCACTGCTGTACTTCTTTCGAATAATTTTCAAAGAAACGAAGTTGATCTCTATCGAATCACTCGAAACGTAAAACGGCTGACGAAGACTAAACTAAGCAAAACGGGAGATTGTATCCCTCACTGCTAAATTTTTTTCTGAAACCTAAGATTTCGTAAAAATTCAAGTGTCACTTCTATAGTAACATATTCAGTGCATTCTCGATAATTGTCACCTAATCTTACTTCAGAAAAACTACTCAAAACTCCCTCGGATCAATCCTACGGAAACGAGAAAAATTCTGATTAAGTTTAGTCACGTTAATTATGCCCATCACTGCTATAGTTTCTGATATAAAACTCGGAAACTAAATTTGCGGAACAGCAGCAAAAACATGATTTTTTCAAAACAAAGCTCTCGCATAGTCAAAATCAAAAACATTTTACGAAATAACTTTCATAAAATTAAGCCCGAAAAATTTTATGCAACGAACTTCGTAAAATTAAACTCATGATTTTTTTGAAACAAATTTCATAAAATTAATCTTGAAAACATTTTACGTAGTAATTTAAAAAAAAAAACTCGAAAATATTTTACGAGACAAGTTTCATGAAACAATTCAACACTCTTCGAAACGTCAAACAAGATCGTACAAAAGGAATCTCGGAGAAGGAAAGAGATGGAACGAGAGCTGAAAAGTGAACTTCGCCTATCAGCCTCTCTCCACCTGTCTCACCGTCCTCTCTCTTTTGCCACATCGCCCAACGAGTCTTCCTGATCGCCCTTGATATCTTCTGATCACCCTCAGCATCTTCCGATCGCCCTTGGATAATTCTAAAAAGCCAAAAGGCTTTCAACAAGATACTCATTCGTCTTCGTAAAACCAATGATGCAGAGACCGAAACCCAGATCTGAAAAATATAGATCGCCGAACTAAAACTGCAAGACATGCTTCAGCCTAAACACGGCTAGGAAAATAGATAAACCCAGGAAGAATTAATATTTTTACTGTCCATAAGGGATGGACAAACACGAGAAGAGGAACGGAAAGTGAGCAAGCAAAACGAAGAAGAGGCAAACCTGAATCTTCGAGAAAACTAAGGTATGTCCGACTTTGAAATCAGGCTTTAAATTTTCATAGGAAGGTATTAAAAGATAAAAAAGCGTTGAAGATTGCCGTAAACTTTAGGGAACTTAAAATCAAGGTGGATAGTCTAGCGAACTAAGTCTTATGTGATTTTCCCTATCTCGATCTATTGTTCCTTAACAGTTCAGGCACATATTTCAAACCGATCTAGATTCTCGAAAAACCAAGAAACGATCGCCATGCATACATAGTTCGCTTTCTAAAGAAAGAAAGAACTAGAGACATGAACGTTGTCAAACCGACCCGTTCCTAACAATTCTCTCAAAACCGACATATTCCAAGTCGTCAACCTGAAAACCACCAAGTCATAATCCCAACGCCATCTTTAAATCGACTCAGATTTTCCATCATCCCAATCTTGGATAGAGAAAATGTACACAATCCTTCAAAATATCGATTCAGACGTTTTCTTTCGTAAAAAAGGGAGGAAGTAGGCACATATATTCTACTCGTATACTCCCATACTTCAATTTTTTTTGGCACGGAATTAGGAAAATGAGAAAACTTTTTCGACAAAGAAAACTCTTTCGACATAAGGCAATGAAATGACCCATCGAAATCGTCCAAAAGGCAAACGCCGATCTAAGATTCGTTTAAACGCTAGCGCCATACCTAAATAGTCACAATTATACGATAAGTCTTTAAACATCAAAGCATCGCTCCCAGATTCCGTTGAATCAAGTGAGTCACGGAAAAACATCAAAATTTTTTTGCGACAAAGTAAAATCGTAAACATAAGAAGCAGCTAGCACAAAAAAGGGAACACTTTCTTCCCGCTCGTGCACTACATCTACCGCTGGCTGACAGATCCGTTATGCTTGAGAAACTAATATGTCATGAGAAATCCTCTCAAAAACCCACGAAAATGTTCCGCGACTAGATCATAACGAAATAAAATTTGTTAAAACTTCATGAGTGACACCAAGCAATTTTCACCAAAGATCTAAATCAAAGCGGAAACGTCTCTCGTAAAATCTGCGGAAACATCGCTACTTTGACATTGCTACTTTGACATCGCTACTTTGACATCGCCATACATAGCGCCGATTTACTATATTCATTAACCGGTCACCCATTACTTTTGTATGACTAGAATATTTTATATGAAACAGTCTGCAAGAAAACAAGACGGTATCATGCAAAACGACTTTGCAATAAGAAAACGCGAATAGGGAAAACCTAATCCTTGCCTGCAAACATCACAAATAATCTGCGAGAAATGTTCTCTATTCACTTCTATGAGAATTCCTTCTTGTAAAACTTACATGAAAAATCCTTTGTATAGTCGGATCAAGTCGTACAAAGCAATTTTCGAAGATAAAATAACAGTTTTTACGAAGAAGTATTTTTCGTATAGCAAAAAAATAAATTTGTATGATCCGACTTTGACCGACCAAACTAAAATTTATCTATTCACACTACGATCTTACAGACCTTATTCTTCAGCCCTGCGGATTGATGGCTTCGGCCTGGCTTGCTGGCAATCATCCTGCAACTGACTCCCTACGGGTTCTTAATCGAGCCGCGTGCAGCGACAAAGGCATCATTCATTAAATATTAAAGGCAACCATAGCTACAATAAAATAGCCTAGGCCCATGATGTGCAGCGATGTCATATCAACTCAAAACTGCTATATGGCTGACTTCTTGTCTCTGAATTTTTTTTATTTGCAATTTTAAGTACTTACTAAAAAGTGGTGGACTTACAAATTACTTACCTTGTTTATTACTTGTAAATTACTTCGAGGTACATGATAATTAATGATAAGTTATTTGATTATTCGTTCAAGTTCAACCTAAGTAATTTTATTATATATAAATAATATCTAATTGTTTTTCTTATGTTTTAATCAGTTCGGAGAACATTATATATAAGAAAGAGAAAACTTCAACATGTTTATATAAATATATCACTTATGTTTGATTCACTTATAAAAAAAAAAACGAGTTATCTTAATATGATTAGGAAAACATATATTTTTTAATTAAAAAATGAATAACAAATCAAACAACGCTAATTAATTACTTTAAATTTAATACTTGACTAGAGCTTGACCATACACCAGAACATATATTAATCTTTACTTTCTTAGAAATAAATATTTATTTTATATTAGATAATTACAAACCAGGTAAAAACAATTGGTTTATTTATTATAATATATAGTTTCATAGTTATATGTAAATTATAGGATATAAGAGATAATATTTATATTTAAAATATTTTTGGTATAATCATATTTAAACTTTGACTTTATTTAATAACATTCTAATGTTAAGTGTTTTGTTTTTCTACAGATTTCAAATAAATATTATGTTTCTTTTTACATATTAATAAGAGTTTTTTTGTAAAAATGACTCAAAATTTAAATTCAAACACAAAACTAACCCATGATTTTTTTTTGAAATTTTCATTGGCCCTATTCACCCCAAAAATTTCTGATTATTCACAAAAATGCCATTACTTTTTTTATTTTAAAAATGAGTATTTTACTCTATCATCCTCATCTTCATCAAGTATTTACAATAATGTCATTGTCATTAATACACCAACCACCATAAACAACCAATTTTAAGCTCTTAGTGCACCAAAAAATTGATTTTGAATCCTTTTATCTCATTTCTTATGCTTAAAAACTAAATCTTTTTCACTTTCTCTTTATATTCATCTTAAAAAATCAAGATTTTGATTCAAGCTTAAGATTCTTGGTGGGTCGCTTTCTTTTGAGCTTCAGTGTGCTTGGAGAAGGGTTATGTGTGCTAAGGAAGTTATCTCACTAATTTAAGGTATGATATATTTTTTTTTTCCAGAGCTGTTCGCCTAGACGACTTCCATGTAAGTCTTATGGAGTAGAAGACTTACACGAAAGTCGTCTGGTCAATGCAGATGTTAGTTTTGCAATTGACTTTTATATGTATTTTTAGAGACAACTTATTTGGAAGTCTTTCAGTTTATTTGTTAACAAAAAAATCTCGAAAATACCATAGAAGACTTCCCGGTAAGTCGTCTACGATAAACAACTTAGTTTTGAATTTGACCAAATTGTGTGAGAAATTTGACTTTTCTAGAAGACTTATTGAAAAACAAAACTTAAATATTTAATATTTACTAGACGACTTATATGTAATTCCTCTCAGGTTACGTTTGCATTTGAAAAATAGAACTTAAATATTTAATTTTAATCAGATGACCTACATGTATGTTTTCCGGTAGACAACCTACACGGAAGTCTTCAAGTAATTTTTTCTGATATTCTGGTCAAACCTTGGATATCACAGAAGACTTTCATGTAAGTCGCCTACATGTGAGTCGTCTAGTGAAAATTAAATATTTAAGTTTTATTTTCTAACTGCAAAAGTAACCTGAGATGACTTATATATAAGTCATCTAGTTAGTATTAAATATTTAAGGTTATTTATTCATCCAAACGACTTAAAAAGTCTAATTTCTGATACAATTTGGTCAATTGCAAAACTAACATGTTTATCCTAGACGACTTACCATGAGGTTTTCTCTGGTATTTTCAAGATTTTTTTGAAAATAAAAGTAAGACAGTATTTACAAAGGAAGACTTCCAAAGAAGTCTACTGTAGAGTAGACCTATCTGGAAGTCTTCCTTTGTAAATTTTTAATTGCAAAATTGACATTTTTGACGTCTTCCGTGGAAGTCGTCTACGTCAATATTTAATAAAGTTTCATCTTCTCTAAAACTATAAAGACTTTTTAGAATTTTTTTTGTTAATTCATGTATATTATATAATATTTGGGTTCTTAAATGAAATTCATAACTTAATTGGTTTTAATTTCTTGGAAGTCTTCTATGTTAGTTTTTGTAAACTTGTAAAGTAACTTAAAGATATATTTTTTAACTTTAAAAAGTGTTTAGTAACTTAAAAATATCAAGTAATATGGTTTAATGTATCTTCTTAGATCACAAGATATACTTTTTAATTTTCATGAAATTTAAAATCTCAATTTTCATTTAAAATTTGAGTTTCCCGCTTAAATTTTAATTTCCCGCTTAAATATTCCGCTTACATTTCAATTTTCCGCTTTAAATTTCCCATTTTAAATTTTAGGTCTTCCAAAAGATTTCCTAGAAGTCTTCCAGTGAAACTGTTATATGTTTGAACTTATGTAATATTTGATATGTTGTGAATTTGGTTAAGTTTTCTTGAGAATTTTCTCCCTTAGCTGTAGTAAATTTGACTATTTTTTGTATTACTATGTTTTGCTATTAAAGTTGTATCAATAACTTCAATAATGTCATGCACTTTTGGCAGGATAACATTATAGACATGAATATATTTACCAAATTGTTTTTCATTAATATCTCTTTAAATTTACAAAAAAAAAATCACAATTAAAAGTGTACACCTACAAATCACAAGATGACCATAAACAAAATTATTATAGATCATTCCTCCACAAAAACAAGCTTGGGCTCCACTTGACTTGAGAGAAGACTCTCTTAGATGTTGAAGTCTTCTAGCACATTATATGTTAGAAGACAACCATGTCATGAAAAACATGCAAAAACAAAATAACTAAGTGAGAAAGACATTAGATAAAAATGAGAAACTGATATAAAGTTTCGTGTTTTTAAGTTCAAAAAGATTAGAGAGAGGTTGAAGAGTTTTAGAATGAAAAACATTACATTTTTTGTAGCCATTAGAGAAGAAGAAAAAATGTGTAAATCTTCCTTACATAAGGAGACACAAATTTCAATAAAGTTAAATATTTTCGATTCAGAAGACTTACTTGAAAGTCTCTTTCGCTCTAAAGTTACTATTCGCCTAGAAGACTTTCCCAAAAGTCATCTGATGTAAATATTATTCATCAGACGACTTCCTAGAAGTCGTCTAGACTCTAAATATAAACTCTGAACTTAATTAAGTAACTAAACACTTTATTATAAACAAATTCAACTTAAGAAGTGTTTAATATATACATAAATAGGTACATATAGGTAAAAAATTAATTTTTGAATGAAAATGTTAAGTTTCCAAAAATTAACCCTAAATACAAATAATACTACAACATATATTACCAAACCCTAAACCAAATAATACTATGACTCACTACATTTACTCATCTATTTTGAAAATAATTCAATGTTACTATATCTTAATTTATATCATTTACAAATTTTTACAATTACATGATTTCAATTTTTCCCCTAAATATTTTTATAAAATTGATAAATTATTTTCAAATACTTCCATGGAAGTCGTCTAGACGACTTACACAAATTCAGAAGATTTTCGAGGTTATATTCGTAAAAATAATTTCTGTTTTTTTGTTCTCATAAGAGGCTGATTGTAATTCCACAAATACTTCCATGGAAGTCGTCTAGTAGACTTACACAAACTCAGAAGACTTTGAGGTTATATTCGTAAAAATAATTTCTGTTTTCTTTTGTCATAAGGGGCTGGTTGTAATTTCACAAGGCTTTTGGGTTAGTTTTGCATTTGTTTGATGTTTGGGTATACTTTTGCATTTAAAATCAATTTTTTAGTCGTATGCAAATTCCCTTATTAATAATTTATTTTGTAGTCAATTTTATTTATTTAAAAATGTTAAAAATATAAACAACTTACTTTTATTTGTGATCACTGTTTTTACTAAATTTATATTATTAATATTTATTAAATAATATAATAATATAATCTATTTCAAAACTGGAATAACAAAATAGGAGTTTAAATTTTTATTTTCTAACTAAAATCAACTTATAAGTAATTAAATATAGTTATAGTTCTTGCTATTTAAATAGACTAAAAACTGAAAATATTTAAACTAAACTACAAAAATTAGATGTAATATTAATATAATACATAATTATATATGAAAACCCTAAATTTGAAAAAAAAAAACTAAAACCAAACTGAAATCTAAATTGAACACCCTCTTTTGTGGTGTGTTTACGTTCAAGTCTATGTCTGCGTACAGAGAAATATTATCTATAAATAAATCAACAATCTATTATATTAAACCTGAAGTACAAAATAATATTTGCCTATTAGTATGTGCGTTTTTTTTACAGATTTTCATTTCCTTTTTAATAAATTCTAACTTCATTTATGTATTTTATAAATAGTTCAACAATATTTATTATAGAAATACAAAACATAAATTACTTATTTTTAAGTGTTTTATTACACTTTTTACAAAATTTTTTCACTCTTCTTATCTATTTCATTAATTCTCTTTACTATATTAATTTGACAACATCTATTTTACATGTTAACCATAGCAACTCAACATGTTTAAATAAAATTGCTCCATTTGTGACAAAAATTCAAAACGGTGAACAAAGAGTTTATTTATTTATTTATGGAATCAATTAGGCATGAGAATTCGAGTATCCATCAAGATATGGATCGTTTGTTTAGGTATCGTATTTTCTGATATATATGTACCTAAAAAATATCCAAATAAACTAATGTATCTTAAACGGATTTAGATAATTGTACAAAAAATAATTATATTACCCGATTCAGTTCAGCTATTTTGTATAAAATTCAAAATAACTAAATAATAAAAAAGTAACTTTATTACCTTATTCAGTTCAGGTTTGATTCTAATGTACATAAACCTAAAAATATTCATATAACTAATATGCTATTACTTATATAGTGAAATATGTAAAATATATAACATTAATTATAAAAAACAAATATTTATTTATAAAAAGTAAAAACTAACATCCGCCCGACAATCTCTAGTAATTCTTTATAACTCATATTTACTTCAAAAAAATTGATTAATGATTGGTAAACAGTAACATTTTTAATTTGTCAATAAGTTCAAATTTTAACTCAAACAAAATTAATGATAACTCATGTTAGCAATCAAAGCGTTATTGATAGAGATCGGAAAAGGAATCAATAATACATTCCAATAGTTTTCTTCTAAATAAAATAAGCATTCAACCGGTAACATATATTTAAACAAAGATTTGTAATCCGAAGAGGCACCTCAAATTCTCAAGAACATACTTTCAATTAAACCTTTTGACATGATCATCATTCAGTGGATATATAAAAGCGGGAAAGGTTGATATAGCTTTTTATAAAACAAAGAATCAACCCATGATTGAGATCAGATATCCATAACTTAAATATTCCAAGAAAACTGAAAAACACCATTCTTCAATAGCTTTGTGGTGAAAAAAAAACATCAAGGGAACTTGCAGCTCCCGTACAGTAGAAAAGAGACCTGTCTCTAGGACATCAGGAAACAAGAAATTGCCGAAAATACCACAAGAGAGCCCATTACAGTGACAGCGCTAGAACGATTTTCCTCTGGTGCTGTCTCTCCTCAAGTATCATCTCGAGGTTGTGGCAGAGATGAAGCGGCAAGATCGTGAAGCTATGGGACGGTGCGGGGTCACCTGCGGAAAATGGAGTCATAGGTTGAGGTGCGAGATTCTGCTGGTCAACCATCTTTATAAGGGTGTTGTGTTTCTTGCGATGAACTGAAGAGTCAGGACTTGTAAGGAGTGAAGGTGTTTGTTTTGTGTGTTGTAATGATGGATTTAAGATGGACTTCTCTGTGTTTGTATAGGAGCTGCATAGATAAGATTGTCCTCAGTTATTCGTTTGGGAACTTGTATTATTTGATAGAAAATGTTAATAGCGGAATAGTATAATAAAATATCCCACATAGTATAAAAACGAAAATATGATTTTACTAAATTAACTGGCGTTTTAATAGTTTTACGTTGTAAATGACGTCAAAATTGGAGATAAATCAATACATACTTGTAGAAATCTTCTATAGAATTCATGTATACTTACTTCTTTACAAGTCGATAAATTTATTTGTTACGCGAATGGAACTATTTTTTAGTGACAAACTCTTTATAAACACAATTATACATGTACTCTGTATGTAAAAGAAACTTATTAAAATACGATTCGATCGAATCACTCGTCAATCCGTCATCCAATTTTTTATGACATTAGAGACTTTGAGTAGATGCTCTATCATATTAGATGATACTCAAATTTATTAAGTTTTTAAGGGAATTTTGCCAAAAAAACATAAATTCAGCCTCTTTGTCCTTTTGGTAAAAAACCTTTTTTTTTTGAATTTTTTGTCCATTGTACCTTTTTCATATTACAAAATTAATGAAATAAATAGTTTTACAAATCAAAAAAATTGTAAAAAAATAGCAGTAATTGATTAAATACCCATATACAGAAACTGCTACTTTTTGTTGTTGAAAAGTTTGTTAAATTAATTTTTTTTAATTATGCTCTACGGAACGTAGATTTCATCTTTTACCAAAAATAGCATCGTAGAAATTGAATTTTACGTTAAACAAGTTAATCTACCTACTTTTAAATAAAACTCTAAATAAGAAGAATGCAAAGTCTACGGATTGTAAAGTTTACTACATTTTCTCTAAATGCAACTACTACTTTTACAAGCAGTTATGAAATTCTAGGAATACGAAATCTACACACAATTTAAATAGCTACATTTAGTAAAATCTGCATATGGAATTGTTGTTCGCTTTCTACGCAGTGTAGAAGGTACATTCTACGAATAAAAAAACTTGATTTCCAAAAAGTTAGGAAAAATCAGTTATGAAAATATTCCAAAAATATTTGTAATCTTCAAACTTTCCATAAACGTGTAGAGGAAGGCGATTTCATTCTCAAAACAAAAAAAATGATTACACCTTTTCTTCTTAATCTAACCTAGATCTCCTTAGTTTTCTTGTGATTTTCATAAACTCTTCTTCTATAATGCATATCTATACAACATGTGGCGTATGGGAATTAGGTGCAACAACATGATGGATGTTTTCGGCTGATGACAAAGAGGGTAGGTTATTGTTATTGGAATCGAGTTCTACCTTAGAGGATTTAGAGAGAAAGGTTATGGAGGATTTTGGTATGGAAGAAGATAGTTTAGCCGATTTGGAGTTAAGTTATCTACATACTGAGTTGATCAATACATCAACATGTCCACCTGTGATCATTGCAAATGATCGATAGCTTAAGAATTTTGTTGGTTTTGTTAAAAAGAATGTCTTGACTCGGTTGTGTGTAACATATAAAGCCAAGGCTGAAAATCTGAATGAAGCAGACTTTGATCTTAACAAGTCGCCTACAGATTCAAGTACCGATGAAGAGGAGGGAAACTTGTTTTACAGAGGCGACAAATCAGCTGATGTTTTTGCTGAGACGCAGGGTAGGAAGAAGATAGAAAATATGAAGCGAGTCGAATCTGATGGGGATGCCAATGATGCTGATACCATGATCTCTGAAAAATAGAAATGATACAATATATCAAAGTATTATTTGCTCGAAGTTGTTAAGAATGACAACTTTTTGAGGACAAAACTTTGCTGAAGCCGACTTTCGAGATATGTGCAATGAAGCATAACGTTAACTACCAAGTTATCAAATCGGATAGAAAAGTTTGGTATATTAGATGCACGGATAATGCATGCAATTGGAGTGTTCGAGAAGAGTGTGAAGGAATCTACATATTTCATTATCAAAAAGTATGCCGGTGAACATACATGCGCACCTTCAAGCAAAACCAAAGGGGTTAAAACTGCTTCGCCCAAAACTATAGACATTTTGTTTATGAATAAGTATGAATGTGTCAAGGAAGGGCCAAAATCTAATGATATCATACAGCTTATGCATATGGATCATGGATGTGAGATCACAAGTTCTTTAGCATGGGATGCACGTGAATATGCGGTCAGTGCAGTTAGAGGTATTCCAGAGAGAAGTTATGGGAAAATACCGAGATACTTGGACATGTTGAGAGAGGCTAATCTAGGTGCACATTCATCGCATGAGATTCAAAGCAGATGGAAATTGCGGTATCTGTTTACTGCATTTGGGCAATCAATACGAGAATTTAACAGAGTCATGAGGCGGATTATTGTGGTTGATTGGACTTTTTTGAAGAATAAATACAAAGAATTCTATTCTTTGCAACTGCTGTACACGGAAACTGGAATTTGTATCCTATTGCATTTGGAGTAGTCAACTCAAAGAATGATCGTTCTTGGGAATGGTTTATGAGATAACTAAAGGTTATCATTGTTGATGATCATCATTTGGATTTTATTTCGGACATACATGGGTCCATTGCTAAGGCTCTTAAAATGTGTATCCAACATCTAGACATGGTATTTATACTCATCATTTGTTGAATAATGTGATAACATATTTCCATGGGAAAGGACTTGCTGGGTTGTTTTCAAAGGCGTCCAAAGCTTATAGAGTTGCTGAGTTTGAAAAGACATTTTCTAACGTGTGTAATATTAGTCCGGAAATTGGTGATTACCTAAGGGAGGCTGAAATGAAAAGAATGGGCTAGATGTCAATTTTCTAGATACATATATGACATAAGGAAAACCATGAATCCATTAACTCTGTTTTGTGTTCACCGAGAGAGCATCCAGTCATTCCTTTGTTGGACAATGGGCTAGATGTCAATTTTTACACAGTGATTTTATAAGTGTAAGAAAATGATTTCCAAACATAAACATCCATTAACCAAAGATGTGGAGAAAAAAGATTGATAGGAGAACTGGGAAAGCCAAAACATTTGAAGTTTACCTTGTCACTGATGGTCGATTGCTTGTTAGAGGTGATAAAATCAACTGCATAGTTGATTTGGATAGAAGGACTTGCTCATGTGGAAAGTACGACCTTATGAAGATCTCTTGTAGGCACGCAATTAAAGTTGGTTTTCATGTTGGCAGAGAGCCACACACATTAACTGATTTGATGTACACGATAGGAGCTTGGGGAGAACCTTATCAGGAAAACATATATAAATCCTATTGATGTTCATGAGGATGCTTGGTCCATACCAGAAGATGTCAAGAAATTTAAAATGCTACCCCTAGACACAAGAAAAATAGTTGGAAGGACAAGACAACTCAGATATGAAACCGTTAAAGACAAAATTCAATCATCGCAAACATCACAAAAGAAACAGCCTCGCAAGTGTAGTAGATGTAGTATTAGTGGGCACAACAGAGCAACTTATAAAATACCAATATAGAAAATGATAAGGGTCAGCTTATGTAGCCAGTCGATTTCATGCTCGATTTATATGTGTTTCGTTCATGATTGTTTGTGTTACATGATTCAATTTCAAATGTGCAAGTGGTGTTAATGGCCAGCTTATTTCGAAGTGCAGGTAGTGGATTCTCATAAGTGTTTTGTGTGGTTTTTTGTTATAAAAACGTTCAACTTTGTTTTCAGTTTCATTGTTTAACATTGCTATCATTTTCATATGTTTTTTAGTTCTAAAATCTTTGAATGTTGTTTTCAGTTTCATTGTTATACATTGCTTCATGCTTCATATGGTCTTTGCAATGATGTTTTCAGTTTTGTAGATAACATAGTATGAACAAAATTCTACGAACTACAAAATCGTCTTATTCATAGTAAGAACAAAACACAAAAGAACCACAATGTCGTCTTATTCATAGCAAGAACAAAACATTAAGAATAAAATACTAAGAACCAGTAGACTGGTTTCATTCATTCTTGGCTTCTTCATTTTACAAAAATCCATAGAATTCTTCCTAAGCAACCTACTTTAAGAGAAGTTTTCTGCTTCCTAACTTCTTTCTCCACTGTCTTTTTTAAACAATTTTTCAGATTTTCAATCTCTTCTGCAATTATCCCTTGCTCAGCCTCCCTTCGAATCTCATCAAGCAAAGAGATCCCTACATTGAAACCAATATCAAGTCAGGACAAATAAAATATCGAATAAGACAAAAAGATGAAGGAAGCCATAAACAAAAAAAAATCAGTATTTGAATCACAAAACAAATCAAAACGATGAACAAACAAAGAGATCCCACAAATCGAAATGATGAACAAATATAGTTTCATGTTGTTTCATATATCACAAAAAATATGAAACTATGAACATGTTACCCAATCTAGCATCTATAGAACCATCAATAAGGATTCTCATTAGTTCTCGAATAGAATATCACAACTTCTTTCCCACTACAACACCTAGAAGACACACCCTGTGATAATCTCCTTGCAGTATTCATGTTTGGGAGAAACAGATTCAGAGAGAAAATGGATACTTGCGGAAAATAGGAATCGACAAATTGGGAAAACAAGTTTTTTGGTCATATATATATCGGGTATTAAGTTATTTGTGGATCTAATTCGGTTTGGGTTTTATGGCTTCATTGGATCCTATGTCTGGTTTACGAGAAACCTAATTAAGAGTATTGCATTTCATTCGATTTATTTACTCTAAGGGAGGAAGATCATTAGTCAAACTGAGTTGAGTAAATCGAAATGGTGTATCAAACAATGAACATGTATTGATAAATCGAAACGATGTATCAAACTGTTTTGATAATCGAAACTATGTTTTGAAAAATAGGAACAAAAAAATTCAGCCTCATATTGACAACCCTAGTGTCTATAGAATATTGTTTTGATAACTTGAAGGACAATTTTGGTTATGTTTAATGGTCTCCTAGTGTTATGGTTTAGTTTAGGATGTGTTTAGGGTATGTCTAGGGTATCATTTAGGGTTTGTTTAGTTTTAGCATTCTACATTAGATTAAGCATTTTAGCATTCTTGTTCCTAAAAATCTATAAAAATCAGAATAAAAAACCAAACTTTCTAACTTAGATTAAGCATGCTAGCATTCTTGTTCCTAAAAATCCATAAAAGTGAGAATAAAAACCAAACTATTTACATTTGGTCAAGCATTCTCACAGAATCTCCTCTACAACCGAAGTCTTGAGACACTCTAGAGGTTCATACTTTGACATCATGTCATCTAATTCCAAGTCATTAGCTTCTTCCCAAAGATCCCACAAAACTCTATGTTGAGCTTCTTGGATGTTATCATCATTTACCAACAATAACTTCAGCCCAAGCGAATGTCACTCAATCAACTTCAGTGCATAGACACCAAAATCATATGCACCTTTATTGAGTCTCCACATTGGTACATAGGAAACACTATATGGAGTGACAGTGAACTGCCTTGACAATACGAGGAACAAGGTGCGAGAATGCATCCAACTCCTTGTACCGTTTTCTACCCGAGCAGTTAAAGACATCAATGCTCCTTGTCACAAAACTGATGCACAAGGAAATCCAATGATTTCCATTGACATGACCAGGGACATACAGCCGATCCACATCTACATTCCATATCTCTTGTGTCCTTCCATGTGGTGGAAGGACCCCTTTGTAAATTGCAGTAGTAAATTATGAAGCGTGTATTTCCTTTTACCCCCTGTGAAACACTCGTACTCTTTTTTAATCATATTTCTGAAAATGACACGATGAGGTCTCCATCGTTTCAGAGTTGTTCTCTCCCGAAATAAGTACATTACAACATCAATCTCATGCATATTTTGATGATGTTAGCACACACAAGATATGTAAAACACAAATGAAAGTTAATAGTCTCTAAGGTTTACCCAATTATGAAGTCACTCGGATTGATACATAAGACGATTAGCCATCTCAACATCTAAGAAAGTAGCTCCAATCCGTATAGGTCTGAAACCAATGGAAATCGAAAATGTAACAATACATTATATAAAAAGGTAAATGTAAGCCAATGATACATTTTGATACAATATAGAAACAATGATACAAGCTAAAAACAATGATACATTTTGATTAAATGTAACAGTACATGATAGAAGATTGAGAATTTACTTACATGGAGGAAGTTGACCAATTTCTTACTTTTCCAATCCTCTTCACGAATAAATACCAATGTGGCATCTGGTGATGCTTCTCCGGATCGATCTATTTGCTCATCATGTAAGTGCGGTGTGGATGTGTTGAAGGGTCTTATTTCCTTGAGTTTTCGACTTTAACTTGAGAAAGATCAAAACCTTCAACACTTGTATCTTGGGATGGGTTGTTCAACTCTTGTGTACTCAATCCGAAATCAAAATTGTTAGTTTCTATACCAATCTTTTTTCCATCTATTCATTAAAAACAAAAAATAACAGATAAAAAACTATTAATTCATAACACAAACAAAACATTACATTCATGAAGTTTTCATTACACAAACATTCAAGAATATTACACATTACACAAACATTCAGGCATATTACATATTACACATTACATAAACATACAAGCATATTACATATAACAGTTTTTACAAATCTGAAACTGTTACATACTATTACACAGTGAAAATGTGAAGTTCCAAATACAACTATCTCCAATATCCTAGGTCAAGTACCCTAACTCAAGCATCCTAGTTCCACATACATCAAGTTCTACACTTTCTCTTAGGTAGTACCTTTTTCTTTGTCTTGGCTCCTTCATACTGAATCTTTCTCTTCTCTTTTCCTGCAACATGAACCGAAGAGGTCTCCATGTCTGCTACATCATCAATATCATCTATAATCTCATCATCTTCTGACTCAATAGCCTCTTTGTCGACTTCCTCCATTTCAGTATCTTCAGGTTCTAAAACTGTCCAATATGTACTGCTCCAATCAAACTTTTCTTTGATCCTATCGAGAAGAAGGTCCACTCGTTCATCTTGCATCTCACGCTTCATTGTATAGTCTGCATGCAGAAACACATCACCATTACTAGTCAATGAGATGACCGAGAAAAACTCACCCTAAAAACAATTAAAACATTATAAGCTATACAACAACCATATAGAAGAAGAGAACAAATATACATATCTTCTCAGGATATAAGTCTTCAATCTGAATGATGTCTTCATAACAGAGACAAACATGAATGACAATAAATAGCACTAAAATTCATCAAGAACAATAGATTATTTATAAAACTCTTTCAATAATTTATATTAAAAATATCACTAAATTCAAATTAATTGATATATATATATATATATATATATATATATATATATATATATATATATATATATATATATATACACACATTAATCCACACAAAGAGCGGGAAATCATCTAGTAAGTACATATATATATATATAATAAGTTAATTGTATGCGCTAACATTCAATAAAGATAGATAGCATGTCATATACACATACAAATATACATATAATTTTATTATTCTAAAATAAAAATTGATGTTTTTTTTCTGTGGGTAATATTTGATGAAGCGCAAAAAGGTTAGCAAGGAGGACGGGCAGAAAAAGAATATGACCGAGGATGATCCTCATTTGACTCGGACGCCTCAGAGAAGCAATGACCACATGGTTGCATACGGGGTCCAATGCATAGGAAAGTCTCAGCCTTTCTCAAAATTCAGACCTATCCTCATGCCCAAATTCAAGCGAACGACATTCTTCAGATGAATATGTTTAATTGTGGAAATTGTTTCAGAGCAAGTTCTCAAGCCCTCAATGACTGATTCCTCGACCAAAGTTAAGCTAATCCACTGGTTTGTTTTCTTTTCTTTCATTTATGACTTTTTGTATTTTTTTTTGTTTTCGTTTTCTGGTTTCAGAAAATTTCTTTTGGGCGAAATAGGCAACAATCGGTCGATTAAGATCGATCAATCCATTTTTGAAAGAGCTGATCAGCTAATCCACACACCACTGATCGACCAAACCTTGTAGATCATCGACCGATCCAGTTACAAGAGATCGACTGGTCGTATGCCCAAAATGGCTACTAGCACCAGGGCTGGACCTGAGGCAATTGAATGCTGAGATGATTACACCTATGAGAGACACACGAATTCACACCTTGATTAGCATTCTAACTGATTCAACAGAGTATTACCACCATTTCTCCTTTTCTTTTCAACGTTTCTTATGTTTACTCACCCCTCATTTGGATTTATTTTAACATTGAGATGGTGGGAAGTAAGTCTGGGGGAGGCTGTTACTGATGAGTTTTGTGATTTTCTTTGTCTTGGTGTTTTTGAGTCATTTTTTTTGTTTTGTTGAGTCGAATTGAGTCGGGAATATTATTTTTCTTTGGAACTAACCATCTAGCTATCACATCTTAGTGACCATTCTGTTAGCCACTTACTTTAGATTTCACAACATGAAGACTCCCAACTGGATCGATCTGCCAGTGCCACCCATGCTTGTTTGGGTATCTGAAGGATCCAAAGCTGATTTCACCTAATCGACATAATTCTCTAATCTTGGGGCTTGGCATACATTGGATCAAATTCCTCTTTTAGGTATGAAAAGACAAGTGTGTGTAAATATGGTTTTCCTGTCTCTCCCCTTCAATTCAAAATGATGAAATGAATAAGAGATAAAGGTCAAAATTAAGGGAACCATGCACTCAGTGGTTAACTACCAATAGTACTTGTGTCTCATGGAATCATGTCCAATAAACTCGGTCGATATAAAAAAAATGATACCTTGCAAACTAGGGAAAATCGGCTGAGGGAAGTGACAAAAAGGAAAGGAAAAAAACCCACAATAAGATTTTTTGTGTGATCAGAAACCTGAATGGGTAAGAGTCCATCTATCATATGATCGATACCCCGTTGATGAGACTGCACTTTTAATTTTTAATTGAGGTCAGTAAAGGTGAATTTTGGTTGATCAATTGTGGGTTGAAAGTGGTATGGTTGCTAAGATGAAGGTCAAGTACATGGATTTATCTTTGAAGGTTGGTACTCTTTGATGTGGCTTACAAAAGGTAATGGTAAAGATGATGTTTAAGAGGATAAGTAAGTTCCCATGTTAAAACTTCATTTAACTAGCAATAAGTTAAGCCTCGGGGATTTGATAAGTTTCGTTTTCATCATTTTTGACTCGGTTTTCGGTTGAGATTCGATTGGTTTTGCAAGGTGTTATTTTTTTCTTATTGGAGTCTTTTTGCACTATAGGTTACATGTTCATTTGTCGGGAAAGAACACAATTACATAAGAGTCTGGAGCTAAAAGGAGCATTGGATCAAATGGAGCCTGGGAAAGGATTGGTCTAGCCATGACAAAGAGCGATCGATCATGAGTTCAATATCAAGAATTTTTCTAGATCGGTCAATCAAGAAATTCAATTGCCGTTAGTTTTACATGTGATCGACCTTTCCAAGGAGGAGGGATCGACCGATCCATGTCATAGGGATCTACCAATCCTTGCCATGTCGAGACCAACTTTTCTTATTTACCATGAGACGCATTTTGAAAACCATTTTACCTTGATATCTTGGTTCTTGGTATATTGACCTAGAACTGTTTGGAGTAGGAATCGTCGTTTAGTTCTTTATTTACCGTTGTTTTTAAGGTCGGGATATCTCTGGCCGCTTAGCCTCTGGTTTTAGGATATTTGAAGTACTGAAAAGGCGTTTTGGGTTGCTTGTAAGAAAGCAAACACTATGGGGTTAGAGAGTTTCACTAAGAGGTTTTTGGGTTGTGTATAGACCATTAGACGTGATATGCTAGATCAATAAGTCAAATTGTGTCTTGAACTTATTTAAGTACATTGTTTTAGACAAACTTATAAGTGCATTTAAAAAATCAACTAATAATTTATCTTCTTTATAGAGAATTTTCTTGTGTTATTTTGTGTTATGGTTCCTCACGTAGTTAGTTTTCGTACTTTCAATGTACATATACATACAAACATACATAAATTTTTATTAATTTTCTGGATTTTTTCCTTTCCTTTTTCTCACTTCCCTCGGCCGATTTTCCCTAGTTTGTATGATATCATTTTTGTGGAAGCACCTTAACCTACTGATTAAGATTTCAAGGCTCCTACATCCAGGTCTATGGTTCGAATACTATACTGTGAAATTTCTTGCAGATTATATAATGCAAACTTTTTGGAAGTTCAAGAGTACTCTAGGCAGAACCGTTCGTTGTGGTCGTCTGTTGCAGAGAGAGCTTGTCCATCGGGATGTTATACATGCAGAACCGTCCATCGATCCAAGTGTTTTGAGGAGAGCCTTCATCGTGGAATCATTATCCGCAGAGCTATTCATCGATATCGCATATGTTGAAGGTAGTTGATCATCATATGTAATAGACTTATAGATTATATAATGATGTAATGTATGCTACCATTTGTTAAAATAAATTATTACTTTTCAGTTAAAAAGTTGTTTATGATCAGTAAAACTGGGCATCACAGAATTACTGAAAATAGAAATATATATATATATATATATATATATATGAGACTGCTATGACAAATTAAACATCTATATTCTTATTGAACATAGAATATGTATGTTCAAAATGATCTTATAATCTAAGGTGTGGTCAGTACTAATAGAAGATATCTAGGAACAGAAATTCAAATTTAGCGGAAATGGAATGAGGAACACAGACAAAAAACGAGTTTACCATATATAACAACTGCACACAACAAGAGCTTACACACGGGTAGCAAGCAGTGATAAGCTTTGTGCTTTATGTTTTATTTGGAAGCAAAAGAAACTTGAACATACACATACACACCTGGCATGTCCTCACACCGAATGAAAACAACAGTTACAGTTGGGATTTTATTACATGGGTTCTTCAAACCTCATACGTGTTTGTAGCAATGGCAGTGATTGTCGCTTCCCTCAACAACCGCCCAACAGACTAGAGGACTGCCGTATGTCTGCATGCAACATTTACAGCATTCGCAATTACCACCTACGAATGGCTCAGCCCCACACTCCTGGTAGAAAACACGGTCTATGGCGTTAGGGCATTGAGTAGCACCCTTATTGTAGCATGCCGGACTGGACTGGCTCTTGATGATACCTAGATGTTGAAAGAATCGTCAAGATCACCGGAACAAGTTTATGAAATGACAAACTGCAAAATATAATAGAGATCAACTTCTTTAAATTAATACCGGGTAAAGCCATCACGAAAACAATCAAGAGAACAGTGACGCTGACGGAGTTAAGGGTCTTTGCCATTAATTTTTCTTTTTCCTCTCTCGTTTCCTTTTTTTTCCAGTAAACTAGTTAAAACTTTGATGATACAAATCCATAGGTATGGGGATCTATTTATATTAAAAGTTATGTAACTTTCTTATTCTTGCTGAATCCATCCTCTTTTCTTTGAGATTTTCCCAAGGTCATAATGTCGCCACAGGTTTGCATTCCCATCTCTTTCATTACATCCTGTTTTAAAAGTATATCCATTTTTTAAACCTGCACTTGTCTTATATTATCTACAAAAGGAAAGTCGTCGCTGTCTTTGTCGTTATAACTAATTATATATATTCATTGTTACTCTAGTGTACATAAAACTATTGTTTGGAAAAATACTAATTTTGTTTTCATGGACAGAGAAGCACGAATATGGTAAGATTTGGCTTGATTGCTTCATTAATAATATTAGGGTTTCAGCGGTATTTCAGCTATCATGGCGACACTATTTCGCTTCCGCTTTAAGTCCTCGTAAGGATATTTATGTATAATAGTTTAAGTAAACTTAAAAAATAATTTATCACCAAAATAGAATTGAAAGAGAAAGTAATTAAAATAAATTTTATTAAAGGGTGTTATATATATATATATACCCCTTGGATTAATTAATCCAAACTTAAAATAAAAAAATATATTAAAATGTTTAAAATAAAAAAAATCTATTTTCGTCATTTTTAAATCTATTTTTTTGACAAAAAAATTGTCCATTTGAAAGATTATCCTATATATATATATATATATAAAGTTAATCTGTTATGTACACTAACATACAGTTAGTAATAGTTCTAAAAAAAACATTGAGTTAGTAAGATAGATTAAATCTGACGAAACATAGCGGGTCATATCCGCATACTTACATACATATGATTTTTATTATTTTTGAAAATAAAGATTCCGATTGGCAAAACTGTGGAATTTCAAAATTACTGAGTATAGAAATACAAAATGGAATAAGCATGTTTAAAATGATCTTATGGTTCAATATTTGGTCAATATTAGTAGAGGATATCTAGGGTTAGAGATTATAATGTTAGCGGAAATGAAATGTAGAGCATAAAACGAGTTTATTATATATAGGGAGAGATGGATTTTCTGGTGACAATTCTGACTGTGAGATGGATTGAGAGAAACATAAGTATGTATGTATGAATAACTTTATGACTACTGCAGTAACTATGCTCATAAAAAAAGCTCCTTTCTATAGAGATTTAAACTGGTTATTAGATTGATTTATACTTCTTAGACTTAGATGTTTGATGTACGATGACTTTGATGGAGATTATAATACGAATCAATCACACACAACAAGAACAATCAACACGCAAAATGTCCACCTGATGTTCACCAATATGGCTGCTAAGAGCATCTCCAACCCCACCCCATTTTCAGTAAATTATGGAGTCGGGTTAGAGATGCTCTAACAGTGGAGAGAGATATTATTCCTCAACCGCATCCATTATCATCACGTGTTTACAAAAGGAATTTTAACATTGAACATGGCAATCATATCCAAGAAGATGAATAAGATAGTTTGATTACAATACCTAATCCTTGAGAGATATCGTCTTTACCTCAACACGCTTCATACATGAACCACCAGTTACTCGCCGACTTTTTCTCTCCTGGATAGAAACTAAGTTTTTCGATGAACCTTTTTTCTCTCTCTTCTTGCTGTCACTCTTCGTCACACACCACCCTTGACAATTCATACCGTCATAACAAACTAATCCACTTGACTGATGCAGTAAATATACATCATTCCATTTACTCACATGCTGGACGAAAGAAGTACACATACTCTAGGATGAAGAGGAAATAGAGTCTGGGCTGAGGCACAAGGCCCATTGGGAGTTTGGATGAATTTGAACTCACAATCTCCTCCTTGTAGATATATTTATATGTTGTGAAACTCGAGTCTGACAGAGGTTTATCTCGACTAGAACTAGGTTAGATAGAGAGAGAGATAGGCGGCTAGGGTTTGTATTGTGTGTAAGACTTATTCTTATTGCTTTCTTGTGTATCAAATAAGTACAAGGGGGATACATATATATACAAAGAGATGGCCGACTTGCCCACACTTATAACCAATGTGGGACAAGTTAATAAGCCTTAATGTCGGCTAACCTAAGTGGTAATGGGCTGGCCCAATCCGATATAACATATGGGCCGATGGCCTAAGTGTAGGCCAAGTATATAAGCCCACTTATGTGCATTCCCGAACCGTCTGGTTCATAACACTCCCCCTGAATGCCATAACCGTCTAGGGCTCGCAATGCGTTTGGTATACTGCCTCGTTAAAACCTCTCTATGGTAAACTCAAAATCCAATGTGGTAAAAAGGGAAGCCATAGACAGGAAAAAGAGTACAGCCGCATTACTCCCCCTGAAGTGAACATCACTGAAGGCTCTTCAGTCTTCTGGTCTCGTGTACCACCTTCTGTGAGCAGAGGTTGGTTGAAGTGAATCGGTAGTATTTATCGCTTGACCGTTCTTGCATTTCTTGGTACTTGTCTTCCTTACATACGTGCTGATCCATAGCCTTTTGTAAGTCATCTTCATGCGTGTTCTATTACCACTCACAGGTCGTCTCTTCCTTTAGTTGAACACGCCTCTCCTCAATGGATATCGTCCCTCATGAACGTCTCGCCTTGTCTCTATGGATAAAGGTCGAACCATCTCGTCTGCCGGTTGAGTCGCTATCGACCATCGACCCTGGATCATTATCGGCTACATGGTCAAGATCATCGACCGTGTCATTCCCTTGGACCAGGTGTGGTCAATACTCTTCTGGACGGTAGATGGTGTAACTTTGTAACTTTGCCTGCTTCATGAGGTTGTAATGCTTCCATGAGTGGAATCATAACCTGTTCATAATCAAACAAAATTTGCATCTGCAAAACCAATTTTCCCTTCTTTGGGTTGGTTAGTATGGTTAGTGTAAACAAACTTTAAACCTTTCGTTCTATGTAAATAAATAACGAAGTATAAGTTTACCACTACCATTACCTTTCTTCATCATCAGCTATATTGCATAGATGTATGCATGCTGATGAACTATGGTTATGATCATTATATCCAATTGATATAGATCTGGTCACCCATTTTATTAATGGTTATCTTATATGGTCATCAGGCCACTCGTGGTTGGGTCTTATGTTTCATGACCTCTTACTTAACCACTTTGATTTCTCTGATCTTAATACCATTGTGTGATATCTTGTATTGTGGTCGACCATATCTATGTCTGGAATGGTTTCCATTTATGACCTCAGGAAATTTCATGCACCATTTTATTTCCTCCCGGTTTTATGTTATGGAACATATTGGTCTATCTTGTATAGACTTTGTAGCAACTTGATTGTGTCTCTACTAGGACAACAATTCATTTGGTGCCGGCTGGTATTACTTTAGGGTCAATGTGTCTGGCATCTAGTTTTATTAGTTCTGGACGTCTTATCTTTACTTGTCCGAGGATCTTGCCAAGACACTGATGGTTGATACCATTCTCTTTACCAGCTTATAACTTTCTCCTTTAATGTTGGATGGTCGGATTACTGAGGCAATCCGTGAACCTGGCCACTTAGTCTGATCACCCATATTTGGCTCAAAGTTCCTTTTAATTCGTGGGAGAAAGTTGTACTCCCATCCAACATATATTCTCATCCTCAATCCTCTGCGGAGGTTCCATCTTAAGTAGCACATATGTTTGTGGTGGAATACTCAGATTTCCTTAAGATGGTATATGTCTGGTTTATGACCCTTGACCTGAGATGAGAATATCTATGCTCACTTATATGGCCTGATGCATATCATCTTTACACATGTATATTCATGATGTCCTTAAGCATTTAGGCTTGACGTGGATGATGTACCACCAAGAGCCACTGATAGCATAGATCACGAGATTTGTAGTATGTTTATGGACTACGGGATTTGTCCTCACTCCCCCCCATGAACATACTTTTAATTTCGTGATGCTTAGGACAATAAAGCCTGATGAGTTTCCCTTGTGTACATGTTACACAACGTGAGATCTTATGGGATAACTCTTTGTGCCTTTACATTCTTTGCATCAAGTTTGGACTCGGATGGCTAATCCGGTCATGCCATTAAGTGTAATTTCATGTGGTATACCAATCTGGTTACCATGGCTCTTTGGCTCAACGTATCATACTGATCCTTAGCATAGTTTAGATCAGAGTGTATAGGTATAGTCATTGACCACTTTCTTATAAGGCTTTATAATCTGAAACTGAAGTTTCCTTTGCCCATTGGTTTAATGTGGAAACCATATATACTGAGGTATATAACTCAATGGGTCTTTGGGTGAATACCTTTTGTGGTCTTATAATATTGAATATCCTTATGTTATTTAATCAATCACTTTATAAAATAAAATACTTAGAAATATAAAGAGCCTAAACACCAAAACATCACTTTATTCTACTTGATTTATCATTTTAGTATATCTGAAGTTTCATGATCCGTAGGATCTTCTTTGCCTTGATCAGTCTCGTGATCTGTAGGATCATATCTATCGTGATCATAGTCACCCTCATCATCCTGATACATCATATGAGCCTCTGGGTTCTTGCCTTTTAAACTCTCTTGATAGAGATGAACCAGATGCTTAGGGGTACGACAATTCTTTGCCCAATGGTTATCCATACCGCATCTGTGGCAAGCAGAGGACTTAGGATTCTGAATCCTTGAAGATATCCTAGAACTTTTGCCTTTGCCATGTCCATGAGTGGACTGGTTTGGACAATCATAAGGGGTAGGACGCTCTATGTTATGGCTACCACGTCCACATCCTCGCATCTGACCTATGCGGTCGCGTTCTCGTCCACGTGAGGAGCTGCGACCCTTTTGGTCATAACGGACATGGTTTGCCTCTGTATCGTCCATAGGCTCGGCATTATGTGCCTCTGGGATCGGCTTAGTACCTGGGGGTCTAAGCTCACTGTTCTTCAAGAGCAGCTCATTGTTTTGTTCAGCAAGCAACAGACAGTGAATGAGTTCACTATAGGTCTTAAAACCTTTCTTTCTATACTGTTGCTGGAGCAACATGTTGCTTGAGGACATTGTCTGGAATGTCTTTTCAAGGAGCTGCGTATCAGTAACAATCTCGCCACATAGCCTCAGTTGTGAGACTATTCGGAACAAGGCTGAGTTGTACTCGTTCACGGACTTGAAGTCCTGAATCCTAAGGTGTATCCATTCATAGGTCGCCGCTGGATGAACCAGGGTTCTTTGATGATCATATCTCATTTTGAATTCTTTCCATAGTTCATATGGATCATTCACCGTGAGGTACTGAGCTTTCAAGCTTTCCTCTATATGATGTCGGATGTGCATAAGGGCTTTTGAGTTTTCTATCTTGCTGGCATTGTTATCCTTAACGATACCATGTTCTAGGCCATTGGCTCCAAGAGATATCTCAATATCTAATGCCCATTGCAGGTAATTGTCACCTTTGACATTGAGGGGTGCAAAGTCCAAGTTTGTGATGTTTGGCATCTGAAAATGAGTTTCAGATTGCTTAGGTCTTATCATACCACATCTCTTGTCCATTTAAAAATTGTATTGAAAATAGTTTGAAAACCGATTGGACAAGCACACGGTCAGGTTGTATGTATTGGTACGCTCCATCGACCCATGTGGTTCGCGGTCTATCCGTTGATACGGATCATCGACCATCCGCGATCTAAATGTACATGGTACGCATCATCGATCGTCACGGATCATGGTCTAGCCGTACCTGAGGGTAGGCATCATTGACCGGAATTGACCTTGGTCTATCCGCATGGTGCGGGTGATCGACCGTTCGTGGTCGTGGTATGACCGCGGTTCGTGGTTCGTATGGATCACTGCGGGTTCGTATTGAGTGGTACGTGATCGGTCGTATCGCATGGTACGTACCGTCCGTCATCCGCGTTCATGGTCCGTTCGTACCGCATGGTATGTACCTGCGCGGTTCATGCCTCAATCGCGGGTCGTGGTTCGTTTGGGTTACCACGGGTTCGTACATTATGGTATGTGACTGGCCGTGCCTGTCTTTCATCCGCGTTCGTACCCGTCCGTACTGTACGGTACTCCCCACTGACCATTCGCGGTTCATGGTCTAGCATCCTCGACCATGGGTCTAGCATTATTGACCAAAGTATAAAAACAATTTTTTTAACTAATCTAGGGGTTTTAGGTTTAGATCTAGAAATTTTATAAATTTGGAAAATTTCCATTTTTAGAAAGTTTCCTTTTCTGGAATATTTCCTTTTCCAGAATGTTTCCTTTTTAGGAAAGTTTCCTTTTTAGGAAAGTTTGTAATTTGGTAAGTTCGGGTAAGTTTAGGTAAGTTTCTATTTTAGGAAAGTTTCCTTTTCTGATTAGGTTTTCCTTTTATAATTAGTTTTTCCTTTTCAGAATAGGTTTCCTAATTTGAATTGGTTTAGGTTTTCCTTTTTGGATTAGGGTTTCCTATTTAGGTTAGGTTTTCCTTATTAGAATTGATCTAGGTTTTCCTTTTCTATTAGGGTTTTGGGTGTTTTCGATTTCTAGCCGTCAAGCAATGAATCTAGCAACCTAATGATTCTTATCTATGGCGAGAAAACAAAAAACAAACCGAAGCAATCCTAGCAACAATTCTAAACAAAATAGATTAACCTCAGGATGGATTAGATGACATACCTTAATCCTTGATCGATTTCCTCCTTGGGTTTCCTCTTGGGAACCTTAAACAATCAATCAAAGTAAGATACAGGAAGTTAGTTCTTAGATCTATATGAAAAACAATCGAATAGATTTAAGAGAGAAAGAGGTTCGCCGATTTGGTTCCGGGTGGTGAGGAGGATCGGCGATGAGGTTCCGGATGGTGTAGGGTTGAGCCGGCTGGTTTGTGCTTCGAACTAGGACTCGAGGTTGTTGGTTCCAGAGCAGGATCGTGCTGATAACGTGTTGTGAAACTCGAGTCTGACAGAGGTTTATCTCGACTAGAACTAGGTTAGATAGAGAGAGAGAGAGATAGGCGGCTAGGGTTTGTATTGTGTGTAAGACTTATTCTTATTGCTTTCTTGTGTATCAAATAAGTACAAGGGGGATACATATATATACAAAGAGATGGTCGACTTGCCCACACTTATAACCAATGTGGGACAAGTTAATAAGCCTTAATGTCGGCTAACCTAAGTGGTAATGGGCTGGCCCAATCCGATATAACATATGGGCCGATGGCCTAAGTGTAGGCCAAGTATATAAGCCCACTTATGTGCATTCTCGAACTGTCTGGTTCATAACATTCTAAATTTTTTTTCTCTTTTCAAGCAGACTCTAGTTCCTCGTCTTTCTCCCTTCTTTCTTTTGTACTTCTTCACCCTTTTTTCAAATCAACAGATTAAACTCAGTTTATCTAGTACAAAGCTTAACCATAACAACCATGTATCTTCAAATCTGACTCAGACGTCTTCAACTCTCAGTCTCTCTCCACCTACTGATACCCGAAGAGGTATCTCATTGAACTTTTATCTAAATTGAACTCTGAATTTTTTTAATTCCCAACCCATGCAGGCATGTTCAGTTATTGAGTTTTGTTCTCTTTATATTTCTTGTCCGAGATGACTCCGTCAGAATTTGAGCATATGAACATACCTCCACCTCTCACCATTTCAAGGGTAACACTCCACCTTAATGATATCTTGATTTCCTTTTGTAAGTTTAAATTTCCAGTCATGCTAATCTAACCTTACTTCCCTTTCTTTTGCAAGGTACTCTTCATTAAACAAGGTTGTTATCCGAAGATGATTCTTCTTCTAGCAGAATTCACTAGCTCCAAATAAAGTTAGAGCCCATGTAAGTCCTTAGTTAGGAGATCGACATTATTTTTGTTAGTGTGAATCTTGTGTAGAGTAATATCACTGTAAGCTACTATATCTCGAATGAAATGATACTTAAATATGTTTAGTTTTTCGTAAAATATTTTGTTCTTTGCAAGCGCTATAGAACCCTGTGAATCAGAATATAGTTTAGCACTTCCTTTTTGAAAAAACAACTCTTCACAACTACCCCTTAACCAATTACCTTCCTTGGTTTCTGAGGAGAGTTACATGTGCTCTACTAGTGGTCTAGAGTGCTACAACATACTGCAAATTTGATCTCCACAAAATTATATTACCCCACACTTTGAAAACATAACATGTAATTGACCTTCTTCTATCTAAATCGATAGCATATTCTGTTGACATGAAGGAATAAAAAATATAAGACTAGAGTTGAAGAGATGAGAAGAGCATCCAGATTGGTGAAGGTTAGTCTTACCTAAACGTGTCTTGGAAGGCAAGTAAAGAACGATGGCTTTATTTAATATATCATCTTCAGAAGCTCTAGGATAAGTTAAACAAGAGTGTGCAAGTTTCTTGAGCCATTGGTATAAGGAGACAATCAATAGTCACATGTTCTGGTAAGAAAGAGAGAGGAAGAGGATCTGTCGTTTTCACTCCAGCTGAACGTGCCTACTGCCATTCTGAGCATCAATTGTTTATTGTTTCCCTTGGAAACTTCTAAATTATTGTCTCTATTTATATCTTGTAACCAGACACTAATTGAATCAAGGAAATATATTTCTTCTTACTCTCTTTCTTTCTCTCTCTCTCTCTCTCTCTCTCTCTCTCTCTCTCTCTCTCTCTCTCTCTCTCTCTCTCTCTCTCTCTCTCTCTCTCTCTCTCTCTCTCTCTCTCTCTCTCTCTCTCTCTCTCTCGAATTCTCTTCTTTCTCTCTCATGTTTTTCATGTTCTTCATCTAATCTCTCAATATTTCTCCAAATCTCACATGGTATTAGAGAATTTTATCTCTTGAGACCTTAATTCTCTTCAAACCTTTCATTATATTTACTTACTTCCGCAAATCTCTTTGATCTTTTCAAATTTTCTCTTGTGTTCATCATATTATCCAGTGGTCCACAGCTGGAGAAGATGTTGAACTCTATAGCAATAACCATTCTAGTGACATTGAAGGGTTCTAATTACCTTCTCTTGTCCATATTGGTGAAGATAGTCCTTGGAGGAAGGGGTTTATGGTGTCATGTTTGTGATGGTGAACCTCTAAAGAGAGCCATCTTAGGAGAGGATGGTGAAGAAGTGGTGTTGGCTGATGATGGCAGATTGGGTTAGGAGGATTTCATGGTGTTATACAATATTCAAAACAGCCTTGAGACATCGATCTTGGAAGCTTACTCATATTGTGAAAGCTCCAAGGAGTTGTGGAATACACTTCAGAAGGTGTATGGTAACTTATCTAATCTAAGAAGGGTGTTTGAAGTCGAGCAAGCTATCAACAACCTGAAACAAGATGAAGGAGAGTTCAACCAGCATCTTGGAAAGCTTAGAAGCCTATGGTCAGAGCTCAATATGCTGAGACCAAGCTCTAACGACTTGGAAGTCTTAAGAGAAAGACAAGAACAAGATGTGGTCTTTAGCATGTTACTTGCTCTAAAACCTTCATACAGCCAGCTGATAAAGCATGTTTAGAGAGAAGAGAAACTTCCAAGTGTAGAAAATGTGTGTGCTCGTATCCAGAGAGAGCAAGCCAATCACACACTTTTTGAGAAGGACAATCAGCCTCCTCATCTTATAAAGAAGTCTCCAAGTTTAGTGTTGTTTCCTGAGCACAAGAAGACCAAGAAACAACAGAGAAGGAGGAATCTGAAGCCACGGATGATGGAGATCAAGTTGGCTAGGGACTTGCTCAAGAAGATTGAGCATCCAACAATTGAAGGAAAAACAATGTACTCAATTTTTATTAGTAACTTTAATGAAGGAGGAACATGGAGAAATGAAGCTGGTGCGACCAATATTGACGGACTAGCGACGAGGAATGACCTGAACTCCTTCATCAAAGCTGCAAAAGCTCTTATCTCACCCAAAAAGGCTGTAAGGAAGGCTAGGGTTGACTTGAGTTGTCAAGTTGTCTTCAGACCAGATGAGGTTGAGTTTCAAGATTTAAAGACAGGGCAGTTGATTGGAAGAGGACATAGCCAGGATGAACTTTATCATCTTCAAAGGACAGAGCCTTCTATCTGCATGGTCAGTACAACTATTGAGGTTGATGGCAACACATGGCATGCCAGATTGAGACATCCTCATGCTAGAGCTCTAAATCTCATGTTTCCTGATGTGGTGTTTGAGGATGATGTATGTGAAGCATGTATCCTTGGGAAGCATTGTAGAATAGTTTTTCCAAAATCTAGTGCCATCTATGAGAAGTGTTTTAATCTTGTTCACTCTGATGTGTGGACTACTCCATGTCTGTCCAGAGAAAACCACAAATACATTATGATCTTCATTGATGAGAAGTTTAAGTACACTTGGGGGACACTGATTCAGTCTAAAAAAGACTAACTGAAGCCTTCAAGAATTTTCAGACCCATGTCTCCAATCATTTCAATGTTAAGCTCAAGATCCTCAGGTAAGATAATGGTGGTGAGTAAATAAGTCAAGCATTCAAGCAATATCTGGTTCAACATGGAATCATACATTAGGCAATATGTCCTTATACTCCTCAACAAAATGGAGTAGCTGAGAGGAAGAATATGCACCTAAAGGAAGTAGCAAGGTCAATGATGTTCCACACTAATGTTCTAAAGAGATTTTAGTGTGATGTTATGATCGTTGCTTGTTATCTTATCAACATAATCGCCACCATGGTACTCAATAACGTGTCTCCATTTGAATTATTGAAAAGTAACAAGCCATCTTTGGACCATTTGCGAGTATTTGGTGCTTGTTCTTTGTGTTGATACCATGGGAAGAGAGGAGCAAGCTAGATGCAAGGAGCTCAAAGGCTATGTTTATTGACTACTCTTCAACATAAAAATGTTATAAGTGCTATGATCCAGTGGCAAGAAAGGTTTCTATATCAAGAGATGTGAAATTTGTGGAGAATAAAGGATACTATGAGGAAAAAATTTGGGATGACTTGAAAAACCTCTCTCAAGCATCAGACAAAGTTACCAATCTTAGGGTGATTTTGGAGAATCTTGGCATTAGCATGCCTCAAGAAAATCAGAAAACAAAGGCATTTTCACCTGAAGCTACATCTGGTCCAAACATTGTGGTTGAGGAAGAAGGGGTTGGTGAAACTATAGAAGCCACTCATCCTGATCCTGAAGAGGGTAGGGAATCAACAAGAAATTCATGATTAGGATGAAAGACAACAAGGATAACAAGAACCAATGAATGATGAAGCAAAATCTGATGAGGAAGAAGAACCTGAAGCAGTTCAGCCTCTTAGGAGAAGTACAAGGCTGAAAAATGATCCTTCAAATTGGATCAACACAAGGTTCTACTTCAACTCTTAGGCAGTGACTCATCCTATTCAGGCAGTACGCTTATTGGCTCAATATCCTCAAGAACACAAAGTCTTTATTGGTCAACTGGATCAGGAGTATATCTCAAGAGCATATGAAGAGGCAATGAAGCTTGAAGAGTGTAAAGACTCTGTGGGGAATAAAGCAATGCCATGATAGTCAATGACACTTGGTATGAAGTTGAGCTTCCAAAAGGCAAAAAGGCAGTGAAAAGCAAGTGGTTTTTCACTATTAAGTATTTGGAAAATGGAACGGTGGAGAGACACAAGACAAGACTGGTTTCAAGATGATTTACTCAAACACATGGAGAGGATTATATTGATATATTTGCACCAGTAGCAAAGCTTCACACCTTTAGGATAAATTTCTCAATTGTCAGTAACTTGGAATGTGATATGAAAAATGCTTTTCTACAAGGAGACCTAGATGATGAAGTATACATGTGCCTTCCTCATGGTCTGGAGCATCTGGTCAAACCAGAGAATGTGTTCAGGCTGAAGAAAGCAATTTATGATTTGAATCAGTCACCAAGGGCCTTGTATCACAAGCTAAGCACCACACTGAATGGAAGAGGATTTAGTAAGTCAGAAGCTGATCATACTCTCTTTACACTGACTGGTCCACAAGGCATTGTTTTTATCTTGATATATGTTGATGATATTATCATAATATGAAGCGAAAAGGAAGATATCCAGGCAACTAAGGCATTTCTGAAATATGTATTTGATATCAAGAATCTTGGAGAGTTTAAATACTTTCTTGGTATTGAAGTGTGCAGATCCTTCTTTATGTCCCAAAGAAAGTATGTTATGGATATGTTGAGTGAAGCATGAGATCTTGGAGGAAGACCAGCGAAAACACCTCTTGAAGATGGTTATAAAGTGCTGCAAGAGGGGGAGTTTGAAAGCACACCATTTGATAATGTCAAGAAGTATAGAAGAATGGTTGACAAACTCATCTATCTAACTATCACAAGACCAGACATTTGCTTTGCTGTGAATCAAGTTAGTCAACACATGCAAGCTCCTAAGGTTCATCACTGGAACATGGTTGAGAGGATCTTGAGATACTTGAGAAAAGCTCTTGGTCAAGGTGTATGGATGGCTTGCAATGGAATCACTGAGGTTGTGGGGTATTGTGATGCTGATTGAATTGGATACAGAGTAGATAGAAGATCAACAACGGTTTATTGCACCTTTATTGGAGGAATCTTAGTTACATGGAAAAGAAAGAAGCAAAAAGTTGCATCTTGCTCAAGTGTTGAGACAGAGTACCGATCTATGAGGAAGCTTACAAGTGAACTCATATAGATCAAGGGCCTGCTGAGGGACTTGGACATAGAGATAACCTATCCAATGAAAATGCATTGTGATAAATAGGTAGCAATTCATATTGCATCCAACTCTGTCTTCCATAAAATGACTAAGCATATAGAAGTGAATTGTCACAAAGTGACACAAGAAGTGGAGCAACAAGTTATCCTTCCATGTTATACAAGAAGTGAAGACCAGCTGGCAGATATCTTCAACAAAGCAGCGAGTACTAAAGTTTGTGAGTTTATTCATCCTAAGCTTGGACTCATAGACCTCACATGTCAATAATCCTCTTGCCATGAAGTGTTCTACTCTTTTTCCTTGGCATGGTTTTTATCCCAAGTGGTTTTTCCTAGCTAAGTTTTTAATGAGGGAATGTTTCATGGTTTCCAAGCTTGACCATTCCCTATGGTCAAGCTTTAGGGGGAGTGTTGACATAAAGGAATAAAACATATAAGACTAGAGTTGAAGAAATAAGAAGAGCATATTTGAAGAGTTAGTCTGACTTAAACATGTCTTGGAAGGCAAGTAAAGGAAGATGGCTTTAATTAATATCTGGTTTATAGAAGCTCTAGGATAAGTTAAACAAAAGTTTGCAAGTTGCTGGAGCCGTTGGTATAAGGAGACACGCAATAGTCACATGTTCTAGTAAGAAAGAAAGAGGAAGAAGACTCCTGCTGAACGTGCCTACTGTCATTCTTAGCATCAATTGTTTATTGTTTCTCTTGAAAATTGTAAAGTATTGTTTCTCTATTTATATCTTGTAACCAGACACCAAATGAATCAAGGAAACAGATTTCCTCTTACTCTCTCTCTCTCTCAATTTTGAATTCTCTTCTTTCTCTCTCATGTTCTTCATGTTCTTCATATAATCTCTTAATATTTCTCAAAATCTCACATATTCAGAATCACTAAACCCCTCGATTACAATACTTGAACCTTGAAAAATGTCAAGCTTTCTTTTGATTCACCTCTGAAATACCTCATAATCCACTTAACAACTGACGAATGATCCATTCCCAGTTTCGACATGAACATTCTCACAACTCCTTATGCATCAACCTAATTGACACATGCTTAACAACCAATGAGAATATTTCACTGTCATCCATGATCTCTGACAGGAGGTTTGTTATGTATTTCAATGCAAACTCTATCAAATTAACCTTACGAACTACTCTTTCTAAGAGAGGTCAAATTGTAGTATTTAGGGATCGAATCCACAGGGAGCGTGGAGACACAATAAACTCAATAAAGTCGCGATTAAGTTAGGCAAATAGATTAATAAGAAATAAATAAACTATAGCAGATAATTGATTGATTGATAAGTAAACAATAATAATAAATAGCTAGATCTAAGGTTTCATGCAAGTGGATTATCGAGGATAGAAGCTAAGAGTATTAATCATATAACTCGATATCTAATGTAAAAGACGATCAACTCTCGCTGCGAGTCTAATCTATTGACTAAGTTCGATGTCTCAGCTCTCACTTGTTGACACGAAATGACCGTCGATAGATGGCAATGATCCTTCGTCGATTGATGGTCTCTTGAGTCAAGCTTTATGATCTGATTTGATAAGTTCACTAAATTAATTAAATCAACTCTCATTTGTTTCTAGCAACCGAGCTCAACATGACTAATTATGGTAGTAGACCATGCTCTCGCTTGCGCCTAACTATCCTATGATCAGGGTTCAAGTTAGCTACTCTAGAACACAAGCAATAAACAAATTAGATTGATAAATCTAATAATCATCCTATCAATTCTATTGTTTGGCTAATCCATCAATACCGTTAATAAACCCTAAACCTAACAAGAGATCTACTCAGACATGATCTTTGTCACAAAAATCATAGATGAATAAAATAAATATAATATAAAACCAAAGGAGTTCTAGGAGAAATTTGAAGGAGTTCCTCCCTTTTCTCCTAACCCTACAACAATGAATAAAATAAAGCTTGCTAAGCGTAGCCGTAAAAAATGGCTTAGAAAACATATAAATAGGGTTTTAGTTCGTCCATAGGTATTTTGATAATTTGTGATTGATTTTGGGCTTAATTCAGTCATACAAAAAGTCGGGCCTGTCTTCTGGGATCACCGTCAATTGACACAAAGGCTGTGTCGTCGATCGACACTCATTCATCTCCTCGATAGCTTCCTCTCGTGAGGCAGACAGACCATACTTCAGTAAATCGGACACAACTATAGATATAACCGTCAGATGGACCTCACACTGGTGACATTGGAAAGCTAACTCAACGCTCTATCCTCTGCTAAAATATTAGATCAATCTCACTGTGGGAAAGTCTCCATCCATAGATAAACATATGACGCATTTTCTCATTTCTGCATCTCTAAAAGCTCTAGAATCACCATAGTTCTCTAGAACGTACCCGAACCTGAAAATACTCTAAAACATACTCCAACTAAATAGTAATGATATCATGGCACAATAGTGGTAAATATCATGTCCTATCACTCTCTTTCTGTGAAAACCCCTTTTCCACAAGCCTTGCCTTAGACCATTGATGTCCACTCCTAGAACTTCTGGTCTCAGCTTGAAGATCCACTTACAACCAACCAACTCCCGATTCTTAGGTTTCTCAATAAAATCACATGTATGGTTTCTTGCAAGAGAATCAATTTCTTCTTTAGCTGCATTATTCAAATGTTTCCATTTTTTTGCTTCTCTTTGCTTCCTCAAACTTCTTTGCCTTTATATTCTCTCTTTGAACTCTGTCTCTTGCCAAAACATAATAGTCTATAACATAATATTCTTAACAGAGAACATGCATGTTCAAAATGATCTTTGATACATGCTCAGATTATCCTAGAGCTACTGATTACTCTCTCAAATAGATGTTCAGTTGTAGTACTTAGGGATCGAATCAACAAAGAGCAAAGGCACACAATAGATTTAATAATCAACTTAGTTAATCTAGGCAATTAAGAATACTTAAAATAATTAAATAAGTAGATTATTGGTTTGTAAAGAAGTAATAAAAAGAGCTAGATCTAGGGTTCCGGCTGTGAATTATAATGGATAGAAGTCAACGGGTTTTCAAGCATAGAAAATGAATTCAATTAGTTATATCTATCCTATGGCTAAGCTCATAGTCTATAACTTTTTTGTGTAAACTCAGAATGACCGTTGACCGATGGTATGCAAATGGCATCGATTGATGGCTTTTTTAGTCAAGCATTAAACGATCAGATTCGATTGGTTCACTTAGAATCACTAGACTATTCTCTCGATTGCTCATCAGAGATATTTCAAAGTATTGATAATGCAATCACACAATTCTCAATATCTTAATATCATGGTTCTAGGTAGCTAATCAAGAACACAAGGAATAAGTACAAATCTGATGATAGATCTAATAATCACCCTAGCAATTCTTTGTTTGTTTAATTCATCAAAACCTTTAATAAAACCTAAATCTAAAAAGGTGACTACTCAGACATAGCTAAGCAGATCATAATCATAAACATGAAATAATGCATAAGATAAAGAATAAAGATTAAAAATGGAGTTCTAATACAAAGCTTGAAGAATTCTTGATCTTCTCTCCAAGAACCATAAACTACTATGTTTGTTATGAAAAGTATGAAAGCTTGCAAAAAGTCTTTCTTTGCATAAAACACTAGCAAAGACCATATAAACTAGGTAAAACACGTCTAGAGGCAATCTTATAATTTATGTGACTTGGGTTTCAAGTCAGCTACTTTGTGAGTTGCGCTTCTACGCCTCGACCGTCGATCGACGAAAAGAGTGTGTCATCGATCGACACAATACTCTGTTTCGACTCTTACTTTTCTGAACTTGACCAGCTACGGGTACCTCTCTATCTGAGCTCCAAAAAGCCTCATAATATCTATAGTGCTTCAAAATGTGCTTGGACCTAAAAAGACTCTAAAGCACATACTAGAAACATTTAATAGACTCCATATAGGACCTATCAACTCCCCCAAACTTAACATTTTTCTTGTCTTCAAGCGAAACAAGGGTAAACCTGTGGAAGAGGTTTGAAAAAAAGGGAATCACAAAATCTCTAGCTTATCATTATCACTTTTACTATGTTGCAACCACATCAAACAAGTGTCAGTCTTAGAGAAACTTTATATACATTATCCTAGTATAGCATCCAAATCCATTCTATCGACAACTTAGCAAATACTAGTTTGACTCACTCATCTACTAACCTCATTTCTTGCATAAAATAAAAGTGTAGGCTTTACCTTAGGAGTATCGATCAGAGGACACATGGACTCTTTCCCCTACAATTATATGAAAATACAGACAATTTTCTCTGATCTCTTTCTTCCCTCTTTCTCTCTTCTTTGAATCTCTTTATATTATTATTTTTTATAAGTCTAATGAAGCAATGATGTTGATACAACTCATCTTGTTCATCTTTCTTTTTCTTTTTTCTCTTTTTGACAAAGTGTAGGCGAATAATGGGGTCACATGTAATTTACCTATCCCTTGCTTCCAACGATGTGTGATAATTCCTTTGAATTAGAAGAGTGATGTCATCAGTAATGTACCCACCCTCTGCATCTCAGGAAATTATCTCAATCTTTTCTTTAGATGTTGAAGAGAGAGAGAGAGAGAGAGAGAGAGAGAGAGAGAGAGAGAGAGAGAGAGAGAGAGAGAGAGAGAGAGAGAGAGAGAGAGAGAGAGAGAGAGAGAGAGAGAGAGGAACACAGACTTTTACCTTCCAGACTTGCATAAGGAATCCGATCCAATATATGCCAAACCCCAAAGCAAGCAAATAAGTCAAAATATTTTGGAGGTTAGCTTCGGTTCCTTCAAACTTTCTAAGCAATTTTGATATAGTGGAAGGATGATCCACTTTGGTATCTCTAGTACTCTCTGCAATCAACAAATTTAGAATTGTGCTATAGAATGGTTAGTGAATCAGTAAAAATATAAATCTGATCATAATCCCCTTCTTGACTCTATAAAAAACTTAAATAATCATAGAACATACAACTAAAAATAGAAAACAATATTAGTAACCCCCCCCCCCCAACTTAAATAACAATGTCCCAGTGTTATCCCGTCTCGGTTAGGTGGAAAAAAGTAAAACATAAGTAAAGAAATGAGGACAGTCGAAAATACCAGACTCTGTTACGAGTTTTGATCGATGGTAATGTTATGATGTCGACCGATGGTGATCGGTATCGACTGATGGTTGTGCTCCGTCATCGTGAAAATTAGTAAAATCATGAAAATAAAATAAATTTAAAACATACCTAATAGTGGGTTGCCTTCCACTCAGCGCTTGGTTATAGTCTTTAGCTTGACGTTTAGACTGTTTAGACTAAGATGGGGGTAGATCATCACTTGTTGGAAAACAAGTCTCCACATCCTCTTTGCTCATTTGGAACCAGGTACTACAAAGCTTCTTATGGCTTCTTCACCTCTGGTTTGTTTTTTTTTTCTGAGCTCAACTTGACTATTCATTTCCTCAAGGCGATCAACACATTTTGGTAACCAACCGATCCTGCTATATGTGGGTATGGATATGTCATCTAATCTCCTTGAGATATCTTCTATCATCATGTCTTAAGATGTATAAACTCCATCAAATTTATCTTCTAGCAGCTTTTCGGTTACCAGTGTGGTCGTAATGGTACGCAAATAGCGTCGATCGATGGTCGGAATCATCTGTCGATCGATGGTCCTTTGTCAGCTTCTTTCTGCTGTTGTTTATGAACCATCTGAAGAGTATAGTCCATGTTTTGCTTCATCTCCTCCATGCACGTAGTTAACTAGAAAATACTGTTGTTGATGGGTAATAGATATTATCAATCCGCTTGTAGTAATCCTTTATCAACATCTCCTTGGCTTTGTAGATTCTATGTATCATGTTGTCAACCTCGCTCTGATGTATGTTTTTGTCTCTAGCATGGTTCTATTAAAGTTCTCTTCATACTCTTGTAAACAAAAATGAGTGTGTCCAATGATGGCTACTCTCTGAAGATTATCTTTGATGTCTTTCTTTGACATATTGGTGATTCGATCATCTATAGCTCGTGCATTACCATGTTTGTCTCTGTAGACACCATACTCATCTCCTTCTTCCCCATAATAAAAATTCTATGGATCAAACACTTCAGGTTCTGATCTGTAACCAATGAAGTCCTCTGTAAGGTGAGTGTCGATCAACGGTAGCAATGGTGTGTCGATCGATGCTATGTTGTTATTTGCACGGTTGTTATGTTGTTGTTGTTGACTGAAGAGGTTTCTTGAGCCCTTGGACAATGCAAGTATGTTTGCTACATCTTCCTTAAATACATTGAGAATTCGCCTTTCGATCGCTCGTGCACATCCTTCTGGATTCCTTATAATTCCAAACTCATTTGGTATGAGATAACAATAATCTGCCTTGTGTGCTTCTGTGGTAGCTGCCTCGGACTCTGCTTGGTGATGAGTATCGATCGATGCTGAAGGGTGGGTGTCGACTGACTGTATGTTGTCACCATCGACCGATTGTATGGGCTGGGTGTCGATCGATGCTCAATCATCCGACTCCTCTTTTAGCTCAAAGTCGCATAAACATGTGGCTACAAGTCCTGGTTCATGAACCAAATCAACGAAAGCAGTTTTGGTTCTAGTTTGAACAAGCTCATAGTAGTTATTATGATCAATAAGAGATAGATACAACATGTTTGCCTTCATGTCACAAACTGCTCCTATTGTGGCTATGAAAGCTCTTCCAAGTAGCATGGATGAATTATGATCCACTTAGACGTCCAATTCATGAAAGTCTACATGAATTAGGTCATCGACGATTTGCACTTGGAGGTCTTTGAATATGCCTCCTGAATTCACCTTAGAGTAATCCACAAAAGTGAATGAATCACTGGAAGGCTCCACTTTTAATCTTAGCACTTGTGCCATGGTTCTTCGCATAATGCTTTTTGAAGAACCAGTGTCACAGAGTTTTATAGATCAAACTGATGTAATGCTTGATATTTTGTGAATTTGGCTGAGTGAAACTAATCATTTTTGTAACCAGAACCAATCAAAACTTGTAAACTTATTTACAATTCCAATCTAAAATAGAGAACAAACAGCCAATAAAGTTTTGTGATCAATGAGCATTAAATACATTCACTTACCTAGGATGAGGAGAACCCTTTATTAGCTTTTGTGGGCAGAGGAAGACTTCCCAAAAGATTTTTAGTGAAATTCTTATATGTTTGAACTTATGTAATTTTTGATATTTTGTGAATTTGGCTAAGTTTTCTTAAAGTCTTCTCTTAGTTGTAATAAATTTGACTAATTTTTGTGTTATTGTGTTTTGCTATTGAAGTTGTATCAATAACTTTAATAATGTCAAGTACTTTTGGTAAGATAATATTGAAGACATGAACATATTTACCAAAAAAATTCAATAATATCTCTTTAAATTTACAAAAGAATCACAATTAAAAGAGTACACCTACAAATCACAAAACAGACCATAAACAAAATTATTATAGATCATTCCTCCATAAAAACAAGCTTGGACTCCACTTGACATGGGAGAGAACTTCGTCAGAAGACTTCCTCGAAGTCTTCTATCGCATTATATGTTAAAAGACTTCCCAGAAAACTTCCCAGAAATCTTCCAAAGTCTGACTCAGATCTGAAAACCCTGCAAATCCAAAACGTTCAAATGGCTTCAAAATAGAGAAAATGAGTGGAAGATGAGATAATTTCACCTTTAAAGAACACACAAAAACATATATCCAAAACAATAGATCTACCTTTGAAGTAGTAGGAGATGAAAACCATGTAATAAAAACTTGTAAAGCAAAATAAATTAGTGAGAAAGACATGAGATAAAAAAAAGGATAAATTGATATAAAGTTTGGTGTTTTCAAATTCTAAGAGACTTAAGAGAGGTTGAAAAGTATTAGTTTGGGAAAAAGGTAAGAGCTTTAAGAAACCAAACATTACAAGAAAACACGCTACATTCCGATTGACATTCCAACGTACACCATTTTTGTTGGTTTTGTTTTTGACCAAATTCCGACGAGAAACCGACGAACCATATATTTTTTCAGTCGTCGGAATTTCTTAGGAATTTCCGATGAAACTAAAGTCGTAAGAAATTTCCGATGAAATTTCGACGGATATTTTGACCGTTGCGAGTTCCGATGAAAATATTTTGATGGCCGTTTTGATCGTTCGGATTCCGACATAATTTCGACGGAAATTTTTGACCGTTTTATAATTTTGACGAAATTTTGGTGAAAACTGAGGGCTGAAAACTGATGCATTTGGTGTTACATCAATTCATTCGCAAAGGAAGTTCAATATTATGATCATTTCATTCTTGCATCTCAAGCAGATCAGGTATTCCAAATATATTTATTTAAATATTAATGGTCTAACAATAGGTGTATTTCTTATTTAACATATTACTAATACCTTTAATTTTATTTATAGGTCTGCTACATCAGTTTTCTGCGGATTACGTACAAAGATGATCCTTGGATCGTTGTAATGTCAATCAACCCAAGAGGACGAGTTGATGGAAGTTCTAATAGTGGTCCATTACAACGAGGACGATGTTGAACTCGTTGTCGATTTTATGCAGTTTGGAGATGATGTTATTGTGCACTCGGAGTCAGAGGCTGAAGTTGGAGAGTTTGATAAAGATTCGAAAGATTTTGAGTGATTTATTGGAGTTATTTAATAAGTTGTTGGATTTTTTTTAATAACTTTTTGGAGTTATTTTTATAAGTTTTTGGAGTTTTTTAATAAGTTGTATGAGTTATTTTTATAAGTTATTGGAGTTTTTTTTTAATAAGTTGTTGGAGTTTTTTTAATAAAATGTTGGAGTTTGTTTATAAGTTATTGGAGGTTTTTAATAAGTTGTTGGAGTTTTTTTATAAGTTATTGGAGTTATTTAATAAGTTCCAAGATTTTTTAAATAAGTTGTTCGAGTCCCATTTAAAAAAATCAAAAATTAAGAATGAAAATAAAGTTCATCGGTACTCCGTCGGAAATATTCCGATGGAATACCGATGAATTTTAGGGTTCCGATTGGGGTTTGACTGTCGTCAGAATATTACGACGGTATACCAACAAAGTCTAGGGTTTAGATAGGGGTTTGAAAGTCGTCGGAATTTCGTTAGGATATTCATCCTTTGGATTTGCACTGTTATTATAAATGTATAATTGGATACTTAAAATATCCATATAAGACATATATATATGTTTATAAAGGCTTTATAGAGTTTTTCATATAAAAAAGTTATTTGTATACGTATCAACGTATTCGTAACATCCTCCAATAATATTTATACTTATGCAAACATATTATGGTAATATAAGGCTAGATTTTGATTTTGTATAATAGAGTGTGTGAAACAATGAAATATTTTAGTTAAACCTTTTGTAAATCATTTACACACTATCAAATATTTGTATGTGCTCATTAGATTGTTGTTTTCAACCCCTAAATTCATTTTTGTCGTAATTTCGTCGGAATTCTGTCGAGAATACCGACGGAATTCCGACAGACTCTGCCACCGACCAATCAAATGACATGCAGAGGGTTAAAGATTCTTGAGGCTTCCTTTATCGATATACGTGAATATTCTCACGAAATTCTGAAATATTTTTACCGACGGCCAGCTTTCGTCGGAATTTCGTTGGTTTATTTCTAATATATAAATCAACCCTTCTTCTTCCCCCTCATTTTCTTCTCTTCTTCCTCATTTTCTCCGCTGCTCTCCCTCCTCTCTCTATCAAAATCCGCCGATTCCGACGACCACTGCTCCAAATCTCTTCTCCAAACATGTAAGTCTTTGAATCCCTCTTTAGATTATTTTTTTAGGTTAGAATGTTAGAATTTTGGATTTTAGGTTTGGAATCTATAGATTTAGGATTGAATTGATAGCTTTAGGAGTTATATGTTGTTAGATTTCGTTTAAGTTATGGTTTATATGTAGATTGAAAATTTTAGAATTGTAGATAGGGTTTATATATTAAATATTTTTTGAATTTTTAAATATATATAAAATGTTTTAATTTTTGATAAAATTTATAATTAGATTTTTGGAATTATAATTAAATATATTTTTAATATACATGCATAAACATTTTTTATATGTTAAATATATTTATAAAACGTTTTAATAATTTTTAATATATATAAAAAAAAATTTATAATAATTAATATATATATATAATTTGTTTATAATTTATAAGATATATAAAACATTTAATTATTATTTTTATAAATTACACATTTATTTAAAATAAAATAATTAAAATATTTGAAAATAATAAATAATTAATATTCCAACGAAACACGATTCATCGGAAGGAGTCTCCCGGAATATTTCGACGGAAAACGGTGTCGGAAATTTAAAGTTTGTTGAAATTTTCGTCAGAATTTTGTTGGAATGTGTGACGAAATTCTGACGAACTTTTTTTCCAAGGAGATATTTTCGACGAATATGCCCGTGAGATTTCGTGTGTTTTCTTGTAGTGAAAGACTTACCAAAACTCCACCATGGAGACTTACCGAAACGCTCATATTTGTTATGAAAGAGAAGATATGAGAGAAGAATTTCCAGAGGATTTCTTGCAAGTGCATTAAATATTAGAAGATTTCCGAGAAAACTTCCCTTGAAGTCTTCCAAGTCTGTCTCAGATCTGAAAAAAACTGCATATCCAAAAACATTTAAATGACTTCAAACATTGAAAAGCTTCAAAAATAACGTAAAAAATTAAAACAACAAAAATAGTTTTCACAATATAAGAGCTTTAAGCAACAAGAGGTTACCAAATAAAACAATATGATTTATAAATCTACCTTTAAAGAAGTGGAAGATGAGAACCATGTAATGAAAAACTTTCAAAAATAAAATAAATCAGTAAGAAAGACATGAGATAAAAATGATAAATTGATATAAAGTTTGGTGTTTTTAAGCTTAAAAATATTAGAGAGAGATTAAAGATTTTTAGAATGAAAAACACTACATTTTTGTTGCAGCCATTTGAGAGGAAAAAGAGAAAATATGTAAATTTTTTTTATTTAAAAAAAAATCCAAGGAAATGGAATATTTTTGATTTAGAAGACTTTCAATTAAGTCTTCCAACCAGTATTTGTTGGAAGACTTAAGTCACTTAAACCCTAAACTCAGAATAACTAACTAACTAGAAACAAACACTTCATAACACTAAAATCAACTTTAAAAGTGTTTCATATACACAAAACTAAACATTTATAAGTCAAAATTTAATTTTCAAAAAAAAAAAATAAGCTTCCGAAATATAACCCTAAAAATACATACAATACTACAACATATGTTACCAAAATCAACTTTAAAAGTGTTTAGTATACACAAAACTAAACACGTATATGTTACAATCCAATTTTACCAGATCTTGATTTATATCATTTACAAATATTTATAATTACATGATTTAAATTTTTCTACATCAAAATATTTTTTATAAAATTTATAAATTGTTTTTAAGATCTACTATATGAGCTTCGAGAAGACTTACAAAACATCATGAGACTAACAAAACCTCAAAAGATTTTACGGGGTTATATTCGTAAAAATGAATTCTGGTTTTTTGTTTGGTCATAAGGGATTGATTGTAATTTCACTAGAATTTTGGATTATTTTGCATTTGATTCAAGTTTGAGTATACTTTTGAGATTAAAATCAAGTTTTGAGTCATATTTTGCAAATTCTCCGGAAAATAATTATATGTTTTGAAGTGTGGATTAGAATTTAGTATAAGGTTATTATCCAATGAATAAGAAAAATTGCTAAGAATAACCACAAATTAAGTAGCATTTTTCAAAAATACACTTAATAAAAAAAATATTAATATCTAGGTTTACACTTTAGTGATTATTGTTTAGAGTTTAGTTTTAAAGGGGTGTGACTAAATTTTTAAATGTTTTATAAATATTTAAAATAATAATTTAGTTTATTTTCATCATAATTTAATGTATTTTTGAAAATAATTATTTATTAACGGTAAATTTGAAAAGTGATATCAAACTTATGGTAGAACTCAAATTTATCCATGAAATAATTTGCTTTTAGACGGTATGCATATGCGTTTGTAATTTGTGATGGAATGGTTGCTGATAGGTTGTTGAAGCACATAAGTTTTATGATATATCATCTAATACCATGCGTGCACTTCTTTTATAATAAACCAAAGTGTGTGGAAGATTTTGTATTTATATACGAACAACTATTAAATCTCCATACACGTCAAACTGTCTAAGAATGTCATATGTATATGTATAATGCCATATGACTAATACCCATCATCTTTTTTATTTTGTAAAGTCATATCTATCATCTTTCCAGGCTCGTTTTTAGTTCATAAAATTCCAGCCGTGCATGTGTGATGAATGACGACTGTGTGCATTTCTAAAATTTTGGTAAATTGATTGAGTTTCAATTGTACAATATATATTTTATGAATTAAGCTTATTCTCTTTGAACAAAATCGTTTAACAATTTTTCATTGCGAATTTGATTGTTAAAAAATCAATTTTTAATAATATTAATGGCATCAAATCAATATTATTTTCAGAATTAAAAATTAAAATTATGAAATGTTCCAAACTTGTGATTAGTATTTTAAAATGAATACCAAAGACGTGTTATATAAATACACACATTAGAGGCGTAACTTCCCAACCATTCCATAATCCTCCTTCTTCTTGGGTAATTTTCTCTTTATTTTTTCTGTGATATTTTCTTAATCTATCCCATGCTCTGTTTCCAAATTTAATAAAAAAATTTCCATATAACAAGTAATTTTTGGTCTAACATTGTCAGAAATTGTTTCTTTTGTTTGTCACATGATACCTACGAGAAGCGAGTTTATGTGAGTTTTCATTGTTGAAAACTTATATATGAACTCTACACACGAAATGGAGCTTCCATGCTGCTCTATACCGCTCCAGTGTACGTAAATTTATTATCAAATAGCTATTTTCATATAGATTAACCAACAAAGTAAACTATAACTTTTTAAAAATTGAATTGGTATGTAGATTAACATTTTCAAGGGTGTTTAAGAAGAAAAGCACAGTGGAGTTCTCATGTTTTCCTTACGTTATGACACTCTTAAACTGTTTGATTTACACTTGCTATGGCTTACCGATTGTGAGTCATCTTTGGGAGAATCTTCCTCTCGTCACCATCAATGGAGTCGGCATCCTTCTCGAGTCAGTCTTCATTTTCATAGCCCAAAGAAAAGGTATGTAATTCATTAAGTATCATAAGATATCCTTCTTATTTTGTTAAATGATATTCGTGGCATTGATCTATATAGACACTTGAATTAGGTTAAGGTTGGTGTGATATTTGTTCTGGCGGTGATCGTTTTGTTCGGGTTAACGGCTGTAGTCTCAGCCTTAGTTTTTGACGACCACCGTCACCGGAAATCATTCGTCGGAAGTGTCGGCCTTGTGGCGTCTATCTCCATGTATGGTTCTCCTCTCGTCGTTATGGTAAGCTATATTTATTACTATTAGTTAATAATTAGAGATATTATTTATACAGGAATATATGGATCAAGCTAATTAATACAATTTTTTTAGTACAAATGCTAAGATCAAATATATTCAAAAAAAATGTTAAGATAAAGCTAATATAATGTGAATGTGTGCAGAAAAAAAATTAAAGAGACAAAAAGTGTGGAGTACATGCCATTTTACTTGTCATTCTTTTCATTTCTGGCTATCTCCCTTTGGTTGGCCTATGGTTTACTCAGCCATGATCTCTTTGTTGCGGTTCGTTTTTCTAGTTCACTCACTTAATTAAACATAGTTGTCCCAGCCCTTAGAATATAAACAAACGCTTCTTTGATGGTTTAAAATCATCAAACGGCTGCGTCTTTGATGGTTATAATAAATATACAAAGAAAATCCATTATAAATGTTTGTGTGAATGTATATGTATAAAATTTTCAGATGGTCTTGTGCATGGTTTAGAAGATTTTGTTGATTGATTTTTTACACATGCATAGGTGTTTAATGGGGTGCTTAAGGGGTAGAACCCACTAGCACCCCTAAAAACCAACTCCCCATTTTTGTCTTAATTTATGAACGAGTAGGTTATCTGTTCAGAAGATTGCAATGTTTGACAAGAATGGTGGTGGGCTACATGCATTAGTTTTAGTTCAATACCCAGGTAAAAACTTCTGTTATGAAAATGCTGTCTTTCATTGTCATTGATCTGTAAGAGGCAAATCTCAAATAAAAACCTTGCTGGTTTTTCTATATTTAGATGTTCAAACGGAGGCGGTGGCCTGGGTTTAAAATAGCGCCTCAACCCTTGAAGCGATAGGAAGGTCAAGCTCACCTCAAAGCTATAGCACCACTGTATATATGATGGTGGGTTTTGTAAGCTACATATCACTTACTCACACACCACACCGATCTCAGCATAAAGGTATAATTTAGTGTTCGCCCTATATAAAGTTTGAAACCTTTTTGTCAACAGCAAAGTAAGGATCTTTTGGGGTTTAATGTGAACAATGATAGAAGCAGAGCAGCCACAAGGTGAATGGGGGCAAGGTCACAGTCATTACATGGCAGCACTGGGTAAGAGCCGGTCCTGCCTGCAGGTCATATCACTATGGTGGTCCTTCAATGCATTAGAAAGAGTCTCTTTTAAAAGTCGAAAGACAAAGTTGTTCAAACCCCTCTCCTGCCTCATGTTTTGTTTTGTCTGGTTTTGTTGATGGAAGACACACTTGTACTTCGTGTCCAAAAGATCATTTATCTAAACCCATTCGGTATTATCATCATCAAAGATCATTTTTGCCCAATCTCAAAGATAATCTATGTCTCTCTCATTAATATTACCAAATCGTCTGATTATTATTGGCCAAAATCTTAGGAAAATTGGGAATCTGGTTAAGTTTTTTTTTTTTTTTTAAACCAATTGACTCTACAAATTAGATTTTGCAAAAACAGTGAAAAGATTAAAAAAAAAAAGGATCTTGTGGTTCCCAAGTCTCCAAGTAAACTCTCATCCCTGTGACTGAATAAAAAGGAGAGGAGGAAGAAGAAGAAGAAGATAAGGAAGTGATATTCTGAAAAACCCTAAACTTAACAAACTCCAATGTCTTCCTCCACTCTCCAAGCTTCTCTTCTCCTTCGTCTTCCTCTTCCTTCATCCTCCTTTAGACCTCATCGTCCTCTCCTCTCTTCTTCTTCTTCTCCACGTTTCAATCCTCAATCTCTCTCCAGTTTCTACCGTCTCTCTTCGATTCTTCGATTTCATCCCCTTCCTTGCTCACTGCGCCAAGACAATGTCGCTTCCGATTCCGATTTCTCTCCGACCGCCGGCGAGGTTACGGATTCTGCAGAGAGTAGTTTCCTTTCGGAATTAGAGACAAGCCTGGATGGCGAAGAGACGAGTGAAACGAGTAGTGGAGGAGGAGAAGAAGCGGAAGAGGAAGACTCCAAGAAGAAGAGCAAGTTTCAGATTGTGGTGTTGGTGATGGGACTGTGGGCAGCTATTAAGAGAGCTATGGAGAAGGTGTTGGAATTGGAGTGGCTAAGCTGGTGGCCTTTCTCTCGCCAAGAGAAGCGTCTCCAGAAACTCATCGCCGAGGCTGACGCTAATCCAAAGGACGCCGCTTTGCAGGGAGCTTTATTAGCTGAGCTCAACAAGCATATGTAAGAGTTTAGTTTTGTAGTTGAACTGAATAATCGATTATGTGTGGTGTGATGTCTTTCTTTTGCTTCAGTCCTGAGGCTGTCGTCCAACGGTTTGAACAAAGGGAACACGCTGTCGACAGTAGAGGAGTTGCTGAATACATTCGAGCTCTTGTCATTACTAATGCTATTGCTGAGTATCTTCCTGACGACCAAACCGGAAAGCCATCTACTCTTCCCACACTGGTACATTATCTGCTTGTAGTTTGGTCTCCAACTGAGATCTCTAAGTTATATAATGTTTTCTAGTTGTCTTTGTTTGTAAATTGTTGTTGATGTATATGTGATAATCATTGGTTGATGTATAGCTGCAAGAGCTGAAGCATCGTGCATCAGGCGATATGGACGAATCATTTGTGAACCCTGGTATATCTGAGAGGCAGCCATTGCATGTTACCATGGTAAGTTTCGCTTATAATGAGCATCCGGTGAAGTATATTAACTGTGGATTTTCATATGGTAAAGGTTTTATAAATCTTTTAAGTTCTTCACATGCGTTTTTTGCTTTGTTAGGTTAATCCGAAAGTTTCAAACAAATCAAGATTTGCACAAGAGCTTGTCTCTACGATCTTGTTCACAGTTGCTGTGGGAGTTGTGTGGTATGTGTCATCTATATCTTTGTTCAATCAAATTTATAGTTGATTAGTTTAGATAGCACCCGGTGAAAATGTTGCTTCTTATACATAGTTGAACATATTTTTGCTTCTCCAGTGTATTAGTGTGTTCCTATAACAATGGAAGTTTCTTGTTTAGGTTAATGGGTGCAGCCGCTCTGCAAAAGTATATTGGAAGCCTGGGAGGGATTGGAACTTCGGGTGTTGGTTCAAGTTCTTCATATTCCACAAAAGAGGTTAACAAAGAAATAACTCCAGAAAAGGTAGACTTTCGACTAAAGTTGAAGTATAATGTTCTTCACTGTTTACAAGGATTCTAAAGTAGTTGAGTTAGAACTGTGAGAAAATCCGTAGCTTTAGTTACATAAGTAGCCAAACGCATATAGAGAGATATTGCAAAGTAGTTGCATGATACGATGTTTCATATTTGAGACACATTGTCTTTTTGAATCATGGGTCCTCTCTGTAATAATGCTAGTAATATTATACCCAGAGAACATTTAATAGTTATGTTCATGTAGCATATAAACAATATGAGTTTTGAAAAGCGGCATCACTGTATCTTATTCTGACAAGTTTGCTTGCTGCAGAATGTCAAAACATTTAAGGATGTGAAGGGTTGTGATGATGCAAAACAAGAGCTTGAGGAGGTGGTAGAGTATCTTAAAAATCCATCAAAGTTTACCCGTCTTGGAGGAAAGTTGCCAAAGGTATAATCTCTTTATGTTTGGTTATTAAATCTTCTCGATTGCATATTACTTTATTTGGCACTTTTTTCTCCGATCTACTTATATCTAAAGTAAGCATTTTGAGTTGAGGCATTTCTTAAATGTTTGTTTCCAGGGAATTCTTCTTACAGGGGCACCTGGTACTGGAAAGACATTGCTGGCTAAAGTAAGTTCTCATAGAGCTTTAAGTTTTCGTCTCTTGTTGATTGGGATAGTTACCAAATAGTTAATATTTCATTTGTATGTGCCTCTTAGTCAGATTCTAACTCTTGTTAAGCTACCATACTTTGATAATTGCAACTAGCTGACATAGTTAAAATTTTAAAGGCCATTGCTGGAGAAGCTGGAGTACCCTTCTTCTATAGAGCTGGGTCTGAATTTGAAGAGATGTAAGTCTTCTTCTAATTGCCTTTCTCTGGCGTATTTCTTGAGCAACACTGTCATTATCTCTTTATAATAATGTCACTTCTTCAGTAGTGGATAATGACGTATAATATCATATTTTCCTTGATTGATAGGTTTGTTGGGGTCGGAGCACGACGTGTAAGATCCTTGTTTCAGGCAGCTAAGAAAAAGGTCCAGCTCAACCTGTCACTGCTCTTAATCTATTTCAGAAGAGTTATGTTTGTTAGGCTGGAAAGCCTCTCACCATGAGTGAAGTTCTATTTGCTGACAATCATGTGCTACAGGCGCCCTGTATCATTTTCATTGATGAAATTGATGCCGTTGGGTCCACGAGAAAACAATGGGAAGGGCATACAAAGAAGACATTGCATCAACTACTCGTCGAAATGGATGGTTTTGAGCAGAATGAGGTAAATTTTTGAGGAATAGTGTACCTTGTAATTACGTTTCCTTATTTTCTGCATTATAATAGTACTTCGTTCCTTTCTTGTTTTGCTCTGCAGGGAATAATAGTTATGGCTGCGACAAACTTGGCTGATATACTTGATCCGGCCCTGACAAGACCGGGTAGATTCGATAGGCATGTAAGTGTTCACTTTCTTGTGACTCTTCTCTCTGTTTATATTAGTACTGACGTTGAGAGTACATGCTAGTTACTGAAAAATGAAGAAGTGATACCTCATTTCCTTGTCTTGATTGCTTTGGATTTTGTGTATATATTTTTTCACATTTGGTGTTCTATTGGTTTCTGTCTGTATACTTTACAAACAGAATTTAAATATATGTGCTGTTATCTATTACTTCCTTAGGATTTTTCCTAAGAAAAATAAATTACTGACATGTTTGATATTTAGATTGTCGTCCCCAGTCCGGATGTCCGTGGACGCCAAGAGATTTTGGAACTCTACCTCCAAGGCAAACCTATGTCAGATGATGTGGATGTTAAAGCTATTGCTCGTGGAACTCCTGGATTCAATGGTGCTGGTGAGTATCTCAAATCCATTTTGTCATTTACTTTTGAAGACTCGCCACGTTTTCTTCAGTCTCATCAAAACAATTTTCAGATCTTGCAAACCTGGTTAATATTGCTGCCATAAAGGCAGCTGTTGAAGGGGCTGAGAAGCTATCTGCTGAACAGTTGGAGTTCGCAAAGGACCGAATAGTTATGGGCACAGAGAGGAAGACAATGTTCGTATCAGAGGACTCGAAAAAGGTATGTCTAATTACCTGAATATTAGAAGTTTTTTGGATGTGGAGCTCAAACATGATGTGACCTCTCACTTCCTTCTTTACCTCTTTAGCTCACTGCCTACCATGAGAGCGGGCATGCTATTGTCGCTTTGAACACAGGGGGTGCGCACCCGATCCACAAAGCAACTATAATGCCACGTGGATCTGCGTTGGGAATGGTTACGCAGCTGCCTTCAAACGATGAAACATCAGTGAGCAAGAAGCAGTTGTTAGCTCGTCTTGATGTGTGTATGGGAGGAAGAGTCGCAGAGGAGCTCATCTTTGGCGAGGACCATATCACCACTGGAGCAAGTAGCGATCTGTCCCAAGCCACAGAACTTGCTCAATACATGGTAATCACTTTGTTACAACCTTCATCTGACACGAACATTGCTTAGTTTTTCCTGGTTTATCAAAAGAGTTAGTTATCGAAATGGTTTTTGGTTTAACATGGAAGGTATCGAGTTGTGGGATGAGTGAGGCAATAGGACCAGTTCATATAAAAGAAAGACCAAGTTCTGAAATGCAGTCGCGCATAGATGCAGAGGTAGGGACTCTCTATATTCATATTTCATCGTTCAAAACCCATTTTCTTCCAAGTATGATCATTCATCTGATGGTGTTGATACTCTCAGGTTGTGAAACTTCTTCGAGAGGCATACGAGCGAGTGAAATCTCTTTTGAAACGCGTATGTTTGTGCTACGTTTCCCGCAGATCACATTTTCGACTGTATAAAGGAAAACTGTTATACTATAGTCTTATCTCACTTTTTGTTCATGTGGTTTTATTTGCCAGCATGAGAAGCAGCTGCACACGTTAGCAAACGCACTTCTAGAGTATGAAACGCTAACCGCAGAGGACATAAAGCGTATCCTCCTTCCAAAACAAGAAATAGAGAAGTTACAGGAGAAACAACAAGAGGAAGGAGACTTGGTATTGGCCTAGTCACATTATTTATTATCATAAACACACACCTTTTTGGATGAAAAAGGGAGGTTCAAAACTTTGTACAGATTATATCTCCTGTAGCTTAAAATTTCCAAAAGGAATTTGTATTTGTAGTTTTCATTCTCTGTTGTGTTTCTCTTCAAGGTTATTACAAGCTCTCATTATGTTTTAAGCGAATTTGGCCAATGAAATTTATCAAGAAAACATTGATTTGTAATGATAAATGAAAATGGAAGCATTGCTTAGGGTTATCCATGTGAGGGGTTCAAATCTTTACTAATAATAGGAACTATTTGATGCTCCAAAAGGTATATACATCATTATAAAATTGTTATTCCAAAAGAAGTCACCTGACATTATTCTTGTGGTTTTATAAGGGTTTTTAGTAATTAAACCCTTCAACTAAAAATGAATCGTAAAATAAACCCTCAACTAGAAATCTTATGAAATAAATTCCCAACATTAGTTTCGTTAACGTATGTTACCCTCTGTCTAAAATTTCGTCACGGAAGGTGACATATGTTAACGGTTTATAAGTTGAGTGTTTATAATCATGACGATTCAAAAATCCTTGAGGGGTTTTATCACTAAAGTACATTAAATGTTTTATTATCATTTATGCATTGTTTAAAATTAATTTATAAGCCTTTAAAACTAACTTATAAGTGTTTATACATTATTTTATCAATTTTCTAATCAATTTTCTAACCAATTTATAAAAATTCATAAATATTTTAATATTTTTACAAATGCTTGATAAGGCTTAGTATCGGTCCGAACATTGTATGGGCTGGAAACTAAATTTTTTTTTGGACCTATAAATTAATAAAATTCATAGAACACATGAGAATGAAAAATTAAAGTAGAGAAAAGTATATGAACTTGACCACCTCAGCAGTTTTATTGAACATATGGAACAATTTTATTAAGGGATATTCTTAAGAAAAATTGTCGATAATTCATTTATTCTTAAGAATAACTGCCATTTTGTTTAAAGATTCATAAGTAAATAAGTAAATTAGCGGTCATTTTTCTAAGAACACCCCTTAGCAAAATTTGTTCTGGATGTTCATTAACAATGCAGAGATGGTGAGTTCGAATATTTCTCTTTGCCTTAATTTTTTATACCCGTGTTTTCTATGAATTTTATTAATTTATAGGCCCAAGAAAAAAAATTAGCTCCAATCCATACAATGTCCAGACCGGCACTGAGCATTATTAATTATTTATAAAATATTAAAATATTTATAAATCTTTATAAATTGATTATAAAATTGATAAAATATTGTATAAATATTTACAAATTAGTTTTCAAGGCTTATAAGTCAATTTTAAACAATCAATAAATGATAATAAATTTTTAAAACATTTAATAAGTTTTAGTGATAAAAACCCTCAACTATTTTTAATTGTAAGAAAACCCCTAAACTAAATTTTCAGGATTATAAATCATCAACTTATAAACCGTTAACATATGTCACCCTCCGTCAAGTACTTTAGACGGAGGGTAACATACGTTAACATAATTAAAGTTGAGGGTTTATTTTATAAGATTTTTAGTTGAAGGTTTATTTTACGATTCATCTTTAGTTGAGGGGTTTAATTACTAAAAACCCCAAAAATAAATAATAATTAAATTTACATTATAAGAAATGAAAATAGTACATTAAACATCTAAAATAAATATATAATAAATATATTCCCTCTGTTCCAAAATGATGTATGTTTTTGAGTTTTCACACATATTAAGAAAGCACGTAAATTTTAGATTATAAATGCATTATTTTTTGTAATTAACTATTTCATATAATTTTCAGCCAATCAAAAATTAAAAATAATTAATATTTTTGGAAGCTATAATTATCATTATTTGCATTGAAAATGTAAAATCTAGATCGTTTAGAAACAATTTATTTTTCTAAAACATGGATGATTGTGTAACAGACGGAGTATAATATAAGGAATACAAATATGGATAAATCTCTCAAATAGACTTTTTGAAGTTTTATCACGGAAATAAACCTTAAGGAAAAAAAATGACTAAAATAGACCTTTTTATTTTGATTTTTTTTTATAATTTTAAACCTCATCTCCAAAACCCCACCCCATAACTCTAAACCCTAAATCTATATTAGTTAACCAAAGAGATATAAATGTATATTTACACCATTTAATAAAGTCTATTTTGGTCATGTTTCTCTTTGAATATTATTTTTATGACAAAATTTTTTTAGGTCTATCCTAGGGTATTCCCCTAAAAATATTGTATCAAAGATAAGAAAAATAAAAAATAAGTAAATATACAAGATAAAATAAATAATAAGTAAAAATATAACGTAATAAATAGAAATATTACATTAAACATTCATCATAATATTACCAATTGATATAAAAACAAGAAAATTAGAACAAATAAATATAAAATATAAGAAAAATAAAATAAGCAAGACATGGTAATATTACATTAAACATAATATCTGAAATAATGTATAGTTTAACATTTTTATTATTTCCAAATATAAACCCAAACAATATTACATTTTTATATGAAGAAAGCTTATTTCTCTCTCAAAAACATGATTATAAAACCATCTCCCAGCAACAACGGGTTCATACCATTGTCCCATCAAAGAAGACTCTAGAAAAAAATACAGTGGTTCCACCATCGACCTTGACCGTTCCAAAAATGTTTGGCGATTTCCAAGGAGATTTCTTTAACGAGAAAGTTTTGGTTATGTTGATTCATTACTGGGAAGCCCCCAACTTCCAAAAAGAGAACATACTTATGGGAGTTGAGTTGCTCCTCACCGACTCAAAGATATTCTCCCAAATTAAGCTAACCTATCATATCATTGTTAACAGTCATAACAAACTCTTACCTAATGAAACATCAACCAAAAATTAGGTCTCTGCAATGGGACAAGACTAATCATGACTCATATAGAAGAACGAGCTATCGAAGGTGAAACAGTCACATGTACACATGTTGGTGAAATGGTCTCACTCCCAAGAGTCATTTTATCTCCAATAGTCTGAGACCATCCATTCATACTTAGGAGAAGACAATTTCCAATAAGAGTATGTTATGAAATGACCATAAACAAAAACCAAGGAAAAACTTGAAATCAGTTATTCTATATTTGCCTAAACCAGTTTTCAGTCATGGCAAACATATGTTTCTCTCTCAAGAGTAACATCACCTGAAGACTTGAGAATTTTACAAGAAGAAAAGTGAATAACATTGTGTACAAATAAAACTTCAATAATATCCCCCAGTAGTAAGGTTCGAAAATCATAAACATATATATTTGTATATATATATATATATATATATATATGTATATATATAGGTGATAGGCATGAAAACGTTATTTATACATTTTTTTTATATTTAGAAGAAACTTTGTTATTCCAAAATAATGCATGATTCACTCATAAAATTATTTGGCCGTATGTGATGGTAAAATTGAAATGTGGTGGTGGTGATGGTGGCCGTCAAAGTTGTTGAAGCTGTGGTGATTTTTTAAAAATATTTAAAAGAAACACGCAAAGAGAGGAATAGATGAATAAATATGAAAAAAAATAAAACAACGATGAAAATTAAGAGAAGGAGAAGAAGAAATGACATTTTTGTTGAAGGAGATATGTTGAAGATAAATAATGAGTAAAGCGAAATAAAGATAAGAGAAAATATATTATGCATAAAATATTCCATACATATGTTCTCACGCATGCAACAGATGTAGATCATATAATGAGTAAAAATTAGAAATAAGAGTTCAAATATTATAATATATACAAAATTTTCAAAGGTTCCGATGATGATTTAAATAAAAATTCATCGGAACAGAGATCTAACGTCAACACATATAATCTACTTTAACCTAGCAATTAAGCATCCGAACAATAATAAAATTCGAATATCAAAAAAAATGTTTACATCAACATTATAATACAATAATTTTAACCTCAAAAAATACTAAGATTCATTGTTACGCATACCATAACAATAAAGCACTCATGTATTCACACAAAAAATACAGTTAAGATTGTTGATGTCTTGCATTTTTACATTGTTTTGATCATTTATCCTTGTACATTTTCATCATTTAGATTAGAATTTAGACATGTTTAGGTTGCGTTGCATTACATATGTCTATATCAGGTGTTGGAGATCCTTATTGGTGAGTTTGAGAGTATTTGAGACGTTTTGAGGCCAAGGAAGAGAAGTTCGGGGCAAAAGTAAGTTTCCCCTGCCTAAGTTTAGTAGCAACCTCAATGTAGCGACCAGAAGAAGTCGCTAGGAGAACTTTCCGTGAGGTGTAGCGATCTCCTTAGTGACCAGACGAGGACGCTATGAGAACCCCACCAAAAATCAACCAAGTGTTGTAGCGACCTCAGTGTAGCGACTTGGAGAGGCCGCTAGGGAAGTTGCAGATATTGTACTGACATGAGAAGGTCGCTACAAATCATGGGGAGCTGAAACATTCTAAGTGTTGTAGCGACATCTTCATAGCGACTTGCCTTGGTCGTTGGGGAGTTTTGTGGATGCCCTAGCGACTTCCGTAGCGACAAGGCAAGGTCGCTACAGGTTCCTCAAAGCTTATACACGACTAAGTGTCCTAGCGACCTTCTTGTAGTGGGATGACCAGGTCTCTAGGGGCGCAAAGATTCCTTTTTATTTTATGGGTTGGCCAAGGTTTGTTGGGTTGACCCAATTCATTTTTAGACCACTATAAATACTCTTTAAACTTAATTTTAAGGGTAATCTTGTTTTTTCTCTAAATACATTGATATTTGAAAGATAGCTTGAATCTTTAGTAATCTAATATTTCTTTCTTGAGTTATTTGAGTTTATTTCATCTTCTTAACATGATTAATCTTGAATCCATCATGATTTTAAGCTTAATCATGAAGATTAGTGAGTAGACTCACTTTGAACTTATGGGTTAGGGTGATTACGGTGATTAAGTCATGGTTTATAGTGGTTAGTGTTAGATCATTCATTTTCTATGCTTATCTCTTGTTCCTTATTCTAGTTTAGACTTGATCTCTTTAATCTAGATCTGTAGGAATTTCATACCCGAAAGGTGTTCGATGAAATGTCTGAGCCAAAGTGATAATGCTCTTTGCTTGCTTAACCAAAGATATTTGATGTTAGGAAAGCTTAGATAGCTAGTAGACTTGTTCTCAATGATTGTTTGATTGAATTAAACCAAAGACATCTGATGTTTGATGAATTATGACAATGAACTCTTATCTTGACAAGGAACTAGTTTAATGATTGTGTCTAGGCTTAATGAACTTGATTGCTTGTTTGTATTAGCACTCTAGATTAGATCTTAGTCACCCGAGTAAATACCCTTACCCATGGGTTCTCGTATCCTCTATTGAATGAAAGATAATTACTTGCTTTCTTAGTTTTTGTTATTTGTTTCAAATCAACTCAACTTTACTGAATGCACTTAGATTAAGCACTTCACTTATATTCTCATTGTATCATGATCACTTAGGATTGAATTTATATCATTTATACTACTTTGATCTAGGATTAGCAAATATCCTTTATCAATTACAAAGTCAATAGAAGAGTTATATAATTAACATTTGAAAATCAAAAGTAAGTCGTGCGTAGTGCAATTAATCACTAGTATTTAAAATAAAATAGTAGAAAAAACTTTGGAAGTATACCTTTTACAGCTAATGGAGTTTATGTATATTGTTTACTGGATCACAAGTCAAAGGCAAAATCTATAAAATTATTACATTATAAAGATCATATTCCTTAAATGGGTAGGTCCTCGTGGATATTTTCACATCCCATGGATGCTATTAGCCCAATAAAGTTAGTATTATAAAACAAAATTAGTGTGTGACATTTATGGGTGCAAACCATAAAAAGTGTTTAAAAGGCAAAGAAAGAGTGGAATTAACAAAAATGAACCATTGATTCAAAAAAAAGAATGTCTTTTTCTTTATGCGTTATACCTTGAGCCTGTGATCACCACCAATGTTTCTGATGCTGAGAATGTGCTCATTGTCATCAAGCAACTCCAACCTCTCGGTGCTTCTAGTTGCTGGTAAGCCTGACTTCACATCAACTTCTCGTACTGTACCTATCTCCATGTCTCCTTTCACAAAACATCTACTGATAAATGGCTTGTATTTTTGTGGCTCATCAAATCTTCTCACAAGTGACCACATATAAAAATAAATACCATCAAATTTTTCTTTTTTCAAATCAGAAACTTTCTAAATCAAGCAGTATGATGAACCGAAAGATAAAGAGAAAGAGAGATTACGATATGAACACGAGCTTGGATGTGTTTAACAAGCGTAGAGCAGCACTGATTCTGAAAAAGCTCATGCTTATGGTGCCTCCTTATATACTCTCTTTCCACATTCATCTCCATCCCGTTATTAGCTTCCATCTTCTTTGTCCTTCACGTTTCTGAAGCTCTGCACCACCGCGTTCAGCCAACACACACATAAAACAGAAAAAGAAGGTGAGATTGAGATTGAGACTTGTCTCGTCAGAGATAAGATGTCGGAGATAACTTTCAGGCTAGATCTTCCGATGAAAGCGTGAATGTGAAGGAAATAATAGATAGATTTCACTTGGTCGTCAGTGTCTTTTTTAGAGGGGACGCATAAAAGAAGAGAAAGAAGAATATTTCCAACAAACTTCTCTCTCCCTCACCATTAAAATCGCCTTGTTGAAATGCTTGCATTGAGCCTGTTCAAAAAGTTGGATACGTTATGTGTATTATTTGGTTAAAAAGTTGAAACCAAAAAACTGGGGTTTGTTGTGGGGGGAAAGTATTTCTATGTGTTTATTCCATAAGCAATGAACCACTTATATAGGTGTACAACCAAAGATTTGATCTTATCTAAAGATCTAGAAATCCCAAGAATATTCTTAGAAGATAAACATCATAATGGTCATCCACATACATATTTATCTATAACACTCCCCCTTGGATGTCTATTATGATAAAATGGTTTGTAATACGCTTAAGACGTTGCCTCATTAAAAACCTTACTAGGAAAACCCAGTGGGAAAACCCATAGTTAAGGAAAAGAGTGCAACACGTATTACTCCCCCTCATAAGGACATCACTCGAGATCCTTGAAACGACGCAATCCAATAAGATGAACTAACTTCTTGAATGTAGCAGTTGGAAGCGCCTTTGTGAACATATCGGCCAAATTTTCACTTGAACGAACTTGTAGGACACGAACATCGCCATTCTTCTGAAGATCATGGGTGAAGAAGAATTTTGGTAGAATGTGCTTTGTTCTGTCTCCTTTTATGTATCCGTCTTTGAGTTGTGCTATACATGCAGCATTGTCTTCGTATATCACTGTTGGAGCTTCTTTCCCTGCAGATATACCAGAATCTTCCCGTATATGTTGAATAACGGATCGTAGCCATACACACTCACGACTAGCTTCATGGATAGCCAAAATCTCCGCGTGATTAGATGAAGTGGCTGCGATGGTTTGCTTCATAGAACGCCAAGAAATAGCGGTACCACCATATGTGAAAACATATCCTGTTTGCGATCTAGCATTGTGGGGATCAGACATGTATCCTGCATCTGCAAAACCAATCAAATCTTCTTTGGATGGGTTAGAAAAGAATAAGCCCATATCTTTTGTACCTTGAAGGTAACGAAGTAAATGTTTAATCCCATTCCAGTGTCTACGAGTAGGGCATGAGCTAAATCTTGCCAACAAATTTACTGCAAATGATATGTCTGGTCTTGTATGGCTAGCAAGATACATTAGTGCCCCTATTGCACTTAAATATGGTACTTCAGGACCAAGAACCTCCTCATTTTCTTCTCGAGGACGGAAGGGATCTTTATTCACATCAAGAGATCTTACAACCATTGGATTACTCAAAGGGTGTGCTTGATCCATTGAAAATCTTTTAAGTACCTTCTCTGTATATGTCGTTTGATGCACTAAGATTCCATTCTTGAGGTGCTCAATTTGTAGTCCCAAACAAAATTTTGTTTTGCCAAGATCTTTCATCTCAAACTCTTTCTTCAAATATTCCATTGTTTGAGAAATCTCTTTGGGAGTTCCAATAATATTTAGATCATCAACATACACTGCAATTATGACAAATCCTTGGCTAAATCTCTTTATAAAGATGCATGGACTGATTGGATCATTTTTGTAGCCTTCCTTTAGCAAATACTCACTAAGGCGATTATACCACATACGCCCTGATTGTTTCAGTCCATAAAGAGATCGGTTTAACTTTATGCAGTATTGTTCTTGAGAACTAGATCTTGTTGCTTCTGGCATCTTAAACCCTTCTGGGACTTTCATATAAATATCAGTATCTAGTGGACCATATAAGTAGGCTGTGACAACATCCATTAATCGCAAATCAAGTCCTTCTTTAATTGCCAGGCAAATAAGGAACCTGAAAGTAGTCGCATCCACCACAGGAGAGTATGTCTCTTCATAATCAATTCCAGGTCTTTGGGAATACCCTTGTGCAACTAAACGTGATTTATATCTCACAACTTCACCCTTTTCGTTTCTCTTTCGCACAAAGATCCATCTGTGTCCCACTGGCTTTATACCTTGAGGTATGCGCACTACTGGTCCAAATACTTTTCTTTCTGCAAGAGATTTTAACTCTGCTCCTATTGCTTCATTCCATTTTAACCAATCATTTCTTTGTGTACACTCTTTTATAGATTTTGGTTCATGATCCTCATCCATAAGATTAACTGCTACATTGTATGCAAAAATATCATCGACGTCGATTTGCTTACGGTTCCACGTTATTCCAGACATGACATAATTAATTGAGATCTCTTCATTCTCAGGTACCTGAATTTCTTTATTCGTTATGTCTGATATCTCTTCTGGAGATCCTTCCTTTGTAATTATTACCTCGGTTTGACCATTGTTCATTTCTGCTCCTTTTCTTTTCCGAGGATTTTTGTCTTTGGAACCAATAGGCCTACCACGCTTCAGTCGTGTCTTAGACTCATTAGCAGTTTGATTTTGTCCTTCTTGGACATTCATTCTAACTGGAGCATTTACAGCTGGTATATGTGACTTTGTCACTCCTTTTGGGTCAGTAAATGCGTCTGGCAACTGATTTGCTAAGCTTTGTAGATGAATTATCTTTTGTACTTCTATGTCACATTCTTTAGTTCGAGGATCAAGATGAGATAATGATAATTCATTCCATTTAATATCTTTTTCCAGCTGTTTATTTTCTCCCCCTAATGTTGGAAAGACAGACTCATTAAAATGACAATCTGCGAATCGAGCCTTAAATAAATCCCCCGTAGATGGCTCTAAATATTTAATTATCGATGGGGAGTCATATCCAACATATATTCCTAACCTCCTTTGAGGTCCCATCTTAGATCGCTGTGGTGGAGCAATTGGGACATATACAGCGCACCCAAATATTTTAAGATGAGAAATATTCGGTTCTTGACCCATAAGTAGTTGTGATGGGGAGAACTGATGATTACTCGTTGGCCTGATGCGAATCAACGCTGCTGCATGTAATATAGCATGCCCCCATGCAGAGATTGGGAGTTTGGATTTCATAAGTAATGGTCTAGCAATCAACTGGAGACGTTTGATTAAGGATTCTGCTAAACCATTTTGTGTGTGAACATGTGCAACAGGATGTTCAACACTTATCCCAATTGACATGCAATATTCATTAAAAGCCTGAGACGTAAACTCACCAGCATTATCAAGGCGAATTGTTTTCAAAGGAAAATCTGGAAAGTGTGCTCGTAACTTTATCAGTTGAGCAAGTAGCCTTGCAAATGCTAAGTTGCGAGTCGATAATAAGGATACATGTGACCATCTGGTAGATGCATCTATTAAAACCATATAATATCGAAAGGTTCCACAAGGTGGATGAATTGGTCCACATATATCCCCTTGTATCCGTTCCAGAAAGTTAATAATTTCATAGTTTATCTTTGATGGTGAGGGGCGTATGATTAATTTCCCTTGTGAACAAGCAGCACATGAAAAATCATTAGGAAGGATTTTCTTATTCTTCAATGAATGTCCACAAGAATTAATGATTATTTTTCGCATCATAACTGAACCGGGATGGCCTAACCGGTCATGCTAAACGTTGATATTTTCAGTAAGCTTCTTGCTTATTATGGCATTTGACTCAGTCGTACTAATTTTAGTATAGTACAATCCAGTGGAGAATGCAGGTAGCTTTTCCAAAATATGTTTAGAGCCATGAGTAATATTTGTAATTTGAAGGTATTCAACATTTCCTTCACTCATAGTCTCAATATGATATCCATTTCGACGAATATCCTTAAAACTCAATAAATTTCTTTGAGACTTGGGAGAATACAACGCATCAACAATCTCAATTTGCGTTCCCATAGGCAATATCATATTTGCTCTTCCACAACCTTCAATTATTTTAGCGCTACCCGTTACAGTACTCACACTGGCTTCTTTCTTTATCAAATGAGAAAAATATTTCTTATTTTTAAGAATAGTGTGACTAGTTGCACTGTCTGCCAAGCATAAATCTCCATCATCCATTATTCTTCAAATAAAATAAATCAAAGTCAAAACATAAATTAATGCAAATGAATAAAACTTAACCATTTCTAAAAGGAAGCAAAGACAATTATGAAAACAAAAACCAAACACCAAAATCAAAAGTCTAAAACTAACAAATCAATAAGAAAAGTTCATCTAAAAACAAATCACTGTTTCTCTTCATTAGGGATAAAATCGGAAAGCTCGAGGTGAGTGGTGTCACCATGATCAAAGTCATCTTCACCATCTTGATACACCAAATTTGTTTCCACTTTCTTTCCCTTTTGTTTCATTGATTGTTGGTACAATTCAACAAGGTGCTTTGGTGTACGGCACATACGAGCCCAATGGTTTCCTCCACAACGGTGACATGCATTCTCATTTGTTGATTTCTCTTGTTTGTTACCGTTCTTGTTTTCCCACTTCTGGTGAGAGTATGAGTTCTTAAAAGAAACTCCTCGGCCTCGTATATGGTTATATCCACGTCCACGACCATATCCACGACCACGACCACGACCATGACCACGACCTCGACCACGAATGTAGCCACTTCCCCGACCAGTGTTATTGTTGTTGTTTTGTTCGGTCGTATTTGCTTCAGGAAGTGGAGCAGAACCAGTTGGACGTAGTCCATGGTTTTTCATCAATAGCTCATTATTTTGTTCAGCCACAAGGAGACATGATATAAGTTGAGAATACTTCTCAAACCCTTTTTCACGGTATTGTGTCTGTAAGACGATATTATTTGCATGAAAAGTAGAGAATGTCTTCTCTAACTTATCTGCTTCCGTGATTTTCTCTCCACATAATTCCAATTTGGAAGTAATTTTGAACAAGGCTGAGTTATACTCACTTACAGACTTAAAGTCTTGTAATCTCAAATGGGTCCAATCATAACGAGCTTTAGGTAGAATCACAGTTTTCTGGTGGTCATACCTTTCCTTTAGATCATTCCAAAGGGTTTGTGGATCTTTTATTGTTAAATACTCAGTTTTTAGACCCACGTGGAGGTGATGACGAAGAAATATCATAGCTTTTGCTTTGTCTTGATTTTCAGCTTGATTTCCTTCTTTGATCGTATGCTCAAGTCCCTTTGCATTAAGGGAAAATTCAGCATCTAGAGCCCATGCCAAATAGTTATTTCCAGTGATGTCAAGAACTTCAAATTCAAGGCTAGTGAAATTCGACATGATCCTAACAAAAATAATAATTAAATTTCATAAAGAACAATTATTAATAAAATTTGTTTCTATCAGAATATATCTATTTTTTTTTATTATTATTTAAACAATTATTTCACTCAATAATATTTGATAAATGTGCAATATGAAACTATACAAAAATTCACATGAGTTAACAGTTAAAATATTTTATTATATAATATTTTAGATTTACAAAATATATCAGATAATAATGATTATGATTAGCTATTTTTTATTTATTTAATCTAGATACTTAGTATTTTAGCACATCTTAGTGACTATTGGAAAATCAAACTTAACAGTTGTTGAAATATAATTCTAAACTAGGATGCACGTCTAACAAACATAATATAACCAACCATTGATGTCAAGTCAACAAAAATATAAAATTGTTTTTTTTTTCTTTTTTAATTTTACAAATTATATTACAACTGTAATAAGACTACGAGTTTTATCAAGTTAGAAACAATAAATCTAATTGCCGTAAACAAAATAAAATAAAATATGAATAATCAGCTAGTTAATAATGTAAAGTATACATGTGAACACATCAAACTATCATGCATGAACAATCGGCCTAGCTTCTATATTTTAACACAAGTGTCATATAAATAATACGGTACAAGTGTCATATAAATAATACTATAGACAATATAGTAACAAAATCAATGTGGTAACTGAAACATAATTCAAAATATAGTATTTGTTCTATTATCGAGATAATGTTTGTGTGACAGATATAACTATTCAAAGGCTCTAATATTAGATTTATAATTTATGTGACAGACGAGACTAATACAATCAAAACTATAACTCGTTTCAAACATAAACATAAACATCTAGTAATTCAATCAATAAAGCATGCATAGAAATTATTTAAATAATGTAACTTTTTTTTTTTAACCATCAGTAATAATAGCTAGAGTTTTCATTTAATATAAATATTTAAGATATTATAGATCTAGTTATGATTTAGCGGATCAGACGTAATAATACATGAAATCATGCAAAGTGATTATACGAACAATAATAAAAACTATGCATATACTTTCTATCATACAAACTATCAAGATTTCAAATTTCTATAATAAATTTAATTAGGTATGCATGGAAATCAATTAAATAGTCATAACTTTAACGGTTAGGAAAATATCAATCGTAATTATGGTCAAAACAATACAACATACTTTAAACCTATGAACGTATCAATCATGTATGTATAATATAGTCAGTTATGAATCTAAACAGGTTACGTATAAAATATATTTCACGTACTAAAAATAATATACGAGAACAACTATAAAATAAATTGACATGCATAAGATACATAGTACTATCACGTGTAGTATTCATAAGTTATAATATGATTAACTAATTTATGAGAGCCGTAACAAGTGAATAACCGTAACAAGTAAATACAATAAATTATATTGAAAGTGAAACTAAGTCAAACAATACGGCTGATTCATTATATTAGCAAAGCAATAAATATATATTGATTGGTGTAACAGAAAAATAATAGCATATGAGTACTCGAGTTACTAACCTCGTTTGATGAAACGAAAAATATAAGAACGGAAAAAGTTGCAAACGAAATAGCTCGTGTATTAGAAACTATCGTGCTGATAACGTGTTGTGGGGGAAAAGTATTTCTATGTGTTTATTCCATAAGCAATGAACCACTTATATAGGTGTACAACCAAAGATTTGATCTTATCTAAAGATCTAGAAATCCCAAGAATATTCTTAGAAGATAAACATCATAATGGTCATCCACATACATATTTATCTATAACAGGGTTCACAATAATGTATGTTACTTTCTTGTTGGTTAATCATACTAAAGAAATTTTTTTATTCACCTTAACTGTTTTAGGTAATTTATTTTTCAATAGATTAATTTATTTCTTTTTTTATTTTCTATAAAATTCCTTACTTTTTGTGATCTACAAATAAAGACGAGTTTTATATGATTTGGACATATACAAAAAACTTGTTTTATCATAAGTTTTTAAGTATTTTCAATAAGATTTTGTTTATATTTTAATACCTTTTGTAAAACATATCATCAAATTCAATTATAGTTATTTTGATTTAAATTAATAGTTATTTTATTTTTAGTAGTTTTTATGTCTATATCTGTTGTTGTTTAGTTACAAAGTATAAAATATAAAATATGAGATAAAAGTAAATATTGAATTATGATGTGGAAGAAAAAAAAAATGACATGGAATGGTAAAATGACAAATAGGGTGTTAAAAAAAACATAACCAATATATGTAGTTATGAGAGATTTTAAATAGTAATATAAAATGTCACAAAAATACATTAAATTCGGTTGATTTAATAGACTAATTTCACTTTTCTCATTGAACAGATTTTAATTGAGATTTTATTTTATGCTCCCAAACTTCAGATCATTTACATAAACACTATTCCTTGTTTTTTTTGTCAACTATTAGTTTTATTAAAACCAATCATGTTCAATGGGGCATATTTACAAACAATTACAATCCCAAATTACATTCATCCCAACTGAAAAGATAATGATGAGTTCATGGGTGACACGTAATCCTCCTCGTGGCTCCACATATCGAGAATCGGGAGAAAGAGTCGAAGCCATAAACCTACTAGAGTCGAAGCCACATACAATATGCATGCACTAATATAATTCTTAGCTTCATAGTTATATTGATATAATATATATTCTCACATGTTAACATATAATATATTATGTGCATGTAATTATTTAAGAATGCATATATGTCATATTAAAACAATCATATATAATATTGAACAAAACAAAGCCATAGTTATAATATTATGGGATTATATTGAAATTAAAAAAAAATGTTTTATCATACTTAAATAAATAGAAACTGGGATGTCATCAAACTTCGTTTATCTTCCTCCACTATATATCACTCCAGTTTGATGAATATTCTTCAGATTCAGTTGTTAAGAAAAACCTAATTTTAAAGTTAAATACTAAGTATATGAAATACTATATTTTTTGTTATCTAGTTAAATAATAAAATATTTAACATATCTTGACCGTAGGTCATTAACATCAGACATATCAGAATTCCACATCATTTGGTTGTATTTGTCGAAACCTATAATAATTAATCGTATGATCAATCTAATTAGTCATATTATGATTGTGACTAATAATTTAATCAAATAAATACAAAATAAAAAAGAATATTGTCTAAGAATTGATTAATATGCCAACAACATAATAAATATATTTTATCATCTCCAGATTGATGACAATGATCTCGTGCTCGCTCAAGCTGAACGACAATGTCACATGCTGTTTGGAATTGAATTTTATGTTCTATAACAAAAAAAAAATGTTATAACAATTTACATTAATGTAATAACCTACATAACTTTAATAACATCTGAAATAACCTACATAACTGTAATAACATCATTAAATTATATTATTACTCACCAACAATAATTTTGAAGTTAATCCTTGTAGAAAGAATATCAGTGAATATGGAAGGAGAGAAATTCAAAGAAGACGACACATAATGAATGGACTGAACTATGGTGGATTTACTGAAGTTGCGTTTAACTCTGTTTTTGGTTATCATGGTTTAATCAACGTTTGTATTTATCTTAAAATCTTTAATATAATACCAATTGTTTGCTCAGAAATTATTGACAAAATATATTTCATGAGGAATATTTGTTTGAATTTCTTTCCTTAATATAAAAGTAAACATAAAAGATCGAAATAAATTTGTCAAACTTTACTAGTAAGCATTGAAGATCGACATACATGTGTAAATTTACCAAATTACTCTAAAATGCAACATGAAAACTATATATATTAGAGAGTTATAAATATAATTAAACATTTGACCTCAACATTCTTTTCAAAGGGTTCAATGCAACAATGCTGGCTTACGTCTAGGTTTAATTGAACTTCTTTTTAACTATATTGGATAGGGTGTTGGTTGAAATAGTTTTTTTAATAAAATTCAACACGCAACGCCCTTCACATCATCTTCTCTTTCTTCCACATCATTTTCTCTATCTTTCACATAATAATTCAATACTCATTCATTTTTATACTTTACAATGGTTTCTTTAATAAAATTTAATACCTACTATTTTATTTTCATGTTTTTGTTCTGTTATATGTTTTTTTGTGATTACATATTATAATAATTATTGGTTAAAATTAAAAAGCATAATATTTTTTTTTGTCTAGATCTAATATAACAACATAATAAGACTTTTTGTATTGGTTTTACGAAACCGATAGTGGTTTGCAGGTTTTGATAAGACACAAACTTTTTTGTATGGAAGAAAAATCTTGTTATATTAGAATAAAATATAAAACGAGTTAAATAGCTAAATCTGATAAATTAATGATTTCCACCAAACCAATATCGGTTTCGTAAAACCAATATCAGTTTGGGTGATTTTAAATTTTTAGTTCACTATATTTAATGTCTGAATGGTATTTTTTTAACCCCAATTTTAAATTTATATTAATGTGATATTTTGGTATGGTTCGCACGTTTTATTACGTTGTGTTAGATCATTGTTTTTACCAATCTTGTTACATTAGAAATTTTTTCATATATATATATTTATATATCAGTCCAACTTTATCCAATTGTATCTAGGTGTATAGAAGGTAATCCAAGGTAATCCATTTGTAGTTTCTACGTTTGGAATAAAATACAGTCCTAAACACTTGTTTAGCATCAAAATATTAATTTTACTAATTTTGTTACAGTTGAAAATTGTCTTATATGTCCAATATATATTACATCCACTTGTATCTATTTTTATGGAGAGAAATTCAATTTTATTTTCGACATGTGGAATAACAATACACTCCTTAACGATTATGTATTGTTATATCATTGTTTTTAGCAATCTGGTTACATTACAAAAAGTTGTCATATATCTCAATGTATATGTATATATTGATCCAAATACATTCAGTTTTTTCCAGTTGTATGGAACGTAATCTAATTGTAGTTGTGAGAAGTTATCCTTAGCTTCACTCATATTAGTTGAGGGGATAATTCTAGGTCGCAACACTGCAAAGATAATCGCAACTTCAAGCTTGCAAGAGGCGTTGAATTTTGAAGACTACATGAGGAAACCATGGGGGAAGATTGGTTTTGAATATCTTAGAACACAAATCTTGAAGATGTCTGCTGAGTCATGGACCAAGGAAACGCATGCTTTTGAAGGATTTGGGTGGGCTATCATGTTTTGGGCACTGTGTTCAGTACCTCATCTATGTACTATATGTGGAGAACAAGACGAAACGACCACTAACTCTGAAGATCTTTTAATGTTAAGATGGACTTCAACTGAAACACCTCAAGCAAAAAAAAATTATGGCAATGGAGAACAATGACGATGTAAGTTTTTTTAGTTTTTCTTTTTATAAAATTTTTATAAACAGCTTATAAAGTATATGCATTTTTATGTTTTTGTGCTTCAAAATGTTTAGAGATTATGGTTGAAACAATTGTCGGGGACCCGGAAAAGCACAATAATCTTGTTCCACCAACAGATTGTAAAGACGATACATTTATGGAAGTTGTTGAGTGGGTCAAGAATGGAAACCGATTAAAGAAAACTGACTGAATTAACAGATATGTTTATTTCTTCGATACAACTGAAGATATCGTTAATGAACGTGGGAAGAAAGATTCGTCTCTTCACCAAAAGGTAGACATGTTAATTTAAATGGTTCAGATGCTCAACAAAGTTAATTCCATAGAAAATCTTCTTCTAGATGAATTCAAGAAGAGAACAAATACAAAGGTATGTGAATAAAAGTTTTATATATCAATCAGTTTCATGCTTTCTTAAAATGATCTTATTGATCTATAAACTTCCTTAGAATCAATTTTACAAATGATTTCATTGATCTGTGCAGATTAGTTTTATATTAAAAAAAAATTATTAACTAGTATTTGATCATTTGTCTTATAGTCGGCTGGATTTAACAATGATGACATCACTGATGAAGAAGATAGTACTAGAGATTTTTCGAATGAAGACAATCATAGTAGAGAAAATGTTGATGAAAATCATGTTGATGTTGAAAGAGACAGTAATGCTGAAAATCTTGCTGATGAAGAAGATACCGCTAGAGAAGATTTAGCTAAAAATCTTACTGAAGAGACAAAGAAAGGTAGAAAGAGACAATAAGTGGAGTTCAGTAGACAAAAGAAAATCTCCAAAAAGATCATGTAAGAGCGGTGCAGAAGAAAAAAAAAAGAGAAGAAGTTCTAGTAAGAGCCAGACTGAAGGAGAAAGGAAAGTGCCAAAAAAAGCTTGTAAGGTGCATGCTCAAGCAAAGTAGAAAAAACATGTAATTCATGAAACTAATATACTACTAAAAAGTGTGTCATATATGATTTGTTTATGTGATTATATCTTTATGATTATGTTGTGCAGGATGCAACTGAGGAAAAAAATGAACAAACAAGGGATGGCTGAGTTGACACAACTGAGGTACGAATATTTCTCATGGAATGTAAAAAAGAAAACACAGTACTTATAAAAAACTTCAATTGTTTTGTTTTTGTTTTGGTTCAACTTTCATAATGTTTATGTCATGCAAGATAAAATTGAGGGAAAAAAAAGAAACAAACAAACAAGAACAGAGATGACAATACTGAGGTATGTATATTGATATAGCTGAGGTATGTGCTTTTACAGAACAAAAAAGGAAATAACCAAATCAATTGTTTTGTTGACCAAAATCAATTTCAAATTGTACAACCAAGGAGATGGTAGTTTGATTTTCTATTTTTATTAGCTTATTTTGAATAAGCTGTGTGTTTTTTAGATACATCCAAATTTGACAAAGATGTATAAATTGTTATTTTTTGTAGAGCAGAGAATGCATTCAAAAGTTATAGAAGATTTTAAAAACAATTTCGTGAACTTATATTTAGTTGAACTTAATAAAATAAGTATAACATAGAGTTTTACATTATTTCTTTTATATTATTAAAACTTTACTTGTTTCCGAAGACTGAAATGAATAATTACATGTCAGAATATGTTGCTCTAGGAAATATTAAGGTAATCCGGATAACATCATAGTATAATTACTTAAGGCAAAATTAATATTGTGTAACTTTTCAGAAGGTAGATAGACTTCCAACCAACTCAAAATTATGATTATATAGTTTAATAATTAGCTTTAACCCTACAAAATAAAGTATAAGCATTTTATAATTACAAATTATGATGTTCATACACAAGTGAAAATAAGAACTATCAAAATGAGTTTTTCAGACATAATCATTCTAACTATATAACGTATCCGAATGTTTTGATCTGATTAATATAGTAGAAGTTCATTCCTAGAATGAAAAAAAATCAAAATATTGATAATTACACCTCAAAAAATCATGTTTCATTATAGCCTTTTAACATATACATGTAGAATAACAAAATAATAATAGTATTATGGTATGTGGTATGAATATTTTGTGCATAATCTTGATATTTTGATGCGTGCAATCTTTTCAAAAACGGATTTGTGAAGATTCAAGATACAATCAGATCCGTGCAAAAATCGTGCATAATCAAGTTTTTGGAAAAATTCTGGAGATTCTGGTATGTGCGAAATTTGTACATGTTTATGTTATTCTTATGTTAAGAATCCTATTCAAGATTTTAGGAAAAGTTTTGGATTCAAAGACTACGATCAAGATTCAAGGACAAATCTTCTCCAACCAGAAGAAAATGATGTAGAGAAGATATTTCGAATAAATTTCTTAATTATTTAGTGTTTTATTTATTACTTTGATAATTATCTTTAATGAATTAGGGTTTTTATGCTTTCTTATATATAGTCTTTTAGATTATGCGATTATGTAGTTGATGATTTGGTCAATGAAAGAAACTTTCCTAAAGAGGTTTTTATAAGCCACTGAGAAAAGTATTCTCGAACCCGAAAGATCTTTTGATTAAGTATTGTGAAGAGTATTCACAAACCCTAGTTTCTGGATATTCTTAGAATCAACGGATCTTAGTTTTATCCCTAAGAGCTTTCGCTACATAAAATACCTACATAATACACATCTCAAATTGTACATGTAGTACTGAATGTTAAAATAATCATACTATAAAACGAACAGCACAATAACTCATACATTGACATACAACGATTTTCCTTAATAATAACACATCCAAATTTTATTCTAAGAATCATAGTTATTATTTGCAATATTACCGCGTCCATATGGACGCTGAGTCCACCCGAACGATGAAGTAACGCTGAAACCAGTCATGCGCTTTGGTCGCCCTCCCCCTAAGGATATCATACTTCGATTTGATGTTTATGCAGAATGTATGAGGAGTCTAGGGACTCCTGCTAATATTCGTGAGTTCCTTGAAAAAATGAAGATCGATATCAACCTCCACTTCGGCGCCCATCACGAGAGATACCAGCACATTCCGCATGGTGATTGGAGTGAACTGCGAGAAAGCCATATCTCGAGACTCGACATACAAAATCAAGAGTGGAGAAAGAGGTTACTTAAGGTAAGAATGAGAAAAGAACGTCTCATACAAACATATCCACCCATAAGGCGGCGTCCAAGTTCTCTAGTCAGCAGAAGGAACACGAAAGGACAATTCCAAGGGAAAATGACAAGTCCCCCGCAAACCTACGCATGGATTTATCAGTAAGAACCAAAGGAATCCCCATGAGATGATCACCCCACTCGGAAGCATGAGCAACATTATCCCCTCGTCCTCCTCATGTTCAACAAAATTCTCATCAACAAGATGAGGGATAGAGTTCTGGCCAACACTCCCACCAGACGAAGGCGACTAGCGAACAGTCTGACGTAAGGGATTCGCTGCACTCCTACGGCGTGGAATGGGGCGATAGATAATCAAAATATTATCATCAATGGATTTTGACGACCAAACGCTAGCTAGAGAAAGAGAAGACGACGAAGACTTAGAGCGGACGGCTAAATAAGCGGAAGAAAGACTAGAGTCAATCCTCATGATGGAAAAGAACAAAACTTGGTCAAGAGAGTAGCAAGAGGGCATGAAATATAGATGGAATGAGAATACATGAACGATGGAGTGCAAACTTCCATTTTATAGGAGCACTGACAATGTTTCCCAAGAAAAGAAAAGAAAAGAAAAATGCTAGAAGAATGCAATTAATGGAAGCATAATCATTAAAACGACACGACTCTTCACGACAGACGAGGACGAAAGGCCGCCCAATCGGATCATGACACGACACGTCAAAGTGACCCAGGAAACAAGGTCGGCTCAACTCAAGTATGCGACGCTTCGAGTAGACCCCTCAGATTAAAAAATCTGACGTTCTGGGGGACTATAGTTGGATATGAGCCAAAGATTCGTCTGGGCCCATGAGTTGAACCAGCCCAAGACCGAGGACTGAAGGAAAAAAAAAAGTAAAGGATCAGTTAGGAGCCCGAACACAAGGGAAATCATGACTTCACCCGCCCGTCAGGACGACTCTGACACATGCAACCCGAATGTCAGACACCACATGATGCAAAGCCTACCACTGCACCGAACGTAGCTGCCAACTGGCCAACTAATATTGTATCAGCACATACTCGAAATGATGGAAACGAGGAGCAGGTGGAGCTCAAGGAAGAAAGCGATCTACAAAGGAGCAAGAGGAGAAGAGAAAAGACACAAGATATATCGAATACAAGATTGAGAGCTTTCGATTACATGTTTATCAAAATTTGTATTTTTCAGTTAAGGTTTAAACACTTCAATTAAAAAAACATAGATCTTTAAATCCCTTTTGTTAGGATTAGTCCTTAAACTAGATTTCAGTTTTAGGATTCAAAAATTTTGTATGTCTTTTTGAATTTACAAAACGCATCTTTTCAATGGTGGATTAATTTTAATGTTCTCCTACAATACATGATGTTGCGAGCAGTCCCTCAAAGCATTCTTCTTTCATACTCGTTTTACATGAATGTTTGTCATCTTTTGAAGTTTGTAATACGACAACAATCATGGAAGCGTAAGTAAATCAGATATGTCCAATAAGTTTTTATTTGTTGAAAGGAATGAGGTTACCATACCTACTAATGGCAAAAAGAGTTAAAGTTTGCAATTAATGTTAATGCATAAATTCTGTTAAAAAGGCTTCGTTAAAAATGTTAAGATACAAAAATTTATAAAAGAGTCATACTGAATTAATTGAAGCTTTGGGTTCACTATGCTTAGTGTTATTGCGAGTTGTAGATAAAATTTGTTGTCAAACACATAATTTGTGGTAAAAAAATGTCAAACATATGGAACAAAATAATAGATTTTTTTTTTTGCGAGTAAGAGCATCATTAGTAGATAGTCTCTCAAAATAAATCTCTCAACATTAATATATGAATAGTTTCAAAACTTTATATATACCATCAGTGAAGGAGCCAGACGTAAGTTTTACCGAGGGCAATGTAAAATTTATCTTCAATTTATAGGGGGCAGTAGAAGAATATTCAACATTAAGATCATATAATTCTTAAATAAGCAATAGAAAAAATAGTTATTTCAGTATTTTATAGGGGGGAAGCTGCCCCCTTACTCCTTACCTCCATCCGCCATTGTATGTGATTTAATTTAATGTTTAGGAATTATTATATCACTGAGAAAATGACACATGTCAAAAGAGTTTCTCATACTATGTTGATAGTCTCTCATAGAAGATATTTTTTCTCTTTTTTACATTGGATTTCCTTTGTTAATTTTTAGTAATATTTTGAGTGAGAAACCCACATAAAAGACTATTGATGTGGGTGCTCTAAGAATTTATTTTGGAAAGCATTATTAAACTCACTTTTTATGTGGTACTTAGAGAAATATTATTGGTTGAGTTCTTAACCTGAGTATCTAAATAATAAATTAATATTTTTAAAAATAATTAATATTTAAATTAATTAGAAAAGATAATACCAATGCGAAACATACACATAAGAAAATGAGGTTTTGGAGAGGTACTAAAATTTTATTTAGATACTTTTATAAAATTCCTCACTTATATTAAAATCTTGAGAACCCCTATCTCCTTATATCCACGTTACACGTGCTCTTAGACTCTTAGTCAATGACACATAATTTGTTATAGTTTAAATTATTTATTAAAAATTTATTTACCCCCTCCCTCCTCCCTCCTCCCATCCCAAAAACAAAATTAAAGAAAAAATAAAGTTATGATTGTTTACTTAGATTTTAGTTTTTAGTTTTAGGTTTTTGGCTTTCGGTTTTTAATTTTCTGTTTTTGATTTTGCAGTAGATTTTAGCTTTTTGAAAAACTTGAATGGTGATCTTAGCTTTTAGTTTTTGTGTCTAGAGAAAAAAATATTAATAAACAAAAATAGTTATGGAAACAATTATCACTAAAATAAATAATATTAAACTAATTTGAAAACAAAAACCAAAAACCTAATGTTATAAGATAAAAAAAACTACCAAATACATGTATAATTAAATTTAATTTTATCGATAGGAAAATAGATAACTAATTATATGTAGTAGATAACTAGCTTTCATAACACACTAAATAAATTTAATAATATTTTATAGAATATGTTAAGAATGATGAAATTTATGCAATTCCATTTGTACAAAATAAATATAAATAGCTGGACTTTTAAAATATACTGAATTATAGACAATGAAGAATTGATTTTATATTAAAATAATTATACTTTTTAAAACTATGGTAAAATGTATAAAATTAATGTAATTCAAAAATTAAAATATCAAAGTAATATCTAGATTCTTAAATAAAAATTGAATTACAATGTAGTTTATGAATAATACATATTGGCCGTATTATTTTGGATATTAGTCTTTTGATGGCAATGTTGATTTTTGTAGATATTAGTTATTTGATTATTGTGTAATTATTTTTTCTTCTAAATTTAATTTATTATTTATCAAAATTTTTAATATGATTGCTAAGTAAATTAGTTTTAACAAATGTAACAGTACAAAATCAATAAATTAATAAATTAAGTATATATATATATATATATATCAATAAAAATATATAAATTGGTTTATTTTTTAAATTAAAGGAAAAAAATCAATAATGGAATCAGAAGCGGGTACACGGAATCAGATACGTGGAAGTGGAATTTTGTGGAAGCGCGGACGTATTGTGTGTGTGTGTGGGTGTGTGCGCGTGCGCGTGTGTGTGAATAGTTTGTATGAATAAATGCTTTATTTATTTATACTAAAATTAAATAATTTCATATTATAATTGTGAAAATATAAATAAAATCATGTAAAAATTTTATTTCCCCCTCCACCTTTCCCAAAAGAAAGTGAAAAAAAATTATCTCCTATTAGCTATGTTACATTGAATCAGAAGCGGGTACGTGAAAGCTGAACTGTGTGAAAACGGGATGTGTTGAAATGTATATCCATATATATATTATATGATTCAAATTAAAAATAAAACATTTATTCATTTATACTAAAATTAAATAATTTTATATTATAATTGTGAAAATATACATAAATTAAGTTTATACAAACTATTAAAATAATTATTTTAATATTTTATAAATAACATACACAATAGATTTGAATATGTATATTATATCTCTTAGAAAAAATCTAGTGCATAATATAATTTTAATATTAGTTTTAATATTTTCATATCTCTATTCCATGTTAATACTTTTAAATTTTAGATTTTATATAAAAACAAAAACATATGATTTTCTATTTTGTTTCTTTATGATATTGTGTTTTTAAAACGGAAACGTTATTCTAAAATAGAATCATAAACGTCTAAGATAATTTTAATAAGATATTTTAAAAAGTTTTTGGAGAAGAAATTCCATAAGTTCTGATTTCAGTTCCGGGTTCCAAATCAGACATCCGACCAAGCTTCCATTCCATGTAACATATAGCCCATTAGGCGGTAAGAAGAAAGAGGGAAGGAAATCAATAATTTTGGAGGCTCTATTTTAGGTTTAATTATTTTGGTTAGTGAGAAATATTATTATATAGTCGAAAGGGAAAACTCATTTACATATTCACTATTAGGTCTGCGGCAGCGCTTAAAATGGCGAAGGAGCGCATTTGACACAAGTTCCAGAGAATGAGGACACGCCGTCGTAACTACACGGCAGCAACTCAGCCGTCGCCGTTGTTACCCGAAGCCCTCACAGTGAAGCCCATAGTTCCAATGACCTGCACGAAAAGAATCCAATCATGCAATGCAAAAGGTAAAGGATCAAAGAAGAAGAAGAAGTGTGTAGCAACAGGACTGTGGGATCTATATATTCCCACAGAGATCCTGGAGGGTATACTGTCCCGCCTCGGATTAAAAGACAACATACAAGCTTCCGCTGTCTGCAAGACATGGTGTGAATCAGCTGTTTCAGTCCGTAAGTTACCGTGTCGTCCATGGCTTCTTCATCCAATAGATCACTGGAGTTTTCCTGGCACACCTTACCTTCTTCTGGATCCACTACAGCCCCATCCGTCTCAAAAATATAACCTCAATTTCCCAGACTGGAGATTTCCGCCTCCTGGAATGTCTTATTCTAGGGATGGTTGGGTGCTTGTGAGATCATCATTTCCCAGGTATGCATTCTTTTTTAACCCCTTTACCAAGAAGACCATCTTCTTACCAGAGGGGTCATACTATCATATAATGTCTCGCCTTGCTTTCTCTGCGGCTCCTACTTCCACTAGCTGTGTGGTGATCTCCTATGCTCAAATGCCTCCAACTGGAGATTTTCTGATCGGAACTTGGCGGCCTGGTGATGCCACATGGACCACCCATACCGCTGAGAACACTTTTCGCAGGTGGGACAAATGTGTCTTCTCCAATGGTGTGTTCTACTTTCTCAGTACTTGTGGCTGCCTTGGTGTTTTTGACCCGTGTGAAGCAACTTGGAATCTTCTTCCAGTGAAACCCTTTATTTTCCAAGAGGAGAAGGATTCTCCTGTATTCATCATGGAGCACGAAGCAGACATCTTTGTTATGTGTTCACGCCTCAACAGCAACCATCTGGTGTTTAAACTAAACATGAAACAAAATGTTTGGGAAGAGAAGAGAGATCTTGGAGGCTTGACAGTATTTGCAAGTTGCCCTGGCTCTTTTATAAGAGCTGGTCTCTCGACAGAGGAGATTAACAAAATATATCCATCGTTTACTGATTTAAATTTGATTTATGGCCGAAACTCTTTTCACCCTCCTCCAAGAACCAATTTGTCTTGCCGCCTCGCTTGGGTAGAACCACCTCAAAACATCTTGGATTTGTGGTGACTTGTCATCCCTTTCACTTTTTTTTATGGTTTTAACATTATATCTCTGTGAACTGAACAAGTTCCTATTAATCTGCAGTGTAATGCCTACTCTTTTAAGAATTGCACCCAAGGGTTTCAATAAGATTCTAGGACACTACCTCTTTGCATTTTTTATGTTTGACATCTTGACTTTAGAATTTATCTTGAGAACATTTTACTCATAAAAGTTGGTGAGAATCCACACCTTAGAAGCACTTTCAGATCACATGATTGTTTGTTCTCTCGCAGTTTAAGAAGATACAAAGAAAGAAGTGGCTAAACATTAAGAACCGTAAATAGCAGTATACTATTCTTGAGCAGCGGGCTGTTCTGGCTGGAACGTTTGCTTAAATATTGAAAATCCATTTGTTAATCTCATATTTTTCAATAGCAGCGGCTAGATGGTTCAACTTTGCTACAAGCTGGGAGGAAACATAAAGTAAACCAGATATAAATGTAATCTCCGAAAGTAATTGTAACATCCCGATGCTTAAGATAATTGATTTGACTACCTATGTCACCAAAATGCACTTATCTTTTCTGTCACACATCCATTTAGAACTTCAGGGTTAAGCGTGTTTATGCTGGAATAGTGGAAGGATAGGTGACCTATCGGGAAGTGATTTGCGATACCGTGTGAGTGAGGTTAAAACACGAGAAAATGTTAGGTGGTGATTACAGGGACATTAAACAATGATATCGAACCTTGGAAAATTACGTACCAACCGTTAGAAACTGATAAGGCCGATAGGCCGAGAGAACGGACGTGGGTGGCCCATTAACCATGGCGGTCGGGACGTTAGAGTAATTTGTCCTTGCCTAATGAATAAAAGATGTTAAATTTGATTTTACCAAAGCTATCGCTTTTCTGCGATATCTGTCCTTGCAATATTATTCGATACTTAAACAAATAATTTAAATATATCATTTTATACTTATTTTGAGATGATGTTTTAAAGGACAATTCTCTTAAAAAGTCTTTTTTTAAATTTTGTCACAAAAATAATATTTAAGAAAGAAAAAAGACCGAAATAAACTTTTGTATTTTGATTTTTTTTTGACCAAAATAAACTATAAGTCTAGATTAGTTAACTCAAATAATATAAATTTATATTTACATATTTTAGTAAAGTCTATTTTGGTCATTTTTCTCTTTGAAGACTATTTTGTGACAAAAAAAATTAGCGCTATCTTAGGGTATTTCTCTATTTTAAAATACCCAAGTTTTTAGTATCCAATTTGTTCGGTAAATACTATCCAAAATCTATCCTACATCCCAACATTACCCAAAAACAACCTGAAAATAATATTAAACCCAAATATTCAAATTAGTTTCTGAAATATTATTAGATACTTAAACAAATAATTCAAATATTTCATTTTATACTTGTTTTGATATGATATTTTAAAATACCCAAGTTCTTAGTCGTGTATAAAGTCTATCCAAAACTTGAAATATTAGACATAAGTATAAAATTCATCTATTATTTGATCAAGGTATAAAATATTTCCTAACCCAAAATATTATTAACTCGAAGTGTTGGACTGAAGTATAAAATATAAACTAAGGTATTATTAACTGAACTCGATCCATACATATATAAAACCGAATATGGTCTATGATACTGAACCTAAAATTTTAAAATATGTACACATTGTATAGTTATAAAATATAAAATCAATTTTTGTAATCGAATATAAAAATCATTAATTTAAAATAACTAATAATGATATGTACATTTATCTTTTTAGTTTAAATTTGTATAAAATTACATTTTTAGTAGAGACATTATTTCTTTTGTGAGATTAGTATTGTAGAATTAAAGAAACCGATTGACTAAGGTTATTTCCCATGAAAGTTACCTTCATCTTTTGAACTAACTCAGCGATCGGAGATGCTTAAGTACATTGGAGGTGTGGACATGAGATTTTCCAAAGAAGACTCTTCCCTGGTATGCACTTGTATTGTAGGCACAGGGGGGAGGGGGGTAAATTGAGTCAGGTTAAAATTGCAACAGAAAAAAAAAACAATTAGTCATCACAAAGCCTCAAACCGAAAGTACACCTAGGTCTTACTCTAAACCCAGCACACTGGTCTGTAACGTCTCAATTCATGATATCAAAAAGATACGAGATCCTGAAAGCATTTCTATTCGTCCGCATCTACATGCCCCTGAAAATTTGAAAACTACTCAAACATCACGGACGAGCATCGAGTAGGACGATCCCCAAAAAAAGGTAAGGAGCGAGATGACAACTCGAATCCTTGCCTCCACAATCAACGAGAACCCGAAAAACCATATTAAACCAAAAGCATGATTTATACAAGAAACATAGTTTATACAAAAACATAAACAGCTGGGATCGGAAGCCTGACACGGCCAGTCCCGCCACACAATATAAAGGGAACACTTTCCCAAATAGACGAATAACCGTAGGATAAATCGTCGGGGTCAAAGCCCCCGGTCATCGACCTCCCGATCGAGTAATCATTCACATCTAGGGGCACCGTCGGCTGATTCACCTCGCCCATCTCGTCACGAGCTCCCTTCTCGACTTCCACCGTGTCGGGAGAAACAGGAATCGAATCCCATTTCTCCCAAATCCTCTCCTCGATTTGAGGAATCGCGAAGTCCCTATTGGTGTCGTTCATGCGCCCAATATTTCTCGTGTACTCGACATCGAACGACTAATCAGGAAATTGTGTAAGGTACAGCCCGCCCACGACACCGCGACACTCGCTATAATCACCAAGAGCCTTATAACTCCCCTTTAGTTCCCCAAACTCGCTCAAGAACCTGTCGCAACGGCTCCTTATCACTTCGGCCATCTCTCTCTTTCCTCGCCTATAGGTTCGGCGAACCTCCATCGCAACCAATTCTCTTCCGCAACGATGGGAACTCTCCACCTCATCTTTCAGACGAGCAATCTCCTTATCATCCATCTCACCCTGAATTGAGCCATGCGAGCCTCCTGATTACTCGCATCAAGAGCCCGGTTCATCATAAGGAGAACCTACAAAAACTTTCAAAGTCAAGAAATGGTCGGCCTTACTTAAATATATATATATATATATATATATAAACTGAGACTTACCCCGTTGACCATCCTTGAGGTCTTGGTAAACTACGGCACCTCACTGGACCCTCCCTCGGCAGGAGGAAAGTCAAAGTCAAACGGCTGGTTAATATCAATCCTTTCACCGCCATTACCATCCACCTAACTGTTAAGATAATCTCTAAGTATGTTGTCAGGAGAACATGGCTCGACAACCACATCATCGTCAACGATAGCGTGTTTCTCTTGCGAGATCTTGATTTTTCCTTCCTCCCCCGAACTTCGTATGGAATGAACCCGTTCATGCTCAATTCTGTCTCTTCCTCCACTACTAAATCTGGTTGAAACCGAGAACGGTGCAGAGCCACAACACAACTAACCCGCTTCGGAGTAAACGTTTCCCAAAATAATGGATCACCCCGAAGAAGATCCCTGGTGGTTCGCAAGCCTTCCGGAGACTGAGGGAGAGGGTTAGTCTCTTTAAAACAAGAAATAAGCATGTAAGCTCAAAACATCTTCAAAACCAAAGCTAGAGGGTACCTGATCGAGAATACCTCTCCGGCCCCATCTAGTCCTGAAAAGAGGAATGCAACTCTCCTCCACAGATGCGTTGTTCACACGAACAAATAAAAAATGCTCCTTCCAGTCGTGATAGTTCGATACGAACCATGTTATAATCGTCATTCCTGGTCGAGGCCTCAGCTGAACGATGCCTAAATTCCCCTGGGGCATCAACATGACTTCGAGATGATCAACATCGAGGGTCACACTCGTAACTCAGCACCAAAATCCAAACGATGTGCTGCAAACCGCACAGGTTGCCTTGACTGACCGACAACCTGAACCAGTTCAACAGCCGCACGATAACTTATGGGATGGGAAACCATAAGTGGAACTGCATTAAATATGCCTCGTAACATGTAAAATAACCTTCGGGTGGAGATCCAGCAACTTCCCCTTCTCTCGGAAGAAGAAACTCTACCGACTCCAGGACTCCGAAGAAATTCCGAATGGAATCAAGCCCATTGGGACAAATCTCACTCGGACATCCGGCAACGGGGTTGGCACAAAATGGAGGAGTCCATGTTCCAGGCCTAGGAGGTTTCACCTCGCCCCTAACAGCCCAATATGCCTCGGCCTCCTCTGGATCGACCGAGTGTGCTGTGAACTCCACCTTGGGTGCAACATCGCTATATTGTGAGCTAGAGCTACCAGGAATGGAACGATCAAGATGAGACTTGGTGGAAGCTTTCCTCCTTGATCACATGATTTTCTTTTTTTCTAAAAAATGCCAAGAGGAAATAAAAGAGAGAATGATCTTCCTTAAAAAAAAGTTTGTGGAGAATAAGCAAGTGAACAACTCCAAAAACTTCCTCCACTTACTTATAGGCAAGAAAATTCAATATTCACCTGGATTTTCAGACACTGGATTCTGCCTAACTTACCCGACTTGTCTAAATCGCTCGCAAGAACAAAACAGTTCTAACGAGCTAGGGGGATAACTGTTGGGGTCAAAATCGGTTACGGCATAATCAAAGCATGAAACTTCCCAAAAAAAGTCGTCTTTAGAAAAAGGAGATAATATTTCAAAGGAAAGAAATGAGGAAAAAACAAAATTTATTTTTGTATAACGAATTGATATGACAAGTCCCCGAGCAAACGGACACCGAGTATCGAAAAAATAAAAACAATTGTGGGTCTCGACCATCGGCCTCGCCCGTGCGGAGAGTTTGACCAATCCAAATCGCCGAACGGGCGAGATGGATCGAGCATCATGGCAAACTTGCCCATTCACCGAGTTGGACCGAGAACACTGGTCAATTCGCCCGTTCGGCGAGTTGGACCGAGAAACGTTGGTCAACTCGCCCGTTCGGCGAGTTGGGCCGACCACGACAGTCAACTCACCCATTCATCGAGTTGGGCCGACCACGACGGTTAACTCGCCCTTATGGCGAGTTGGAGCAGTCCAACTCGCCGAACGGGCAAGTTGGGCTGACCACGAAGGTCAACTCACCCATTCGGCGAGTTGGATCAGTCCAACTCACCGAATGGGCGAGTTGGGCCGACCACGACGGTCAAATCGCCCATGCGGCGAGTTGGTCCTGTCTGTTTTATCTTTTTCTAGTCCTCATAGCCTCCTTTTTAGGGTCGGAAAGGACTCATTCAGTTTTTGCCTCGATCGGAACTATCATTTGAACCTTACGACTTAAAGGGTTTACTTTCTAGTACAGGGTTCTAATTAGTCATATAAGATGGAAATGGTTAACTAAGCACCTAAAGCTACCTCCATTATACGGGGAATTCGAACCTCCTTCGGAACAACGTCGTTGCGGACGCGCTCTTTCAATAAATCGAGAAAATGCTTAAGTCGACAAACGGCCCGAGAAGGTCTAAAACACGGCTAAAGGTCCACTCGCGATATTATACAAAATTAAGCCAAATCCCAATGACCATTTGTCTTTTGTATTGCAGGAAAGGATAAATGTTAAGTTCAGAAGATAAATGTCAAGTTCAAAGGATAAATGTTAAGTTTCCGAAGATAAACACGAAGATCAAAGAAAAATGGAATATTCTCGGAAAGTGATAAACTCGATCAAGGGCAGAAAGGGAAAGAGTAAACCGCCTCTAAGAGGAGTATATAAAGACGTTGAAATTGAAGAAACAGAAGGAGGCAATTCACTACTCAGAGCAAACATAGCACTTAGAGCAATTTAGGCATATTTTTTGTTTTATCTTTCATCGAGCTGCGACTCAACTAGGTTTAGTCAAGTATTACAAGGTTAGAACTAGGAACTCGCCGACGGCTCTTACCCTTAGGCTTACATGTTGTAACGCTCAAACCACAGATAAGGAATAAGATCTTATTTGCTCTCTTTCTGTTTTATCGATTCATAATAATTTTGTTTGTTCTCATTGTTTGATTGCATGGCGTGTGGTTTAGCAGATATTCGGGACCTCTGGGAAAGTTAGGTTTACTTGGCTTTTCTATTTTTATCGCAAAATTGGCAGTGTAAATTTCAGTTCCCACGGGGCGTAATGGCCGCATAACTTATAAGGGCTGATGAGGGCTCACACTATCAACCCATCGCCTGGACTTGGATTGAATGGTATGATGAGTGTCCCAGCCAAGAGGCATGAATGTCTTGAGAGGATACAACTTGCAGCAATGCAAAACAAGAGTACGGCTAATATTATGTGTCGGGGACCATAAGTATTGAGTCTAGTCGTATTTATTCAAGGAAGTTTGTGTGTTATCTGACTGTATTGAGTATGGACGAACTGATACATGGATGATGGATCAAAGGGTCAGATCTAACTTGATTAAAGATGCATCGACTTGGAAGACAAAGCTTATCAGGCTTATGGGAATGTTATTTCCATGGTCGGTCAAGTAAGATGGAAGTCTCATCGGATCCAAGCCATGTGGTGCAGTTGGTTGATTGACTTAGGATTTGATGAGCATTGTTAGTCCAGAAGATGGACTTGGTACCATATCCTATAGGACAAAGGGAGATAGGACTGTGCATGAGTCAAGAAGGGGTTCACGTACTTGGTCTGTGGGGATGGTTGGTTGAATGACTAAGTACCAAATCAAAGGGTTCATGTATGTATAAGAAGGTGAAAATGAGTTCAAGGCAGCTGGTCGAAGAGTATAAGAGCTGGAAAGAGTACATGGCAGTTGGGAACAGCTCGGTGTTCGCTCAGCTCAAGTGTACCAGCTCGATGAGCTGGATGTACTAGCTCAGTCAGATGGGAGCAGCTCGGTCTCATCTCAGCTCAAGTGTATCAGCTCGATGAGCTGGATGTACTACCTCAGTCAGCTGGATGAGCTGGACCGATGAGCTAACAAGCTCTGTGGCGAAGGTATGACCTAGCAATTACTTAGATAGATTAATATCTTTCTAGGATGTTGGTAGAAAGGTTTAGGGAAATGGAACCTCGGATCAGTGTGACTGGAACTGTCCAAGGATTGTCCTATAAGCTGAATGGTGGTAACTGAACTGACCAAAGCATAAACAATTGGACCGGACAAGTTCCATATGGGTTATACGTCAATGGTTAATAAAGAAAATTCGGTTGCGTACTGTTAGAATTGATCTAAGCTAGGAAATGACTAAGTTGGTTGTAATCTAAAGTCTAAGATAGCCCTCGCCTTTAGGCGAAATTATATATAAGGGCTAAAAATGAGAGGTTCAGCAAGGACGTGGCCAGAACGACGAAAGACATCGACCACGGTTTAGGAAGCTGGGTTGGGGCCCTTCAACCCCCCCCCCCCCCCCCCCCCCCCCCCTTTTCCCAGAGAAAAGTAAAGAAAAAAATAAATTATCCTCCTATTAGCTATGTTACATGGAATCAGAAGCGGGTACGTGGAAGCGGAACTTTATGGAAATGGGATGTGTTGAAATGTATATCCATGTATATATATATATATATATATATGATTCAAATTAAAAATAAAGCATTTATTCATTTATACTAAAATTAAATAATTTCATATTTAAATTGTGAAAATATAAATAAATTAAGTTTATACAAATTATTCTCAAATAATTATTTTTAATATTTCATAAATAACATACGCAATATATTTGAATATGTATATTATATCTCTAATAAAAAAATCTAGTGCATAATATAATTTTAATATTAGTTTTAATATTTTCATATCTCTATTCCATGTTAATACTTTTAAATTTTAGATATTATATAAAAACAAAAACATATGATTTTATATTTTATTTCTTTATAATATTGTGTTTTTAAAACAGAAACGTTATTCTAAAATGGAATCATAAACGTCTAAGGTAATTTTAAATAAGATATTTTATAAAGTTTTTGGAGAAAAAATTCCATAATTTCTGATTTCCATTCGGGTTCCAAATCAGACATCCGACCAAGCTTCCATTCCATGTAACATAGCCCATTAGGCGGTAAGAAGAAAGAGGGAAGGAAATCAATAATTGTGGAGGCTCTATTTTAGGTTTAATTATTTTGGTTAGTGAGAAATATTATTATATAGTCGAAAGGGAAAACTCATTTACATATTCACTATTAGAGCATAATTATCCGGGGTTCTTAGGAGGGGTTCTTGCACTGTTCGCGGACCCCACTGACACGTAGGGCCTATGAACAGTGCAAGAACCGCTTCTAAAAACTACTAAATAAGAACCGGTTTTAGAGAGTTTCTTACACTGTTTGCAGGCCCCACTGACACGTGGCGGCCCGCGACACGTGGCGGTCTGCGATTGATTCGTTTTTTAATTTATTTTTATTTTATTTTTTAAAACAGCAAAAAAAAAAAAAAAAAAAAAATAAGAACTCCATTAGGGGTTCTAGGGATAATGATGCCCTTAGGTCTGCAGCAGAGCTTAAAATGGCTAAGGAGCGCATTTGACACAAGTTCCAGCAATTATAGGGGTTTCTTAGGGGGATTTTATGGGGTGAGTAAGGAGTGGGGTCTACAAAAAACAAAAAACTACTCCCTGAAATCATTAGTTAAGAAAGGATTTTATGATAGTTTTTACACTGTTCGCGGGTTTCACTGACACGTGGCGGCCCGCGAATAGTTTATTTTTTAATTTTTTTTTTAAAAACAGATTAAAAAAAACCCTATAGGGTTTTTGGGTTAATGATGTCCTTAGGTTAATTTTTTTGGTTGGTGATGGTGGCAGCCCGGGAGCTGATTTGACACAAGTTCCAGAGAATGAGGACACGCCGTCGTAACTACACGGCAGCAACTCAGCCGTCGAGCTTGTTACCCGAAGCCCTGACAGTGAAGCCAATAGTTCCAGTGTCAGGCACAAAAAGAATCCAATCATGCAATGCAAAAGGTAAAGGAACAAAGAAGAAGAAGAAGAAGTGTGTAGCAACAGGACTGTGGGATCTATATATTCCCACAGAGATCCTGGAGGGTATACTGTCCCGCCTCGGATTAAAAGACAACATACAAGCTTCCGCTGTCTGCAAGACATGGTGTGAATCAGCTGTTTCAGTCCGTAAGTTACCGTGTCGCCCATGGCTTCTTCATCCAATAGATCACTGGAGTTTTCCTGGCACACCTTACCTTCTTCTTGATCCACTACAGCCCCATCCGTCTCAAAAATATAACCTCAGTTTCCCAGACTGGAGATATCAGCGTCGTGGAATGTCTTATTCTAGGGATGGTTGGGTGCTTGTGAAATCATCATCTCCCAGGTATGCATTCTTTTTTAACCCCTTTACCAAGAAGCTCATCTTCTTACCAGAGGGGTCATACTATCATATAATGTCTCGCCTTGCTTTCTCTGCGGCTCCTACTTCCACTAGCTGTGTGGTGATCTCCTATGCTCAAATGCCTCCAACTGGAGATTTTCTGATCGGAACTTGGCGGCCTGGTGATGCCACATGGACCACCCATACCGCTGAGAAGACTTTTCGCAGGTGGGACAAATGTGTCTTCTCCAATGGTGTGTTCTACTTTCTCAGTACTTGTGGCTGCCTTGGTGTTTTTGACCCGTGTGAAGCAACCTGGAATCTTCTTCCAGTGAAACCCTTTATTTTCCAAGAGGAGAAGGATTCTCATGTGTTCATCATGGAGCATGAAGGAGACATCTTTGTTATGTGTTCACGCCTCAACAGCAACCATCTGGTGTTTAAACTAAACATGAAACAAAATGTTTGGGAAGAGAAGAGAGATCTTGGAGGCTTGACAGTATTTGCAAGTTGCCCTGGCTCTTTTATAAGAGCTGGTCTCTCGACAGAGGAGATGAACAAAATATATCCATCGTTTACTGATTTAAATTTGATTTATGGCCGAAACTCTTTTCACCCTCCTCCAAGAACCAATTTGTCTTGCCGCCTTGCTTGGGTAGAACCACCTCAAAACATCTTGGATTTGCTGTGACTTGTCATCCCTTTCACTTTTTTTTTTCTTTTGCAACTTTATTATGTGCTTACAGTTCATCTTAGAAACATCTATACTATATAAAAGTTAAAAGCTATAAGCTAATGGGAGCTTCTAAAACCACCGATCAGATTATTACCTAAATTTTGTTATTTCAAAAAAAATCAATACTAACAAAAATTATTTATTTTAATATTAAAAATAAATAAATATCAAATATAATAAATTTACAAAGTAAAAACATTATATATAAGTTAACATAATGTATAATTGATTTTCCAAAATTAACATAAAAATAATTAACACAAATAATAGCATTTCATCAACTTAATTTACTATTCCTCAAAATATTAATATTTTAAAAAATATTCAACATATGACACTTTACTTAAAATAATAATAGTATTATGGTATGCGATATTTCTTTGGAAAAAAATAAATTAATTGTAACTAATAACTTACTTGGAAATGAACATTTCAACATCTTTACTAACATGATTGAACATATACTGGGGACACTGAAAATCAGAACGAATAACCATTTCCTATGATCAATACCTACAAAATACACATCTCATATTGTACATGTAGTACTTAATGTTAAAAAATAATACTCTAAAACTAAAAACACAATAATTGATATCTTGACATTCAATGATTTTCAGAAACGTAACACACATATAATTAGATCCAAATTTTATACTAAGAATCATAGATATTCTTTGCAATATTCCCGCGTACATACGGACACCGAGTCCACCCAAACGAAGAAGTAATTTTGAAACCAGTCATTCGATTTGATGTTTATGTAAAATGTATGAGGATTCTAGGGACTCCTGCTGACATTCGTGATTTCCTTGAAAAAATGAAGATCGATATCAATTTCCACCTTGACGGCCATCACGAGAGATACCACCACATTCTGCATGGTGGCTTGAGTGAATTGCGATAAAGCCATCTCTCGAGCCTCAACATATGAAGTCAACAGTCGAGGAAGATGAAAAGAAAGGTGAGAATGTGAAAAGAACGTCTCATACAAACATATACACCCAAGAGGCAGAGTCCAGGGTCTCTCATCAGTAGAAAGAACACAAAAGCACAATTCCAAAGAAAAACAACAAGTCTTCCCCAATCCAATGTTGGAATTCAAGAGTGTTTGTCTCATGTCAAGAGAGTATTCAGTTAACTTGTAACTGAATACACTTCAACCATACAACAGGAACTCACCATTCAAAGGAAGAGACAACCAACTTGTGATTGAATCCTCATACACAACTTACTATATAACCAAGAATCCTAGACAGTAAACTGGTTTTATGAAGCAAAAACTCTCTAGTATGAATCTAATCCTTGAGAAGTAACATAACACTTAGAGTTTGTGTACTTAGATGAATGGGATTTAGAATCAATAAGCTAGAGTTTAAGACAATAGATAAAGAAGAGTTTAGAGTGAGTTTGACAAGTATTAGGCTGCCTTAAGAGAGAAAAAGGTAAGGCTGCCTTAAGAGAGAAAAAGGTAAGGCTGCGTCTAAACCATAATACTTAACTCCTTACATTGTGAATATTGTTTAGACACAAGCAAGGGAGAGAGAGCACACGAAATTAGAGAGAAAACTTGTATATTTTCTGGTTGAATGTTACAAGTGGCTGAGAAGCCTTTAAATAGGCAATACACATGATTAAACAATTACTACAACATGGAAACATAAACAAATAATTTTGTAGGGGATGAGAAGAGGCAAAAAGGGATACAGCCAAGGTCTGGCACGTCTAGGAAGAATAGAAAGAGACATGAGGAGAGGCACAACCTTCCTTGGTGATAGTGATAAGCCTACACAACTCTTTATGCACCCATGTGACCTTTTTCTGCCTAGTTCAAACTAGATATTTCCATTTGAATTCAAACTGATTATTCTAAGGTTACTGGAGTTAAGCAATGTCCCTTAGGCCTCCCCACTCATTTCTTGTCTTGCAAGGTAAGTTAAGTCAAGTGGTAGCTTGTGGAGCAAGTCTGTACGGACAGAACCAAATGAGCTTCTTTTGATGAACTCTCCTTTGATCATGAACTAACTCTTTTCCTCTGGTTATTCTCTTCTTTATTTCACACTCCCCCTTAAGCTTTACCATAGGATATCCTTTGGCAATCTTGGAACTGAGAGTATTTGTCTCATTAAAAACCTAAGTATGGAAAACCTCTTGGGATAAAACCATACTTAGGGAAAAAAGTGCAATTACTTCAGCCTAGGGTTTGGCATGTGGGTTTATGAGTCTTATGATCAAGTTTAGAAACTCATAAACCCTGGATCATGGCCTTTCTTCAATGTCAATCAGGCACCAATGCCTTCCTTGCTTCACACTCAAAACTGCTTGGAATCTCCATGTGGCTGATTCTTTGTCTCCCCCTTTCTTCTGACATCCAACCATAATCAAAGGGGTTTGATCCACGACCAGACTCTTATCATGAGGTCCAAGTACCTGATTACAATGCACACACACTTGCATCAATTCTCAAGGGGCAAACCTATTCAAACAAGAATAAGTATAGGTTTAGGTACTTCCCTTGCATAAGAAGATGGACATTGGCTTCTCATATTAACACCCCTCCTCAAGCTTGACCTGAGAATGAGATTATGTGGTCAAGCTTGGAAGATGAGAGCCAATGATGATCACCAAAGCCTTGAGACCACAGCCCTCTTGGCTTGAATTGTGGTCTTTTCTCTTGAGTGTACTTCATGTCCACCCTCTTGGCATCAGTTAAATCACTTCTGAACAATCTCTCCACTCCTCCATTCATCCTCTCAACCATCTTGGGAGTTAATGGACACAATCAGTATCCAAAGTGTTGATGGGCAGTGGGAAATCTCCATGGTCATGAATATACATCATGTGTAGGCTCTGATCAACATGGGCAGTTTATCAACAAACACTAAGACAAGCATCAGTAGACAACAAGAGGTCATATCATGGGTTTTCACCAACTCTGATCTTTAAAACACATTTCAAACAAGCTATGGACAAAGATATTCATGATTTTATCCTAGCAACTGATTACTGCGTTTTACCACAGGCCAATTAACCTAATGTGCACGCTACCACAATCGAATGGTATATCGATGCAGCACTTTAGGATCGAATCCACAAGGAACTAGAGATCTATAACACTAAGAATACACAAACTTTCCTAATCTAAGCAAATAAGAAGATTAATGATTGGTAACAAGCTAAACTCCTAGAATTATAAACAAGGTGATCTCAAATTCAAACAAGAAATAAGTGCAAGAATCAAACTTTTAATCAATAGCTAAGGATGGATCCATGGGCAAGATAATCGATATCGGGTGATCAAGATTCAATCTAGGATTCACAAACAAAACAATCAACAAGTCTGTAGGTCTAGAACTCATAAAATAGACTAATCCACTTTCATGATAGAAATCCCTTTGTAATCAAGTACTAAACATCAAATGTCTTTGGCTTAATACTATCAAACAAGCATTATGATTAAGTCTACTAACCATCTAGCAATCCTAACATCAAATGTCTTTGGTTATTCAAGCTAGAGCAATACAAAATTCATTCAAGCATTTTAACAAACACCTTTCGGGCATAAAATAGCTTAAGATCTAGATGAGAGTGATCAAGTCTAATCTAGCATTAAGAACACTTAGTAAGCATAAAATAATGTTAATCAAGCAAGAGACATTCTAAATAACCACCTAATCACCCTAATCTACTTAACCCATGAATCACTAGTTCACTACTCAATACTTTCCATGAGAAACCTTAAGCCCATATGAGATTCAAGGCAAATCATGTTAATGAGCAAGAAAAACACAATAAAAGTAAAGTACTTCCTTCCAATGATAAAAAGATTCAAGCTTTATTAGTTTAGACAAAGTTTTTGAGAGAAAAAGAGATCTCCCTAGGGTTTTAGGGTCTAAAACTATATATAGGAGTCCAAAAAACGAGTCGGATCAACCCAACAAACCCGGGTTGACCCATAAAAATTTTGGTATTTTTGCCTGTAGCGATCAGCTGTGGTCGCTACGACTGTAGCGACCACGCTTGGTCGCTACACCTGGGCGCTACGGCATCCGCATTTCTCTTGTAGGTCTGTAGCGACCACGCCTGGTCGCTACGCCTGGTCGCTACGGCATCCGCATTTCTCCTGTGGGTCTGTAGCGACCACTCCTGGTCGCTACGCCTGGTCGCTACACCCCCATTTTGCTCCAAACTTCACTTTCTTAGCCTCAATTGCCTCCAAACTCACCAATAAGCATTTCCAACACCCAACATAGACAAATATAATGAAATGCAACCTAAATATGCCTAAATGATATCCTATATGCTTAAAATGCATCAAAAGAGATGACCAAAACTATGCAAATATGTAAGATATCAAATTTCCCCAAACTTGTCCTTTACTTGTCCTCAAGTGAACTTTCAAAAACAAGCAAGAGAGGGTTTTAAGATGGGAGCTCAGAACCAAAAGATACACTTCCTAGCCTTCAACATCACATCCTAGGTAAACATAGCAAGGAGCATGAACAATCTTTCCTATTACACTCTAGCTTCTCAAGGTCTATCTCAACTCCAATATCTTTATACAAGTCATTCACTCATCAATCAACAACTCTTTCAATCAACTCTCACATTTATTAACAAGCAAATAAGGTGAATTCTTGCAAATGGGAACTTGATCTCACTCATTTGGTTTGGTGAGTGAAAATGGTCTAATGTGAAAGAAGAGAAGGTTTCAAATACATCTTTTTAAAGTGGTAATCACTCAAAAATAGGAGTTTGGTCATTATGTAAAATTTATCTAAGATAAGGAGCAATTCATGCATACATAGATTGATTCCCATCAAACTACCCTTTTCCTAAATGACTCCAAGTTCTACCCTTCTTCTTCCTCATCCCAAAACCCAAAGATAGCATCCATCTCATCACTCACCTAATGAACACTCTTTTCTTTTTCTCTTACTTAACCAACTAGGGACTTTTCATCTTTAATAACATTTAGCTCTAGGTCTCTTTCTTTTTTTATCTTTCCCCATTCTCTTTTTTTTCTTTTTATTTTTCTTTTGGGGGTTATATTTGACACATCTAGAGCTTTTCTTTTCTTATTTTCTTTTGTCCCTAGGGATTTCTTTTCTTATAGCACTCTATTTGTTCATTCTTTTAGTTCTTCTCTTTTCCCAAACCCAAAATCTTAAACTAAAAAGTACACAAACCCAACCACAATCCTAAATGCTAGCTCAAGTGAGGTTCTAATTCTAGCAAAAGATGAGAACAAAGCTATGTCGCTCCCAATACTCTCAAGATTTTGCACATGACAAGCTATCAATAAAAGGTCTCACACAAGCAAATCAATGGTGGCTTCAAAGAATGGTAAGGGTTCATGGGTATGGGGGTGCCATTTGGGTTATCAATAGGGTAATGAATGGAATAAGATAACTCAAATGTGTATGAGATCCATGTTTGAGTATGCAAGTGCCCATAAGCAAGAGAAATTAAGTTAATTATGTCTCAAGTAGGTTGGAGTTGGTTTCAAGAACTAGTCAATATCAAGCTCACAACAAGTTTCAAGTAGAGTCTTCAAGGCTCGAAGCATACAAGTTTTTTTTTTAAAGATGTTTAAGCTACTTGATATGTTTAGCTAGGGTATCATGTTGAGTTCTAGACATGTATTTTTTTTCAAGGCAATTAAAACACAACTCCTTATGTATATGGATGCAACCTAAATGCTTCTAGACTCAATCTTAAAGATGAAAATGAAACAAAATATGAATCTAAATGCTTGTTTTGGTGTTTCGAAAATTTTCAATTTTTTAGGTTTTTCTATGCAAATAAGTATGTACAATGCAATGCATGAGACTCATGACAAGTAAACAAAATAAAACACAATATGAGATGGTAGACTCTCCCCCAAACTTACTTCACACAGTCTCTTGTGTGGTAGTAAACTTGAAAGAGAGATCAAAAGAGAAAAAATATGAAAGAACTAAGTATTTACAAATGTGGAGATGCACTTACTTGGATTTGGCTTGATGAGAGGAGGGAATGTTTGAGACTTTGTCAGTTTTGGCATGACCTCTTGGAAAGTTTTAGAACTCCCTCAAACTTGTCCCTAAGCTTATTCAAACACACTAAAGCAAAATAATAGATAAATAGAAATATATAAAAAGGATAAACATGGGAATGCCTCCCAAGCGCGCTTGTTTTAAGTCTCTAGCTTGACTTGGTGTCCTTGTTAATCACAAGAATCGAAAGGTTGGGCCAATGCACCTTTGATCCTTCTCCTACAAGAACAAGAAACAAAGTGCGCAAAGGAGCACACTACTGTCCATAGAAAATAGACAGATTTTTCATCAAAGAGCTTCACAAGAGATGTAGCATGAGTTATAAAATGCTCCGTGAGGTTCAGATGTTCATGAGAATCAAATGCATTTGGTGGAAACACAAAGTCAACTACAGGCTCAAACGATGTTTTAACAAAGTAATCAACTCTACCCCATCAATCAAATAAAACACAATATTCTTATTCTCATCATTGTTTTGGCCAATGGGGTTTTCTAGCTCAAGCAAAAGCTTATCCACATCAAGTTCATCCCCTAGATCAGCTAGTTCAAGAAGAGGCCTCGGTTCATCAAGCATCAAAAAATCAGTTTCGAGATCAATTGAAGCACAAAGATAGTTCTTGTCAAAACAAACTTCAAGATGATCTCTAGCAATCTTTTCTACTCTCAAGTCATCTAGTTTTCTAGTTTCACATATCAGATCAAGACATTCGTTGATGAGCACATGAGAATTCAAATCTGAAGCAATATCTTCAACACAAGGCAAGCAACTATCCTCAAAATAATGAAGTTCAAAAGTAGAATCGCTTATACCTTGTAGTTGGGTTGGTGGAACCCAATAAAATACCTCTTTGAGCTGATGAGCAATTCTTATCTCAGTACCTGTGAGCTCTCTTCCTTCTAGTGTTGGCCGGTGTTGCATAAGATTCAACCTTAGCATCACTGCCATGTCACTCCTTATCAACATTGGGTTCTCTTTGCAAAGCTCATCTACCTTCACACTCTGTTCTGGTGTGAGCACACTTTCATCGAAGGGTGGCTCCACATATGGCTCATCATCTTCCATGTGATCTTCAAATTTATCTTCCTCTTCTTGTGGCCAATCAAAGTAGCTTGCAGCCATTACTGCAAAGAACAAAAGCTAGAATAAAAGGTTAAAACTATACAAAGCAAAACAAAGCATAAGAAAAGAAAGCTTAATCTCAAGAAAGTTTGAAATCCTAATGATAAATCTACTTAGTTCCCCGGCAACGGCGCCAAATTGATTACTGCGTTTTACCACAGGCCAATTAACCTAATGTGCACGCTACCACAATCGAATGGTATATCGATGCAACACTTTAGGATCGAATCCACAAGGAACTAATGATCTATAACACTAAGAATACACAAACTTTCCTAATCTAAGCAATAAGAAGATTGATGATTGGTAACAAGCTAAACTCCTAGAATTATAAACAAGGTGATCTCAAATTCAAACAAGAAATAAGTGCAAGAATCAAACTTTCAATCAATAGCTAAGGATGGATCCATGGGCAAGATAATCGATATCGGGTGATCAAGATTCAATCTAGAATGCACAAACAAAACAATCAACAAGTCTATAGGTCTAGAGCTCATAAAATAGACTAATCCACTTCCATGATAGAAATCCCTTTGTAATCAAGTACTAAACATCAAATGTCTTTGGCTTAATACTATCAAACAAGCATTATGATTAAGTCTACTAACCATCTAGCAATCCTAACATCAAATGTCTTTGGTTATTCAAGCTAGAGCAATACAAAATTCATTCAAGCATTTTAACAAACACCTTTCGGGCATAAAATAGCTTAAGATCTAGATGAGAGTGATCAAGTCTAATCTAGCATTAAGAACACTTAGTAAGCATAGAATAATGTTAATCAAGCAAGAGACATTCTAAATATCCACCTAATCACCTTAATCTACTTAACCCATGAATCACAAGTTCACTACTCAATACTTTCCATGAGAAACCTTAAGCCCATATGAGATTCAAGGCAAATCATGTTAATGAGCAAGAAAAACACAATAAAAGTAAAGTACTTCCTTCCAATGATAAAAAGATTCAAGCTTTATTAGTTTAGACAAAGTTTTTGAGAGAAAAAGAGATCTCCCTAGGGTTTTAGGGTCTAAAACTATATATAGGAGTCCAAAAAACGAGTCGGATCAACCCAACAAACCCGGGTTGACCCATAAAAATTTTGGTATTTTTGCCTGTAGCGATCAGCTGTGGTCGCTACGACTGTAGCGACCACGCTTGGTCGCTACACCTGGGCGCTACGGCATCCGCATTTCTCTTGTAGGTCTGTAGCGACCACGCCTGGTCGCTACGCCTGGTCGCTACGGCATCCGCATTTCTCCTGTGGGTCTGTAGCGACCACTCCTGGTCGCTACGCCTGGTCGCTACACCCCCATTTTGCTCCAAACTTCACTTTCTTAGCCTCAATTGCCTCCAAACTCACCAATAAGCATTTCCAACACCCAACATAGACAAATATAATGAAATGCAACCTAAATATGCCTAAATGATATCCTATATGCTTAAAATGCATCAAAAGAGATGACCAAAACTATGCAAATATGTAAGATATCAGCAACACTCTCTGAATCCTAATCAACAAGACCAAGCATTCAAGCAAAAACACAACCAATTTTTCTAAGGACAGAAGCAAGACTATTCTTTCAAGATAACTTAACTTCAAGACAATTTAACAACCTTAGGTAGATTCTAAACAAGATTGTGAGAATAAAGATTTTAGTAACCAGAGTATAAGTAACCAGAGAGTAAGTGTAGAGTAGAGAATAATGTAACCAGAGTATTAGTAGCCAGAGTATGGGAGAATGATGAAGAATAAGTATCTTGAGAATCAGAAAATGAAAGAATAGAGAATAGAAATTTGCTCAAGAGTTCTAATGGACAGATTTTTGCTCTGTTTTCTTGAGTTGCAGAAGCATTAACAGCCAGGAGCATCCAATACTCATCAAGAGTTGGTGCTTTAGTAGTTGAAACACAATGGACCTTTGGACAATAACTTTATCCACTAATCTTAGACATGTGCCATTGGAATAACTCATGAATTGATGTTTTCCAGAGCTTGCAACAAGAGAACCATCATAATAACACATGAACAAGTGTTTAATGTGGCTTAGACAACAATTAAACCAATGGATCAAAACAGTTTGTCCACTGGTCAAAGAGATGCTCCATTAAGAGAAAGCTATTATCCAATGGATAAAGCATAATGGTGAAGCATTTTTGAAATATTTCTCTTCCTCAACCTTGATTCAAGATACTAACAAGTACTGACAAGGCTAACACTATATCAGAGTGAGAGAGAAAGTATTTATTCAAAAAAAAAAGAGAAAAGAGGTGAGTTGGATCCCAAAAAAGAGCAACAAAGCTCTAATACCATGTTGGAATTCAAGAGTGTTTGTCTCATGTCAAGAGAGTATTCAGTTAACTTGTAACTGAATACTCTTCAACCATACAACATGAACTCACCATTCAAAGGAAGAGACAACCAACTTGTGATTGAATCCTCATACACAACTTACTATATAACCAAGAATCCTAGACAATAAACTTGTTTTATGAAGCAGAAACTCTCTAGTATGAATCTAATCCTTGAGAAGTAACATAATACTTAGAGTTTGTGTACTTAGATGAATGGGATTTAGAATCAATAAGCTAGAGTTTAAGACAATAGATAAAGAAGAGTTTACAGTGAGTTTGAAAAGTATTAGGCTGCCTTAAGAGAGAAAGAGGTAAGGAAGCCTCTAAACCATAATACTTAACTCCTTACATTATGAATATTGTTTAGACACAAGCAATGGAGAGAGAGCACACGAAACTCGAGAGAGAAACTTGTATATTTTTTGGTTGAATGTTACAAGTGATGGAGAAGCTTTTAAAAAGGCAATACATATGATTAAACAATTACTACAACATGGAAACATAAACAAATAATTTTATAGGGGATGAGAAGAGGCCAAAGGGGATACAGTCAAGGTCTGGCACGTCCAGGAATAATAGAAAGGGAAAGGAGGAGAGGCACAACCTTCCTTGGTGATAGTGACATGCCTACACAACACCGTATGCACCTATGTGACTTTTTTCTGCCTAATTCAAACCAGATCTTTCCATTTGAATTCAAACTGATTATTCTAAGGTTCCTGGAGTTAAGAAACGTCCCTTAGGCCTTCCCACTCATTTCTTGTCTTGAAGGTAAGTTAAGTCAAGTGGTAGCTTGTGGACAAATGAGCTTCTCTTGATGAACTCTCCTTTGATCATGAACTAACTCCTTTCCTCTGGTTATTCTCGTCAAGTAAACCAACATCCTCATCAACAAGATGAGGATATAATTCCTCGTCTTCCTCAAGTTCACCAACATCCTCATCAACAAGATGAGGGATATAATTCCGGCCAACACTCCCACCAGACGGCCTCATCTCACCCTAGCCCTGGGCCTTTTGGTCTTGAATTCATTGTATTAATTCCACTTCCTATCATACCCTGAAGATTACAAAATAACAAAAAAATAAAAGTGACCAAGATGCAAGGGAAAACCATTTGTTTCACATTTCCGGAAAGACCACCTACTCTAGCGAAGCAACCAGTTGACCTATAAACCCTAACAGAGAAGGACCTCTCATTAGGTCCAACATCGTACTATGAATGAAATCTTAAGTAGGGGGCTTTGACCGCCCGCCTATCAATCAAAGAGGCAGAGATTAAACGTAAGCTCACCCGTAAGCTCGATGCTCACTTACCTTATTCTAATTCATGAGGCCTCACAAAGTCCTCCTTTTTCCACGAGTTAAACACTCTGACGTAAGGTATTCGCCGCACTCCTACGGCGAGGAATGGGATAACGGATAATCGGAATATTATCATTAATGGATTTTGATGACCGAAAGCTAGTTAGAGAAAGAGAAGATGGCAAAGAAACAGAGTGCTCGGCTAAATAGGCGGAAGAAAGACTAGAATCAATCTTCATGATGGAATATAGATGGAATGGGAAAACATGAACAATAGAGTCCAAACATCCAATTTATTGGAGAATTGACGACGTTTCCCAAGGAAAGAAAAAAGCTATAAGAATGCAATCAATGAAAACCTAATCATTAAAACAACAATACTCTTCACGACAGAGAAGGACGAAAGGCTTCCCAATCAGATCATGACATGTTAGGGCAACCCAAGAAACCAGGACGCCTCAACTTAAGTACGCGACGCTTCGAGGAGACCCCTCGATTAATAACTTTGACGGTCTGTAGGGACTATTATTGGATATGGTCCCAAAAAACCATATGGGCCCATGAGTTGAACAAGCCCAAGACCAAGGAATAAAGGAAGAAAGGAAAGTAAAAGACAAGTTAGGAGCCCGAATACAATGGAAATCATGACTTCACCCTCCCGTCAAGACGAATCTGACACACGCAACCCATAAATCAGACACCGCATGATGCCAACCACGACACATAACATAGCTGCCAACTACCCATCTAATCACTGTATCATCACATAGTCAAAATGATGGCTACGAGAAGCATATGGAGCTCAAGGAAGAAAGTCTTCTATAAAGGAGCAAGGAGGAGAAGGGGAAATACACAAGATATCTCAACTACGAGATTGAGATCTTTCGACTACATGTTTATCAAACTTTGTATTTTCTTAAGTCAAGGCTTAAACACTGCAATAAAATGGAGTCTTGGATCTCTAAATCAGTTTCATTATTTTTTTATTAGTCCTTAAATTAGATTACCGGTTTTAGGTTTCAACAATTTTGTATGTCTTTTTGGATTTAAAAACATCATCTTTTTAGTGGTAGATTGGTCTTAATGTTCTCCTACAATAGATAATGTTGCGAGCAGTCCCTCAAAGCATTCTGCTTTCATACTTGTTTTACATGAATGTTTGTCATCTTTTGAAGTTTGTAATATTGCAACAACCATGGAAGCGTAAAGAAATCAGATATGTCCAGTGAGTTATTATTTGTTGAAAGGAATGAGTTTACCATACCTACTAATGGCAAAAAGAATTAAATTTTGAAATTAAATTCAATGCAAAAATTGTATTAAAAATCCTGGATATAAAAATGTTTGTATCTTGGCAAAATATTATAAAAGAACATACTAAATTTCTAAAATAATTGAATCTTTCGGTTGGTAATGCTTTGTGTTATTGCGAGTTGTAGATAAATATGTGGTAAAAACCGGTCAAATATATGGACCAAAATAATACTGATTTTTTATGGCGATTAAGAATTCATTTTGGAAAGCACTCTTAAACTCACTTTTGATAGAGTACTTAGTCAATGATACAAAATTTTGTTTATCTAATAATTTGTTTCTTTTTGAAAGTCTGATGAATATTCATTATAGTTTATTTTTTTATTAGAAAAAAATAATTACCTCCCCCCTCCTCCTTCTCAAAGAAAAGTAAAGGAAAAGGTAAATTATCCTCCTATTAACTATGTTACATGAGATCAGAAGCGGGTACGTAGAAACGGATACATGGAAGCGGAACTGTGTGGAAGCGCGGACGTGTTAGAAATGTATATATATATATATATATAATTCAAATTAAAAATAAAGCATTTATGCATTTATACTAAAATTAAATAATTTCATATTATAATTGTGAAAATATAAATAAGTTAAGTCTATAAAAACTATTCTCAAATAATTATTTAATTATTTCATAAATACAGACACAATAGATTTTAATATGTATATTATATCTCTAATAAAAAAGTTAGTGAATAAGATAATTTTTAATATTGGTTTTAATATTTTCATGTCTCTATTCCATGTTAATACTTTTAAATTTAGATTTTATATAAAAAATACATGATTTTTTACTTTATTTATTTATGATATTGTGTTTTTAATCGGAAACATAATTCTAAAATAGAATTTTTAAAGTAATTTTAAATAAGATATTTTTATGAGAAATTCCATAAGTTATGATTTCAATTCGGGTTCCAAAGCAGACATGGGACCAAGCTTCCATGTAATATAGGCCATTAGGTTATTTTTTTTGGTTGGTGATGGTGGCAGCCCTACACGGCAGCAACCCAGCCGTCGACCTCGTTACCCGAAGCCCTGACAGTGACGCCAATAGTTCCAGTGTCAGGCACAAAAAGAATCCAATCATGCAATGCAAAAGGTAAAGGATCAAAGAAGAAGAAGAAGTGTGTAGCAACAGGACTGTGGGATCTATATATTCCCACAGAGATCCTGGAGGGTATACTGTCCCGCCTCGGATTAAAAGACAACATACAAGCTTCCGCTGTCTGCAAGACATGGTGTGAATCAGCTGTTTCAGTCCGTAAGTTACCGTGTCGCCCATGGCTTCTTCATCCAATAGATCACTGGAGTTTTCCTGGCACACCTTACCTTCTTCTTGATCCACTACAGCCCCATCCGTCTCAAAAATATAACCTCAATTTCCCAGACTGGAGATTTCCGCCTCCTGGAATGTCTTATTCTAGGGATGGTTGGGTGCTTGTGAGATCATCATTTCCCAGGTATGCATTCTTTTTTAACCCCTTTACCAAGAAGACCATCTTCTTACCAGAGGGGTCATACTATCATATAATGTCTCGCCTTGCTTTCTCTGCGGCTCCTACTTCCACTAGCTGTGTGGTGATCTCCTATGCTCAAATGCCTCCAACTGGAGATTTTCTGATCGGAACTTGGCGGCCTGGTGATGCCACATGGACCACCCATACCGCTGAGAAGACTTTTCGCAGGTGGGACAAATGTGTCTTCTCCAATGGTGTGTTCTACTTTCTCAGTACTTGTGGCTGCCTTGGTGTTTTTGACCCGTGTGAAGCAACCTGGAATCTTCTTCCAGTGAAACCCTTTATTTTCCAAGAGGAGAAGGATTCTCATGTGTTCATCATGGAGCATGAAGGAGACATCTTTGTTATGTGTTCACGCCTCAACAGCAACCATCTGGTGTTTAAACTAAACATGAAACAAAATGTTTGGGAAGAGAAGAGAGATCTTGGAGGCTTGACAGTATTTGCAAGTTGCCCTGGCTCTTTTATAAGAGCTGGTCTCTCGACACAGGAGATGAACAAAATATATCCATCGTTTACTGATTTAAATTTGATTTATGGCCGAAACTCTTTTCACCCTCCTCCAACAACCAATTTGTCTTGCCGCCTCGCTTGGGTAGAACCACCTCAAAACATCTTGGATTTGTTGTGACTTGTCATCCCTTTCACTTTTTTTTTTTTATTATGAAACTTTATTTATGTGTTTCCAAAGGCTTAATTTGAATTAGTTTCATGTCATTGTATCTCTGGGAACTGAACAAGTTCCTATTAATCTGCAGTGTAATGCCTACTCTTTTAAGAATTGCACCCAAGGGTTTCAATAAGATTCTAGGACACTACCTCTTTGCATTTTTTTACTTTAGAATTTATCTTGAGAACATTTTACTCATAAAAGTTGGTGAGAATCCACACCTTAGAAGCACTTTCAGATCACATGATTGTTTGTTCTCTGGCAGTTTAAGAAGATACAAAGAAAGAAGTGGCTAAACATTAAGAACCGTAAATAGCAGTATACTATTCTTGAGTATCATCTGTCTTCTGCGGCTGGAACGTTTGCTTAAATATTGAAAATCCATTTGTTAATCTCATATTTTTCAATAGCAGCGGCTAGATGGTCCAACTTTGCTACAAGCTGGGAGGAAACATAAAGTAAACCAGATATAAATGTAATCTCCGAAAGTAATTTTTGATTTTAAAACTTAATTTCTATAACTCCATCTCATAATTATAAACTATCAGTGTAGATTAGTTAACTCAAATAATATAAATTTATATTTACATCTTTTAATAAAGTCTATTTTGGTCATTTTTCTCTTTGAAGACTACTTTGTGACAAAAAAAAAGAAATTAGCGCTATCTTAGAGTATTTCTCTATTTTAAAATACCCAAGTTTTTAGTATCCAATTTGTTCGGTAAATACTATCCAAAATCTATCCTAAATCCCAACATTACCCAAAAACAACCTGAAAATAATATTAAACCCAAATATTCAAATTAGTTTCTGAAATATTATTCGATACTTAAACAAATAATTCAAATATTTCATTTTATACTTGTTTTGATATGATATTTTAAAATATCCAAGTTCTTAGTCGTGTATAAAGTCTATCCAAAACTTGAAATATTAGACATAAGTATAAAATTCATCTATTATTTGATCAAGGTATAAAATATTTCCTAACCCAAAATATTATTAACTCGAAGTGTTGGACTGAAGTATAAAATATAAACTAAGGTATTATTAACTGAACTCGATCCATACATATATAAAACCGAATATGGTCTATGATGCTGAACCTAAAATTTTAAAATATGTACACATTGTATAGTTATAAAATATAAAATCAATTTTTGTAATCGAATATAAAAATCATTAATTTTAAAAAAAAACTAATAATAATATGTACATTTATCTTTTTAGTTTAAATTTGTATAAAATTACATTTTTGATAGAGACATTATTTCTTTTGTGAGATCAGTATTGTAGAATTAAAGAAACCGATTGACTAAGGTTATTTCCCATGAAAGTTACCTTCATCTTTTGAACTAACTCAGCGATCGGAGATGCTTAAGTACATTGGAGGTGTGGACATGAGATTTTCCAAAGAAGACTCTTCCCTGGTATGCACTTGTATTGTAGGCACAGGGGGGAGGGGGGTAACCCACGAACTGATGAAAGGATAGATCCAAGCTACAACCTGAAAACAAAGGGAATATATTTTTATGAGTGTTTATAAGTTTTTATGATGAAAACATAAAGAAAATATGAATAAAAAAAATAGAAAGGGATAGATTAATGGTGATGGGATCTTTGTTGCTGGATATGTATCACTCTCAACAAGGATCGATGGATGGAAGATGAATGAAGATGGAACCGGTCTTGCTGGATGTGTATCACTCTCAAGATCGATTAGTGGATGGAAATGGGATGATGGACGCCACAAAGCTCTGTGAAAGGAGGTTTTGATCCTCAAGAGCTGCTTCTCACAACACTTTGAAAACTTAGAACAATAGTTTTGAGAAACTAGAAAAACTATAATTTCATTCAAAAAAGTTCAAGGGTATTTTACAATGGACAAACGACTTGAGCTTTATATGCTCGACTAAGACAAACTCTGAAAGTCTAAGAGCATCATTATCCAAGACTCTTAACAGAGGTTCTTGCACTGTTCGCGGGCCCCACTGACACGTGTGGCCCGTGAATAGTGCAAGAACCACCTCCTAAAATTCTTAATTAAGAAATTGTTTTTGATGATTTCTTGCACTGTTTGCGGGTTCCACTGACACGTGGCGGTCCGCAATTAGTTTTTTTTTTTTTAATTATTATTTTTTTAAAATAAAAAAAAAACAAATAGAATCCCCGTTTGGGAGTTTTGGGATAAAGATGCTCTAAAAATGATAAAAGGAAACAAAACAACGCATGACTAAAGTCTTGGAAGCAAAAGAATTGATGGCTTTATGAAAACTAGTCGTTGACTTGATTTCTTCCTTCAATGGGGAAACTTGTTATGATCTTGTATTTGGAAAGTTCTGAATGATTTCATGGTTTAGGAGCCTTCCTTATATCTATACTATTAAAGGATAATCCCTCTTATGATTCTGTCCTTTATGTTTGGAGAAAGTTACAAAACCATGTCATTCCGATATTTATGGCTAACAATATTAATTATTTTAAACATAGTTACTATATATTCTTATTTTTGCTTATTGTACTTTTCAAATTGACTTTCCTATACATGTACGTTATATATGTCATATTTATGGGATCCATGTGATTTAAGAATATCATATTATAGTTAGTGATGCTGGTTTTGATGCATCAGAATATTCTACAATGTACTATTTATTTATTTTCCATACTAATTATTATATACAATATACTTTTCAGATACTAATACTGATTTTTTCAACATGTGAAAAAATACATATTACTTTAGATGACTAATATCCATTTAGTTAAATTTTATTTTATTAATTAAGTAATTAGAAAAAGTTTATCCAGGTACAAATTAAATAAATACTCAATACATAAACATTTTACTATGTTTGAAATTTTGGAAAAACACTAAAATTATTTCAATCTCTTTGAAGTATTCTATATTTTTAATTCATAAAACTTAAATTAGAATGATCCACACAGATTCAGTTGTACTCCCTCCGTTTCATATTAAGTGTCGTTTTAGAGAAGTTTTTTGTTACAAAATAAGTGTCGTTTTCGACTTTAGATGCAAAATTTATTAATTTTATGTTGCAGTTTATTTTTCTATTGGTTGAAATATGGTTAGGTGTATAGGTAATTGTGTTTTTATATAGAATATATGCAAAATTAATTATTTTCTTAATCCGTGTGCCAAAACCTAAAGTGACACTTATAATGAAACAGAGGGAGTATATTATAAGTACCTATACATCTATTAGATTGTAAATTTGATATTTTGTGATATATTTATAATTGTATTCTACTATTAAAATATAAATATTTCTCTTAAAATATATTTAATATTTTGTGATATATTAAGATAAATTTATAATTGTATTCTACTAATAATTTCAAAATTATTTAGAAATTTATAGTTTGTAGTTACTATCATTAACATATTTTTAGCATAACTAGAATTTACATAAGTAATTTTTTAGAAATAGTTGTCATATATAAAAAAATGTATAAAAATAATTAATTATTTTATAAATTAATAAATATAATTAAATAACTTAATATAGAAGTTAATTTATAATTATAACTTAGTATAAGTAATTATACAAAGAAAATAACAGATATTCACTAATTCTCATATCTAGATGAAAATATCGTATTAGATCGTAAAATTATACTGGTCTAAATATGTTTGGGTTTTAAATGATGTGATTTCCTAATGATATGTGTTCAAATGAAGCAGGTTTACTTATTTTAACATCAGAAAAATGTATTTGATGTGTGTTTTTTGTTCAATATTTGATGTATTTTTATTAGGTTTTTACAACGTAAATTATCTTGCGCTTTTAAAGAGCGGATAAAATATAGTTCTCCTTAAGTTCCTTGATGAAGAATATGACTGTTAGTCTTGATAGATATCATGAGAAAAATCCTTAAGGCATGAAGTGTAAATTATGCCAAATATGAGAATTAGATGATCTTGAGGGTCCGCCTAATCCTATGTGTTATGGTGCAGATATCGAAGTCTTGAATACCTTATTGATGGATTAGAGTATCTCCTGGATTCCACAAAGAGGTTTGGTTCGAGCCAAATCGAATTGGTTGGAAACTTTCCCCAATTGATGTCGGTTTGGCCGTTTTTGGGAAATTGATTGCATCTTGGTTTTTCCATGACCAATTCTTATGATTTTGGCCATTATGGAAATATAATATTCCCTTCTTGAATACCATGATTGATTCTGGAGGATTCCACTTCATAAATAGGCTGAAATCCACTTCTAAGGACTGAGACTCGCAACTGGATGGGTGGGAAACCTCCATTTTGTAAATTCCATAACTTCTTGGTCCGTGAATATTTTCTTGAAATTCTAAGCCTCAGTGATTCCTTGAGGATTATTAATTCTTATAAAATTGGTTTAATTCCATAAGACCTTCTGGTTGTTGAGATATTCTCCTTGGAATGAACCTCTGTCGTTGGAACCTCTAAACTGGTTGGTATAAACAGTTTGGTGAGACTCAGGTTGGGCCACGGATTTCAGGACCACAAAAAAATTGTCTATTTGTTCTCAAGATAACTTCTCTACACGTATTCCACCATGACTTCTCTCCCTCTCCTATTTTCATTTTCATAACTGATATCTTGTTTATTTTGTATTGTTTATATCATCATTTTGATTCATATTTTGATTATTTAGATGCATTTAGATTATATTTATGTGTATTATATTTTCAACGGTCCTTATTAGGTGTTGGAGACATCTTTCAAGAGATTTGGAGCATCAAAATAAGGCAAAATAGGTGATCTTGTTTGAGAGGAGGATTTTTAGCTCAAGTGTCATAGCGGTCATGCAGCCATGATCACAAACTGTTATGTATGTCTAGCAGCCAGATGAAGTGGTGTCCTGAAGATGCTACATATCTCAGAATCCAAAATCCATGACAAAGTATCAAAGTGGTCAAGAGGCGGTGGTTTGAGCATGCCGCTTGAATGAAATGTGAAGTTCCAATTCAAAATCGGGGTGACTGCAGCAGTGTCATTAACCATTGCTAAGGATATGTGGAGACCATCAGTAACAACACCCGTAGTGGTCAGTGCTAGTAGCCATAAGCCAAGTCTCCAAACGTTGGAGCCTCCCAGCAGCCTCCGCAACGAGACTCTAAAAGTCAAGACTGAACAGTTGACCAGACATTTTACCCTTTTCTTTTTGGGTCGATCCAGGTTTTTTGGTCGTTAGCTTATTAAAAATAGTTTTAGACAAAAAAAATATTGTATCTTGTTTTCTCTCTAAAATTTTTGACACTTTGGTGAAATAACCCTTTAATCTATTTTCACCTTGTTTTCTTTAGTTTATTGATTATCTTTCTATCTAGTCATGATTAGTCTTAAATCTTATGTGGTTTTAAGGTTTATCATGTTAATTAGTGAGTATATTCCTTTTGCGTCCATGGGCTTGGTAGATTACGGTGATTAAGAAATGTTTTAGGGTGTGTAGTGTTATATCCTTCTTGTTATAAGCATACCTTGTGTTCTTAAAGCTAGTTTAGGCTTGATCTCCCTAACTATAAATATTAGGTATTTTATGCATTCAAAGTATTTAATGAAATGTTTGAACCAAATTGATATTGCTCTTTGTTTATTTAACCAATGAAATCAATATTAGAGAGGCTTAGAAAGTTAATTGATTCGATATTCATGCATACTTGCTTGTATTAGACCAAAGAGATTTGATGTTTAGTGCTTGTTTAGTGTAGGGATTAGTACTATGGAAGTGGATTAGTTTATTACTTGCGTCTAGACTTGTAAAACTGATTAATTGTTTGCATGAACACTCTATATAGGATCTTGATCACCCAAAGTCAATGTCATTGCCCATAGGTTCTTCTTTACATTGACTGAAAGCTTTTTCTAGTTACTTGTTACTTGAAATTGAATCTTGTTACTTATTATTACTTCATTACATTTTAATTGCTTAGCTTCAGTTGTGTCTTGTATTCTTGGTGATTGAGAATGTCTTTGGTTGTTTTGACACTTCATATACTACATCAGTATTGAGGAGTAAACTTAAGTCATATAATATTATGGTGCTGTTTTCAATCTTTAAATTGATCTTGACATTAGGATTTGGTCACTACTTGAGACTAAATTTTATTGTCCACTTGATTAATAATTATCTTTCTTCCTCTTTTTGTGAAGTCAGGTGTATGAACTTGAGAAGTAGGGGACCAACAAACCTTATACCAAAAGTTGATAACATAAAGTCATTAGAAATAGAAGAGAAGAAAAGTGATATGCTCAGTTAGAACAGTTGGGATTTGAGATGGATCATCAAAAACACCCAAAAAAAATGAAGACGTTTATGGAGATGATGCCCAAGGGATACAATTTTCAAGGAGCTGCAAAAATTTGAATACATCACCCACCACGCAATGCCCGAGTCATTAGGAAATTTGATGAACCCAACATACTTTGAAACTAAATGGGTATCCGTGCACCGGCGGTTGAAAACAACAACTTTGGAATCAAGTCAAGCTTGATCACTACAATACAAGACACCAAGTACCATAACCTGGCAATGGAGGATCCATTGAACCATTTAAAAAATTTTGATATGCTTCCTAGTATAGTGAAGATCAATGGCATTTTTAAGATCCTTCAAGCTGAGAGTATTTCCATTTTTACAGGGAGATAAAGCTCATCTATGTCAAAAGAATCTATCAAGGCTCAATCACTACTTGTGATGATTCTTATAAAGCCTTCTTCACAAATTTTTTATATACTTTTCAGACTGCAAGAATCAAAAATGAGATATCTAGATTTCATTAGAAGAATCTAGAGAGCTTTGGTGAAGCTTAGGAGAAATTCAAGGGTTATACCAAGAAGTGACCTCATCATGGATTCCGAAAAGAAATCTTATTGAGTACACTCTACCAATGAATCTTGCCCAAATACTAAAACATGCTTGACACTGCAAATAATGGACAATTCTTGGGAAGATTTGAAAACGAGGGGATGCAACTTACGGTGAATTAGGCTCATATTGACTTTATCTATAATGATGAGTATGACATAAACAATTAAGATAGCAAAGGTGATCATATGCACACCAGAAAAGAAGACCTTACAGGATAAACACGACATGCTTCTTTCAGACAGACTGCAACATGTTAACTTTGTTGGTGACAATGAGCAGCAACAGACTAATGAGTCTAATGAGATTGATGGTTTGCAGAAAGATGTCAGTTTCGTCAATGGACATGGTACAAGAAAGACCAAGGTTATCAGTTTTCACAGAAGGATCAAGGATATCAGTTCCAACCACGAGACAAGAACACTCTGCAGGTCAAAACGACATTGGGTTTCGGGAATGTACCCTCATCACATTGTGAGTCTATATGAAAAAAAAAAGTGATTTAATGTGTAAGTGCTCTTTTTCTCGGATCAAATGCTGAGATGGACCATATAGGCACAAAAAAATCTAGAATAAGACACTTCTGTTTTTATTTTTATAATGAATTAATAATAAATCGAAGTTAAACTAAAAATACCATAAAACCTAAAACTTTTATATTTACAAACCCAAACCAGTTTACCCACCCATTTATCAGTAACCCGACCTGGCCCATGTTTTAGCAACCCTAAATCCTTAATTTTTTGGTCTTCGACATAACCAACAAAACACAATCTCAAATCACGATCTCCTTCTATCTCCCCTCACTAATCAAACTTTGCAACAATCATCTTGAATCTCATATATTTCTCTATTTCGTGTCACTCATTAAAAAAGTACTGCTCCAAAGACTCGCTTCGCCGGAAATACAAACAAGGAAGATGCGCCGGAGAAGAATAACGAGTCAGTGGTGGAGAAGAAAAAAGATACGACGTAGAAGAAGAAAGTTGCAGCGGAAAGGAAAAAGGACTATGCACTAAAGAAAAAACAAGCGGCGGTGAAAAGGAGGAAAGAAGCCGTGAAGAAAAAAAGAGATGCAACGAAGAAAAAGACTGAAACCGCATAGAAGAAGAGGAAGCGAGACAGTGGTGTAGACGGTGGGTCCTCGTCGAATCCAATCAAGCGGCGTCAGACCGCATCTCCACAAGAACATCAAGCCAATCCCGATCATTCCCCGACACTATTAGCGGAATCGCTTTCTCATGATGATAGAGAGGGTACGCCAAATCCATCACTTTCGATTGAGCCACAAAAATCACATACTCCAACACCCAGTGAGGCGGAGAATCCACGACAAGCTCCAATAAATTCTAACAACAAAGAGTCACGCTCACCCGAGGCTGCCGTTAACAATGACGTGCAAAGAACGGTAAAGAAATCAATTTAAAATGGTTTTGAAATTTTTTATCATAAGATTGAACTAACAAATAGGAACGTGAGCAGATTGAATCTAACAACAGATATTCAAACGCACCTGAGGCTGCCACTGAATATGCTGCCATTGACAATGACGCGCCAAGAACAGTAAACAAGTCAATTTGAAATGGTTTTAGGAATATTTATCATAGGGTTGAACTAACAAATAAGTAGTAATTATATAAGAAGTGTTAACTAGTACAACTAAAAGAATGAAACTAGTTCAACTGGTAATGAAATGTTGTAAAACATAATCATTATAACTAGTACAACCACACTTTTTATAAGTAATATAACTGTTACAAATATCAAAAGTATAACTAGTTTAACTAATACAATTGAGTATTGTATAACTAGTAAAATTAAAAGAGTGAAAAATATGTAATTGGTAATAATATGTTGTAAACAGATTTAAGATAACTAGTATAACTAGTACGATCACGCTTTTTATAAGTAATATAACAGGTACAACTATCAAAAATATAACTAGTTTAACTAATACAACTGAGTATTGTATAACTAGTGCAACTAAAAGAGTGAAAAATGTGCAACTGATAATAATATGTTGTAAACAGATTTAGGATAACTAGTACGACTATGCTTTTTATAAGTAATATAACTGGTACAACTATTAAAATTATAACTAGTTTAACTAGGACAAGTGAGTATTGTTTAAGTAAATGGTTTTATTGATGTATAATTTTTCTTTCTAGTACAACTACGGTTCTTATACGTAGTCTGATTGGTATAACTAATAATATTATTTTTAGTTTAATTAGTATAACTAGTACAACTAAGTGATTTCGTGTTATATAACTTGGTTATTCAGTGTACTTTATTTGTGTTTTTAGGTTGAGGGGGAAAATACGGTTGTAGAAGCTAACAGACCCGTTGGCTTTTTCTTCAAGCCGAGTGACTATGAGAAGGGTTGCAAGCTCTCCTCAAAGTGCCACCAACATGATTTTCTGAAGACGATCGAATATTTTGATGAGTCAGAGAAGAATTGGTTTAACAATCACCCTCAGTTCAAGCAGTTATTCCACATGGAATGTTCCGGAAAAAAAGAAAGGTGATGGGATTGTGGATGTTGCTACTTCGTACTTTTCATACGAGAAAGGATCGACAAGCTTGGTTTGAGAGTGACAGAAGCGGATGTCAAAGAGAAGCTTTTGAAGATGGAGTATGATGGTAGTAATGAGCGTCTGAAGATGGCGGTTCTTTACTTTTTGACCAGAGTTAAACTTATGTTTCTATTAAAACTTGTGACCTATGTTTATTTTGAAGTTAGAACTTGTGACATATGTTTGTTAAAACTTATGACCTATGCATGTGTGTGTTTTAAAACTGATTTGGTAGTTGAATTGTGTTATTTACGCCAAACAGATTGCATTTACAAGGGAAAATTGATACAACTAGTAAAACAACAACAACTACGCCCAAAAATATAAAACTAGTACAACTAGAATTCTTTTTTTTTTTTTGGACAAAAGTACAACTAGTATTCAAATTCATTTTCTGAAACACATTTAAACGTGATGCACTTTAAACACAATAAAAAATGAAAACGAAAAAATTATGCATAGTTGTACTAGTTTTTTAGTTATACCGGTTTGTACATAGTTGTACTTTGGCCGTGAAATCGAAAAAAACTAGTTGTACCACATAAAAATTTAAACTTACCTCAGTTGTACCACTTCTTTATTTGTACATATCTTTGTCCCAATAAAATGAAATCATCAATTTTGTTAAAACACACTTGATGTATGTTTTCCAAAAAAAATTATGTGGACAAATAAGTTAAGAAACCTTAAAAGCATAAGGTGGATCATGCAAACTTATGTGATTGTGTTATATTTGCCAAAAAAAAAATATTACATATCAAAATAAACTTATCTAAAAACTTATCAGTATGGCCAGCTGATTGTTTTTTTTCATATGCAATATCTAATAGAATATTTAAATTTACAAATATAAATAGTTATACCAGTTATACTAATATGTTCTTCATGGTATATATAACGTAGTTATACTCATTGTACTAGTATTACGATACATAGTTATATCAGTAGTACTAGTATTACAACACAGAAACATGATTATTATGTTATATGAAGTACTACCTGACATAAACAATACATTACATAAATAAATTCACAACACATAAATAAGTTCTAGAACACATAAATAAGTTCAATAACACATAAGTAAGACTCACTCATCATTTCCATCGTTGCCCCTCTTGGTTACACTTCCCTCTCCCCGAGTACACGTATGCATCTTTCTATACGTTCTGACAGTGAAAAAAACTGAGTTTTTCAGCTTTGCAGCTCGTAAATACCATCTTCATCCAGCCCCACGACATTTCAATACGTAAATCACACGATTCGACTTCAATATATCAACCTCAAAGCAATTCAAATGCACTCATTTGTCCACTAAATCCCTTACTTCATCCTTAGTCGCAAATTCCATGATCAAAATGTATCACCACAACTCCACTACCATCCATAGTTCCTGAAAATGAGTTAAAACCAACAATACAACTTACAAGTTATACGAGTTATATTGTCACTAAAATAATGGTTATACTAGTATTACCAGTTAGACTGGTTTACATGTAACAGTAATAATAATTTATACTAGTAATACTAGTTAAACTAAGTTGACTTGACACATGACTACTAAGTTGTATTAGTTTTACCCATACTCTTATTCAATGTTACTTGGAGTTGTACCGGGTTTACTAGTTTAACGTTTCGTATAACCAATATCACTAATACTAGTTATGTTAGTTGTACAACTGTTACTTTTTGTCCGTTGTACCAGGTTTACTAGTTTAACGTTTCGTATAACCAATACCACTAATACTAGTTCTGTCAGTTGTACAAGTTTACTTTATGTCAGTTGTACCAGTGTAACCGTTTTTAATGAATTTTGAATTAATAGTTGTACCAGTTATACCAATGTTAAAAACGATTTAATCTACAATATCATGATTTATACTTTAACAACATTATATTAAACATTGGAACATGACTCATGACGTTAACATACATATTATGTGACTAAAACGAAACAGAAAAAAGGCAGAGAAGTGAGAGAGGGGAGGGAGAGAGTATACACTTACCAAGTGATTTCAAGACCAAGAACGAGGCACATTTGTTGTTTCAAGGCGTTGTAAGCTGTAGAAGAACCCTAAGAAACAGAATTTGAAGTCTGTAGATGAAAATTTGAAGAAAGAACTTTGGTTGGTGAAAGAAATGAATTTCCGTAGGTGGTTGATGATGTAATGAAGAAGATGAGAGTTAATTTTCAGGTACGACCCAAGCGAGAGAGAAGGAGAAATGAAGAAAAATGGACGGCTTAGATTACATTTCGCATTATCTGATATAATGGTTCACATTAAACCTTCATTAAAAATAAAATGGTATTTTTACACTTATTGGTTCATGAGAGATTTATTTTAGTAGTTGTATATTACTTGTCTTTTTGGTCTATAATAGATTTTGGTCCTTTTTTTTCTTGTAATCAAATCACATATGAGATGATAGTTGACCTGATATTAAGCTTTGACTCATTATCTTCCATATTCAAAGGTTTGCTAGTTTTTTTTCTTTAACTTTGGTCTTGCTAGTTTTGAATTCGTTTTGAATATTCAACTAGTATGTATAATCAATTAAGAAAACAGTTGACTTCGTTTTCAGAAATTATTGAATTATGAAGTACGTTGCTATATATATTAGGCATAGTTCGATAGACTGACAAAAATATTTAGACTATTCTTCAGATCCGACGGCTGAGAAACGTTAATGGTAAGACAATCGTACGAGAAGGGACACGACACATTCAACAGTCTCAATTAGCTGTCTTAAACTTTTTCTTGTGTTTAGTTTTGGATGTGGTCAAAACAAATTTAATTTTAACACTTAACGGTCTGAAATTGTGGAGCACAAAATGTTGTAAAGGAGAAGAAAAGGAGGAGGAGATCACGTGGGTTGGACACATACTCACGGGCAATGTCTTATATCATCCTTTTGTATTTTTTTTTCTCATGGCCAGTAAACAAAGAAAAGTCTGGCATTACAGTTTTAATAAAAGAAAAAAAAATCCCAGAAAAAAAAAGAACAAATGAAAACATCGGGGGAAATTCAATTCCAATGCTAGTTTTAGAAAGAAAAAAAACAATCACAACTGCTAACTAACCATTTCTATGAGATTATTTGAAGGATTGTCGTAGTTATTGTAAAAATTCCTCACCTTAATTTGTTTTTTTTTGTGCAAACATCTTAGACTTTCGTTTTTTTTTGTGCAACCACCTTAGAGCAACTCCAATGGTGTTACCCAAAATGGAATCCTTAGGAATATAAAATTATTAAATTTGTAAAACATTTAACTTTAAAATTTATTTTATTCAATGATTTAAAACAAACATACAATTTTGTTATACATATTCTTCATTACCAAAACTTGTTCCAAATATTTTCGATTAAAACATTTTTTTCCATACGAAACTCAACCCTATTGCGCACCAATCGGAGCAAGCCATGTCATCAAGGATCAAAGCAGAATAATCCTTATTTAAGGACTCTTTCTTAGCTTAAGCTCATTCAATAATACTTTTTTATTCTGATTTCCCTAAGAATTAGCGCTAAGAATTAGTGAAGGACTTGCGTTGCGTCTGGTCTTACACCTTCGTTATATAAGAGTTTTAAAGTGGCTCTTATCGGAAAAGTGTAAAAAATAAAAGTTAACCCTGATTAAGAAACTGGGTTAATCATGCTAAGAGTGTGATTAACCCGGGATTCTTAGGGTCGAGTTCGCAGAATATAAAATATTGTTTCTTAACTTTTAACTAAACAAAACTAATAACCCCTACCATAAAAACCCCGGATTAATCAAACTCCTAGTGGGTTTCTAGACAAACAAAATATCAATATTCTAATGTGATTTGATTAAACCATTTTACGTTATTATTCTTTTACAAAATCAACTAATATCAAAATGGTTAATGTGTATCTCATGAGTTTCTATAAATATCTCATTTAAGAACTTTTTTTTAACACTGTAAATTTTCATTAAAACGAAAAAAGAACTTGATACAAACAGAGACGGCGAACTACAACAGAGTTCCCAGAGTCCTAAATCCATACAAGGGAGACAAAATGAAATTAACCCAAAATTTACAACAGATCTACAACTTTTTCGAAAAAGAACTAAAACCAAACATGAACAGAATTGCATGTAATCTACAAGAGTCTCTTTGAGATGAACAAGCAAGACCAAACTGAAGATATATGGTGAAGACGATGATGTAGCAGAGCAGAAGTAGTTCATAAAGTGCGACATGAACTACTGCATCAGAGAGACGGATCATGAGAAGCATGTGTCAAGACCAATGCATTAAAGGAAGATTTAATGAATATGCATATTAAAGGAAGACTTGGAGAAAAAGCAATCGATCTAAAGAGAAAAGAAAGATTGGCTTAATCGCTGAAGTAAAAGAAATGGAAAGTTTCCATTGGGTAGATAGATTAGATCTAGGGCTTCTATAAAGATATATAAAAGGGAGTCGTGGCACAGGGTTGCTGGTGAACACACACAGAGAGCTTTTAGCAATAGAAAGTTTTGTACGTCCGAAGAAGGAGAAACAAAGCATCTAGGGGTTAAGGGCTTAGGTGGTTCAGAGTCTGTCTTAGGTCTCTGAACAAGTAAGATTAGCAAACAAGTCGAGGTTTGTCTTGACCTTGTTTGATTTATCTCTTTTAAGAAAAACATGTATGAACTTTTAAAAGAATAAAGATAGTCGTATTTATTGGAATTGGTTAACCATGTACTGTGTGTTCTACATCGCATAGCTTGCTTATCTTACATTAACACAAACCACCAAATAGAGAGTCCTCCTATAGTGAATAGCCCAGGTATATTAAAAATCGCAGCCTCAAGGACATGCAACGAAGAACTTCAACAAGTTCCTGAATCGAAAACGGGAAGAGGATGATCAGAAACTCGACGACATGAAACCTCAAGAAAGCAGCTTTAAGAACTTTATTACGAATTTCTTTTTCTTTTTCTTTAATCTTATGAATTTCCTTTTAAGAAACCTCTTTGAAAGTGTTCTTAATTTGATTATTTAAGACTTTCCGTCTATAACACCTATTTTTCAAATATAAAATCTAATATATATATGCTTAATGTATGTGTGATTTGACTTAAGAAAAACTATAAAATATGCATGTCTTTTCGTCTCAGTTGTGTCTTCACACACATATCGTATCTTCTCCCACAACAAAATTCAAGGGAATTCCCAACGCCTACGCATGCGTACTCTTCAACTCAATCCTTATTACATATCGTAACCGGCGACATGTTTATGTCACCGTAAACATTAGACCCACAAGTTTTGTAAAGATCATAAATGTTGGTCTTATATCACTTTTGTTGTATTTCACAATCATGTTTGTTAGATGCATGGAACAACAATGTTATTTCCGATGTGGGATGTGGCTGTTGATGTTGCTTTCTCAGGTTCGTATGTGTTGAAGTCTAATCTTTTGAACCGGATTTTGAGAAAGCCAATTTCTACCGAGTCCGGTGTCATGTTCATAACTGACGACCTCTTATTGTGAGCTGTAGTTAGCTCGGACATGGCTGCTTCGTTTTATTCTTCTAGTCTTCTTTTGCTTTAGTCATAGTGTTTGTCTTTGGTTAGTGCATTTTCTGAAGTTATTTGTTGTTGTTTTAGATTTTTTTTCCTCCTAATGATTCTTTTTTAAATATCTGTCAAAATTTTGAAAACTGATAATTATATTTATTTTACGCTAAAATATTAAATGTTTAACCATTTTTTTTTAATTTGGAGATATCCTCGATCTAAATCTAAACTAATTTAAAAGAATAAATATAATTCACAGATGGATTTTCTCTCGAGATATTTAAATAAAGTCTAAGTCATGACTTCATATCTGTGTGGTTCCACAGTTATAATTAACATGAGAGCAGGTTTCAAATTTTGATGCTTATTTTACAAGGTTCTCCTTAACACTCAACCACGTCAACATTGTTAATGTTAAAAACTTGATATGGCCATTATATGCCATTCTGTTCAAAAAACAATTTTGTTATGAATGAATGTAAAATTTATTCGATAAAAAAACGTTTTTATAACTGAGTGTTACGTTGAAGCAGAGTTTTTTTTAGAACTTTCATTCTTTAGAGCTTTAGAAACATTCTATGTTGCGTAATCTAGCCATCGAAGTAGGCTTTCTGATGATTCTTCATTCTTCTTCCTACTAATTGAGAGTAGGCATCTTTCACACCTCTATCAATTCTTTTAACCATTGTGTCCACGGGAGTTGGAGTTCTAAAGACCATTTATATGCATTAGAAAGTTGCTTTTTCAGGTGAACGTAGCAGGGAATGCTCGTGTATAGCCAACGATTTTTATTAACATGTTTGAGAATTTAAAACTCTACCACATATATAATTCGTTTACTTTAGATTAAGCAATAAACATGATCAAACCTAGCCTACCTTGAAATTCAATTAAAAAAGTGCATACACGCATGATTAACATGTATGCAAGTTTCTTTTTGAATATCACATGTATGCAAGTAAAACTCCTAAGTAAAAATTTACTTGGATTGAAGTCTCAGTTAAGCAGATACTAATGATTGTTCATACCTGCTGAAATATCATGAATTTTTCCGTTAAGTGGGTTTTTCATAACTCAGCTGACTTATGTTTCTGATACATGATTATAATGGGAAGAAAATGATGAAAATCCACACATTTAGTTTAAAATAGGTTTCTAGTAAGTTTTTGTTCAAAAAAAAAACAAATATCTATGATCATAAAGAAAAAAAAAAGATCTCAGTTTTTTTTTTGTTTTCCGTTATCTCATATCAAATTGGATTAAATAATCAAATCGATCGAATAATGAATCTAACCAAAATTTTCGAATCCAAACCATGCCGAATTGTTATGTATTTCGAATGTAATATAAATTTTTATATTGAATAACCGAATCCAAATTTTATGAAACCAAATAAAAATAATGAACCAGATCAATCAAAATTCATTAAATATATTTAATTTATTATATAGAAATCCACACTACATATAAAATTAATTAATTAGTTCTATTTTTATTACATTTGTGTGTAAAACTAAACCACATCAAACAAATTAGTTACAGATGAAATCTATTTTATAAAAAAAATCTAAAATCCAAGTAAGCGGAACATAACAAAAATCTTTAGGAATGTCAATCTTACAATGAACATTAGAATAACAAATTTTCTTTAGATCCTAATTTATATGGGATATTGCATTCCTACGTTTATTTGATACCATAACTAAGCAACATATAAATTGGTGTAGAATTAATCTTTCAACATATTCATCTACTATCATTTCAAGTTTAAAATGATTTCTTACTAAAATTGACAGTCACTCATATAAGTTGTGCATGTTTGGTTCCAAATCTTTAAAATATCAAAAGGAGTTGCAGAGAGTATAACTGTCTTTTTAGGATGACTTAAAAACTCACAAAACAGTGAAAAAATTAGAAAATAGCAACAAAAGAAAATAAATTATTAAAATACAGCAAAAGTCAGTGACTTTCGTGGAAACTCCTCTCGTCCTCTCTGTCTTCCGATAAAGGCTTCGCTTTCATCATTCAATAGCTTCTTCTTCTTCTTCATTATCATCACTCTCTCTCTCTCTCTCCTTTTGTTTCTGGGTTCGTTTTTCTCTTCTTCAATCTCTGTCTTTCTCGCTCTTTCCGAGGAAAAACAAAACAAAGATTTGATTTTTATTTCTTCTTTTTGGTGGGTTCAAACAGTGATTTTTTCTTTACCCTTTTTTATAGTTCTTGTCCTTCCTCAAGTCTCTTCGAATCTACTTGATTCTCGGAAAACAAAACACTTGTCCGTGTTCTGTCTGATTTCTACTGAGAAAAAAGTTCTTCTTTACTCAATTTTTTTTTTCGAAACTTGACAAAGAAGAAGGTACATGAGAGGTGAAATCTCTGCGATTTGAAGTATTTGTTCTCCAACAAATGAATTTCCGACAAGAGAAGTTTGTTAGGTCAGTTCAGTTCCAAACCAAACCCAGTTTACTTCTTTATGTCTCCTCGAAACCTTAAATCGATTTGTTTCTTCACTTGTTGGATCAGGTTTCAAGACTGGAAGTCCGACAAGACTTCCGACGTGGAATATTCCGGGAGAAACGAGGTCCCAAACGGAATCTTCCGGAGAACAATAAGCTCAATCTCCGACAAGTTTCACAGAAGCTCCGCTAGGATCAAAACGTTCAGGAGATCATACAAGTCTTACTCTTTCAAAGAAGCTGTATCAAAAGGGATTGATTCAACTCACAAGATCCTAGACCCACAGGGACCTTTCCTTCAGAGATGGAACAAGATCTTCGTTTTAGCTTGTATCATCGCTGTCTCTCTCGACCCTTTGTTCTTCTACGTTCCCGTGATCAATGACGCCAAGAAATGTCTTGGTCTTGACGAGAAGATGGAGATAACCGCTAGCGTTTTGCGTTCATTCACTGACATCTTCTACGTTATTCACATCATTTTCCAGTTCCGTACTGGCTTCATCGCTCCTTCTTCTCGTGTTTTTGGGAGAGGTGTTCTTGTTGAGGACACTAGACAGATCGCTATGCGTTACTTGTCCTCGCATTTCATCATCGACATTCTTGCTGTTCTTCCTCTCCCACAGGTGAGATTGGTTTGGTTTTGTTTGTTATCTCCAAGTCATTAGCTCAGTTGTTGTTATATTCTCAGGTTGTGATTTTGATTATCATTCCGCATATGAGAGGCTCAAGGTCTTTGAACACGAAGAATCTGTTGAAGTTCATTGTTTTCTTCCAGTACATACCGAGGTTTATAAGAATCTATCCGCTCTACAAGGAAGTGACGAGAACCTCAGGCATACTTACCGAGACAGCTTGGGCAGGAGCTGCTTTCAATCTCTTCCTCTACATGCTTGCTAGTCATGTGAGTCCAGTTCGTTCCTAACCGTTGTTTAGGATCAGAACATAAACATATAATCTTCAGGTCAAAACTGGTGACATGTGCAGGTGTTTGGTGCTTTTTGGTACTTGTTCTCTATAGAGCGCGAAACTGTGTGTTGGAAACAAGCTTGCAACAGAAACAGGGACACCTGCGATATCACTTCCTTGTATTGTGACCATAAAGCTGCAGGAGGCAATGCTTTCCTCAATGCTTCTTGTCCGGTTCAGACACCAAACACAACACTTTTCGACTTTGGGATATTCCTTAACGCACTTCAGTCCGGTGTAGTGGAATCTCAAGATTTCCCTCAGAAGTTCTTTTACTGTTTCTGGTGGGGTCTGCAAAACCTCAGGTACTTCTGAGTTTATATCAAGTTTAGCAGCAAACAACAAGTTCTTGAATCTTTGTTGTGTGTGTTTTTGATCCAGTTCGCTTGGTCAAAACCTTCAAACAAGTACATACATTTGGGAGATCTGTTTTGCGGTCTTCATTTCCATCTCCGGGCTGGTTTTGTTCTCGTTCTTGATCGGGAACATGCAGGTTAGTCTTGCTTTATCGTATGTGCCACACACTGTGTGCAAAATCTTTTGCTTACTGTTTGTAAACTAAAACGTGCAGACGTATCTGCAATCAACAACCACAAGGTTGGAGGAGATGAGAGTCAAGAGAAGAGATGCCGAGCAGTGGATGGCTCACCGTTTACTCCCTGAGCCTCTGAGAAAAAGAATCAGGAGATACGAGCAGTACAAGTGGCAAGAGACAAGAGGCGTTGACGAAGAGAATCTTCTTAGTAATCTCCCTAAAGATCTTAGACGTGACATCAAACGCCATCTCTGTCTCGCTCTTCTCATGAGGGTAAAACACAACTCATCTCCTCTCTTATACTCGTGTTAGCATCTATTATTGTCAGTGTCACTCATGTCTTCAACGTTTTTAGGTCCCTATGTTTGAGAAAATGGACGAGCAGCTACTTGATGCTCTCTGTGACCGTTTGCAACCTGTGCTTTACACAGAGGAAAGCTACATCGTAAGAGAAGGAGATCCCGTAGATGAAATGCTCTTTATAATGCGTGGAAAGCTTCTAACAATGACAACAAACGGTGGAAGAACAGGTTTCTTCAACTCCGAGCATCTTGGAGCTGGTGATTTCTGCGGTGAGGAGCTTTTAACCTGGGCTTTAGACCCACACACATCCTCAAACCTCCCAATCTCAACAAGAACCGTTCGTGCTCTCGTGGAAGTTGAAGCTTTCGCACTTAAAGCTGATGACCTCAAGTTTGTGGCTTCTCAATTCAGACGGCTTCACAGCAAACAGCTGAGACATACGTTCAGATTCTACTCGCAGCAATGGAGAACTTGGGCAGCTTGCTTCATACAAGCCGCTTGGAGAAGACACGTGAAGAAGAAACTAGAAGAGTCTCTTAAAGAAGAAGAGAACCGGTTGCAAGACGCTTTGGCTAAGGAAGCTTGTGGAAGTTCCCCAAGCCTCGGCGCCACGATGTATGCATCACGGTTTGCTGCAAATATCTTAAGGACTATACGTAGGAGCGGGTCAGTGCGTAAACCAAGGATGCCAGAGCGTATGCCGCCTATGCTACTTCAGAAACCAGCAGAACCAGATTTCAATAGTGATGATTAACAACCATGTAATGTAAAAACCAAAACAATTCATAAAAGCCAATATATTAAAATAGAGAAGTCTTTAATATAAAGGAGTGAGCTTAGAGATACAAAGCCTCCAATGATTTCATTATTCGTTCCTCTCTTAACGAGTTCTACAGAGTTTTTAGAGGGATAATGTAAACCGTCAAGCCAAACAGACGTCAAGAAGCAATAAGTGAAGCCACTTCTCTTCGCAGGAATGTGGGCAATGCGAAAGCTGCTCTGTGCATCTGTTTTGGAAAGAAAGATAGGTTACGATTTTGTCTAAGTGCATCTATATTCTACAGTACTTAAGGGGGAAGTCACAGTGGTGTTGAACTTACATCAGAGTTGTAAAACTTCATTTCTCGTTTATAGGTCATGGCACCGTCTACTTTCTCGATAGGATTGATAGGGTTCTTAAAATCAACAGCAGGTCCTTCGGTAGAACACAAGACAAAGCCAATCACACCGCTACAAGAAAGGATGTTTGCTCACTCCATGACTTGTTTCCAGTGAGAGACCAGGAAATGTGATTAGAAGAGAAGTAAAGTTAAGTTACCTTGGATATGTTGGGACGCTGCTCCACGCATACTGAACGTTTTTGAATGTTTGGCGGCAAATCGAGATCATGTCTTCAATGAGATGAGTATGGAGCCACATACTTTCCGCCATGTTGCAAAGAACTCCTCCAGGCTTCAACGCTCTAGCTAGAGTTTCAAAGAAAGGCTTCTCAACAAGCGCCAGAGCAGGACCTAAGGTTATTATATAGAGCGAAAAAGCGTGAGGGTTTTGCATCAGCAACATGTTCTAATTCAGAATGCTTATCAACTACTACTAAGATATCCAAAGTGAAACATACCAACAGGATCTGAAGAATCAACGATAATGGCATCATACTTCCCTGCAGGGGCTTTACGAAGGAACTCAACAGCTGCCAGAAGGAAGTGATATCAAATATTAACACAAAGAAAAATTTCAGATAGGTTTGGAAACTGGGAATGAGTTGAAGAATGCTTGGTTACCATCACCAATATGAAGTTGAACACGAGGATCTTCAAATCCAACAGCTAACTCGGGGAAGAACTTCTTAGACACCTACAAGACCAAAACAGTCACATCGTTTGAGATATACCATAACCTTTAAATTGCTCATACTTATGATATGATCTCAACAAGACCATATACTTACATCTATAACCATCTTGTCTATCTCACAAATGTCAATAACCTCAACGGAGCTATGGCGAGATATCTCCCTGAGAACACCACCATCACCTCCACCAACAACCAGAACCTGCAAAATTATTAATACAGCCAAAATCTAACATTAATGAAGTAACAAACTCGTATATGCTTGACAAGCCATCTCATGTGATCTAACAATAACACTGTGTCTCATCAGAGCACCAAAAGAGGGAGCAATCATCACAAGCTGTACATAATTTTACTTTGATCACTTGAACGAGGTGTAAACTTTCAAGGCGAGAGAAATTACATTTTTAGGTGAAGGTGTGGAACATAGAGGCAGATGGGCTATCATCTCCTGATATGCAAATTCATCTTTTTCAGTCAGCTGTACTATACCATCTAGAACAAGGACTTTCCCGTAGGTTGCTGACTGCAAAAGCAAGAACAAAAACAAGGTCATCCTAACGCATAAACGTTACAATATTCACAAATCTAACAAAATTAAGCCATTTCTAACCTCAAACACTAGGACTTCCTGATAATCAGACTTGTCCTTGAACAGAACTTTCTCAACTTTCAGTGAGTGTGCTTCACCTAGAATCAACACATACACATAATAAGTCACATTTACAGTCACTCTCCTTAATACATAAGCTTAGGATAAAAACCCAGAAAAAAACTCATAAAAAGATAATCATAAGATAGTACTAAGATACTGACAAGCAACAAAAACAAGCCTATCAAGGATTGACCTACCTGGCCACATAGGGTTGTTGAAATAGACAGCATCGCCTTTTTCCCCTGTATCCAATTAAGAAAAAAAAAAACTGAAGTAAGTCATATGTTCTGAGAAAATAGAGAAGCTTGGACATGAAAAAAAAAAAGCAAAGTAGTATGACCAGAGCGAGAGTGAGGCTCGGAGAACCATCCAGAAACAACAGTGGAGTGGCACTTAGCATCTTCCTCTGGTAAGCAAGCCATGGCCTTGAGGCAACAAGAAGGTACAGCCTTTCCGTTACTCGCCTTCCCATCCATAGTCTTCTGGCATGCCAAACCTTTTACGCCGTCTCCCTCCATAGACAATCCTTTTCTTCCCCAGCTCCAGCCTCTGTATACTGCACAAACAAAACCAAAACCTTTAAAAACATGAGGATCCAACATCACATAAAGAACACAAAAGCAAAACCAACATAAAGACTTGAAACTAACAGCGTTCGAATTAGAACCAGCAAATGTTTTCAGAGCCAAAGGTTTACCCTAGAACCAGAGTTTAAAGAAGAGGAAGAATAGATTTAGCATTAATTAACGTATCTTACAAACTGGAAAGTTAATCACTTTAGTTTCCAGACAAGGGTTGGTCCGAATATAGAAGTATATAACTTTAGGAAACTCATCTAACCAAAATAACAAGATTGCGAAAGAAGATGTCTTTTCTTTTTTTCTCGAGAAACACAATTAGAGAGGAACAGTGAAAATAGGATTCATAGAACCCAGGATCGTCTCAAAAAACAAAACTTTATTAGGCAGATCATCGACGCAACAGAACCTAGTAATCAAGTTTCAAACACATCGGAACAATCAAGTTTCATTCAAGATCAACCAAGAAAATGCGAACAAAACAGATTGACAGAGAAGAGAGAGGATGATACCTTGTGGTGAACGGCGGAGAAGATAGAGAGAGAGACGAAAAGTGATCAGAGAAGAAGATACAATGAGAGAAGTCTCGTTCTCTCTTTTTAATATTGCGTTTCTTCTCACTTCTCTCAGGGCTCCTTTCTCTGCGTATTTGTGTTTTCCAGAAGAACCCCACGCCAGACTTTACTTTATAAACAACTTTAATTTTTTTTTTTGATATTTCAGTTTTTTTATATAAAAATATATAAAATAACGTATTTTCAACATGTATTATGTTTGATTAAAATAAAGGTGATGTGACGCAATCCAAAATTCAACAGACTAATCATGTTGTGTTTTTGATCTGTTGGGGATAAATTTGTTGGTATTTCTAGCACAAGAAAAACATAGAAGTAATTTTTCTTTCTTTTTTTGGCTACATTGTAAATATTTATTAATTAAAATGGAAGTTGATTCAAGGTTCATCAAATGCTTGAAATCTTTCATATTTCTCTAAATATTTTAAAATAACCTACTAATATATAAAATTAAACATTTTTAAACTCTAAATCTGACATTTAAAGTTTTATTACTTAAAAATATTACAATAATAATGATTTGCAAATAAAAAGACATTACAGCAAAACCATAAATTAAAATAAAAAAAGCAGAACACATTTTTTATAGTTATAGATATTTATGTTTTTAGATTGGGTTTACATCGATTATTTTTCTTGTGAAATCTATTTGAATCGATTTTTTTAGGTGTGGATCTATTTGGATCGGTTCGTTTTTATTCTTTTAAGTTGAAGAGTTTAGACCCAACTAAGTATTTATAAATTTTTGGTTCAGTTTCGGATCAGATATTTTCGAGTTGGCACCAGTTTAGATTTTTGGATATAGATGAATTACATCATTTTAATGATGGAAAGAAAAAAGTATAAAAAGTGTGTGTGATATATTTTCAGTTATATAAAGTAATGTGGAAATTTATAAAAGAAAATTAAGTATGCTGCAGAAAAATATCATACGTGGATAGAGAAAAAGATGATATCACGTCTCACACATGAGCACAGAAAGAGATAATTTCACGCAAAGGAGAGAAAATTTAAGCTATATAGACATGTTACTAGGCATCTGTGTTCGTTCGGGTATCCAGTTGTATTTTTAGGTTTAACAAACTAAGCCTCATTAAGTTTTTATATAAAATTGAACTGGATTATATCATTCTGAGAATTGGTTTATATGAAATGGTAAGATGCGGTGGCTGGCTACGTACCCTTCTCAAGAGATCAAGCTTATATGTAGTTTTATTTTTATGATTATATTCAATCGTGGTAAAGTTTAAGGTTGAAAGAATTCCAAGACTTTATGACGGGTATGGTCTCTTTATCGTCGTAGAGTTGCAAACTAATTTAGTGATTCAGTAGGGATTTTCCAATTGATCTCTAGTTTTTCGGCCCCTCTCTCCATGTTATCGTCGACTGCTTTTTGCAGTACTAAGTCGCCTACTACAAATCGTCGTTGTCTAACTCTTGAATTGTAGTTGCGAGCGGCTTCTTGTTAATAGTTTTGAATCCAGATCAGCGTACACGTCGATGAAGTTAAGGTGATCTCAGAGCCTCACTTCGTTCAGCTCAGGGTTTATAGTGCATACACTCTGCCTTAAGCTTGGCATAGCTGTTTGGCGAGTATGGCAGCTTCTATCTTGTAAGCTAAAGAGAATGCGGTCTCTTGTGTCGACTTGTTGGGGTCATGTAACATGCCCATAAGACTTAAAGAAGCTATGATGACAAGGCTTCTTTTTTGGAGTTCATGCGTGTGACACCCCGTTCTGGTCTAAGTACAGGTTGACTCGACCGGTCGTGAAACAAACAAACAAAAACATGCACAACCAATCATTAGTAACTTAAACCAAAGCGAGAAGCCACAATGTGTACATAAATGATCAACCCGAAGTTTCCGGAATAGGTCCAGGTACCTTAGGCCAATCGCCTAAGTACACATATTCTATTAGGTACAAACCGAGACTTTTCAACACGACTGAGTAATACCCAATAGTTAGCTCGGCTGGAAAATGACTAATATCATATGTAACTCGTACATAAAGATACATTATTTAATATATTATATAATATTCTTTCCAAAGCATCTTACAAAATGATAAGGATTAACCTCGAAGTTTTCAGTCAACAAACTTTATACATAAGATATATCAAAATTACTTTGCAAGGATAATAAAACTACTAATGGCTAATGTTGTACCTTCCCTTCCAAGAGTAAAGGTCTCCAGCCTACTGGTTATCTGCATCACAAATGAGTCATGAGTAACTATTTTACTCAGTGAGTGTAATCCTGCACTCCAACACATATCAATAGTATCCCGAGCAGTCGATATCATTTGAATGCAGTGGAAATATATTCCATAATTATTATATATATAAGGCTTATCATTATATCAGTGTGAATCTTATCTTAAGCATCACCTCCATGCCACCCGCTATTCACTCATATATAAATACAATATATATACTAAACCCGATAAACCACAAAGACTAATCGAGCCTAGTGAGTTAGCATTACCATCATCCTTGAACGTCCTTATGAACATTCGAGACTGCATCGTCATGTAGTATACGGCCTCCAGGGTGCTACCCCATCATCGTGTCTTCATGACTTTGTTCCATTCGCATGACCCAGTCACGGTAATGCGGAAACTTTAAGGGTAGTGAATATGATAAGACTTCACATGATTCTTACTCATATATTTAATTATATACTTATAAATATTAGTACTTGAGAACAAGTACTAATGCTCGAGAAAACCTCAAAGAATTATTCTTAGTAATTATTAAGTGTTTGCACAAGGTAAAAACTTCACAACTAAATATAGATCAAGAGACAATACTTAATCAATCAACCATATTCAGTATGCAATCATGCTATTCGCATTCATAACTCATCAATCATCTATACAAACTCACCTTTGAATCCATGAGATTGGCTAAGGAAGACTAGACACGAGCTGAAGCTTATTACTCTCTACTTTCGGTACACTTCAGATTCAGAACTATCACAAGGAGGGGTCCGGCTGATCTGATTGCTCTCCTTGACCATCTGAATTCAAAACCTGAGAATGGTTGAAGGTTTGATCGGTTATTAAGGTTACTTTAGGACACACATATTTCCAGATCATAACTTGCTTAAAAAGTGAATGAGAGGCTACGAGGAGTGACTAGACTGAGCTAGAAAAATTCCACAACCAACTGATCAAAACAAAACACAAGTACTAGGTTTAGTCACTTGCTTTAATTCATTAGCTTACATATGTACTATGTGGTTCTAAGAAAACGATCAGTTCATGATCAAGTCCTTACCTAGAAAGAAAACAGTTATGCTTGATGAACCAGGCTAATCCCAAGCTTATCTCTGCCACTGACCTGAAACAGAACATTTCGGTTCATGAGATCAACAATCCAACATTTCAATTTTGAAGAAGAAACTTTAGTATCATATTTTCACACTCGCACCTCTCAATATGTTATTCTAATATTTAGAGTTTATTAACTTTTTGTCAATGGACGTGGAATTACATTTTTTTACAGAAGTTGAGATAACACATGAAAAATATTTTGTGCGAATGCACGGGTCAAGTTCTAGTTCTTCATTAATTAAGGATAGTATACTAACAACTGTATCCTCAAAAACCATCTAAGTTGGATCAATCTTTCTAGCTCCCACACTTCCACAATTTGGTTACGAATCTAGAATTTGTATCTGTTGTTTGATGATTTAATACTATTGATAACTAACGCGGCTGGTTTTAGACGAAAATATGACATATTTTTTCACTAATAGAAATAATCTCGGAGGGGTAGTGGGAGAGTAACTTTGAAAGACTTAGAAGAATTTAAAAATTCTATTGTTATTGATTTAGTGATTCTTAAAGTCTTAATCAAAAGTTTTGTTATTGGTACCATCATTATATAATTCTCCTTACATCCTTAGTTACTAAGTGATTACTCGCGCGCATGCGCAGAGTGAAATTTATATATTAATAATCGTTGAATACCAATTTTGATCATTTAACCATCATGTCATAAGTCCCCAAACATATAATTATGGACTGTCAATATAATGTTGATGAGTAAGGTCATGGTTGTTGATTTTTTTTTAAACTACTTAATTTACATTAGGCTTCAAGGATATTATCCGGATATTATAATTCACCATCTCACTTAAATATGAAGAGTTATATTTTTGAAATGATATGATCAAATAACATTTGAAATCCGCGCTTGGGAATGAAAATTAATTATGTAAATTATATATACACATTATTATTTATTTTGTATTCGTTTATGTATTATACCATAATAAATATATTGAACAATTGAGATGCGAGTAACTATTGCGTACATAATTAAATTGGAGTAATTACATAAATAAAAAAATCCTCTTTTTATTTACAATAAATTTTTGTTGGTAAAAAATAAAATAAAAATCATTTATTTATTTTTTATAATATATAATTAAAATTAAATGATATTGACATATATATAGTAAAATTTAATATAAATATTTATTAATTGAGGTTTTTTACTCATATGATTTTATTAACATTTTTATATTTGTTGTAACAAAAATATTAGTTTTATTAATATGAATATTTATTAATTGAGACTTCCTACTCAATGAAATTCTAAAATTAACATTTTTATGTATTATATGTATGATATATATTTTAATTTAAACGATACTGAAAAGATATATATATATATATATATATATATATATATATATATATATATATATATATATATTAAATGAGACTTAATATTTATATGATTGATCACAAAAATTTCAGTGTGGATTTTTAACAGTCTTGGTAATTCATAATCGTTTTAAAAAATTCAAAATAAAGCATATAATAAAAAATATTTTTTTATTATATTCTTAATTTGATTTTTATTTTATTTCAATATTATAAAATTAAATAAAAATGATAGTGGATACAGAAAATTGTTATCAAAAAGTTATTATTCAAATTCGTTGATTCTCATATATTTGTTAGTCATATTAAGTAATTTCATAGCTTTTTAAGGAAAAAAATGGAGAATATTCTTTTATACACTACTATTTAATTTTATAGTTAGTTTAATAAAAAGTATAATATATGTTTAGATGGAAAAACCTATTTTTCTAAGCATTCTAATAATCATCATAGTAATGATATGTGACTACCAAAACATGTTGTAATGCTCCAAAATTAATATATAAGGGATGGTGTAATGATTTTGTAATTCATTGTAGAATCTTTGGTTATTCAAAAAGTTGAATATTTCTAAATTTTTCAATTATAGTAAACTCTTGTATTATTGAAATAATGATTCCTTACATTACAATTCATCAATCATTACTTTCAAAATACTAGACTGTAGACAATATTTTCAAAGTTGGAATAACAAAATTATAAATAAATATATATATATATATATATATATATATCAAATAAATATGTCTCACTATTAAGCATATTTCTAACACCGAACAAAATGTAGATCTATTATGCCAATTAAAGAAGCATATATACAAGAAAATAGATTAACAATGACACTATAATGCATCTAAAATGTCAAAACCCAGATTTTCATATACATGAAACATGTCTTTCAAAAAACCAATACCATAGAAATAAATTTATTGATTACCTCACTATTAACTTTTAATATGTCTTATATAATTACTTTGCATAAACAATAACAAAAATTAATGTGAACTATGAAAATCCATGACAATTTATAAGAATTATATGGACTCTATGAATATGGATGCACGTATTTGTTAAAGTCCATGAAACTTTCCAATTCTTTAAAAATCTATCAACTTTTCAAATCCATAAAATCTTCATGAATCAATAACCCCCCACCCACCAAATTTTCATGAATCAATCTCCCAAATAACCCCCCGCCACCCCTCACCCTTTATGTAACAAAACAGCTGACTCACAATTGAAAATTAACATAACAAGCACTCTGTGCACACGTGGTAGGTTTAATATTTTGTATTCCCATCGACGATAAAATATTAGTTATGTAACCTAATCTATAGTAATAAATTATTTATATATTAATTGAGAAACACTATAACAGTTAAAATAAGCATGTATCATCACTAGTATGATTTTTAGAATTCTTAAAAATATAGGTTAGTCCATATAAACAGATATTATATTATTTAAATTAACTATCAAATTGATTAATAGTGTGTACAAAAAAATATTCTTTATTATTTTTTAAAATAAAAACTACAGAATTACCAATTATCATTACAGATATATATATGACAATAACCTAACTATCAAGTTTATTAGAAGTGTGTACAAAAAAAATACTTCATTGTTTCCTTAAATAAAAGCTACAGAATTACCTAATATAATTAATATATATGATAATAATAATTTTGAATAATAAAAAATTGATAATAATTTTTGTATCCGTTATTATTTTTATTTAATTTTATATTATTAAAAGAAATTAAATAATCATACTAACCATATGTCAAAAAAATACTTTTTTTTTTGTTATATTTTAAATTTGAGGAAATTGCTAAAAATGACTCAAAACTTGATTTCAAATGCAAAAGTGTACCCCAAATTCAATCAAATGCAAAAGTAACCCAAAAGGCTAGTGAAAATACATCAAACTTCTTCTGACCAAACAAAAAAAATTGTATTCAGTTTTACCATTATAACTTTTTCGCCTCAGAAGACTTACAGAGAAGTCTTCTCACTATCACAAGAAAACTTCCCGCTTAATGCGAAGTCTTCCGGAAGTCTTCCACAAGTCTTCCGAAAGTCTTCCAAAAGTCTTCTCATGTATTAGATTATAGGATTTTGGAAGACTTCGAGAAGACTTCATAATTTGGGAAGTCTTCTCTTAGAAGACTTCTCGGGAAGTCTTCTATATCGAAAATATTTAACCTAATTGAGATTTTTGTCTCCATATATAAAGAAAATGTACACATTCTCTTTCTTCCTCTCAAATGGCTGCAACAAAAGTAATGTTTCTCACTCTAAAACTCTTCAAAACTCACTCTAATCTTTATAGACTTGAAAACACCTAACTTTATATTCATTTCTCATTTTTCTCTTATGTATTCTCACTAATTTATCTCACCAATTTAAGTGGGAAACTTAAATTTTAAGTGAAAATTACAATTTTAAATTTCCTAAAAATTAAAAAGTATATCTTAAGATATAATAAGACACATTAAACCACCTAACTTGATATTGTTGAAGTTACTTTACACTTTTAAAATTTAGAAAATATACATTGAAGTTACTTAACAAATTTTATAAAAAAGAACATAAAAGACTTCCCTGTAAGTCTTCTCACGGAAGACTTCCCTGTAAGTCTTCTCACGGAAGAGTTCCGTGTAAGTCTTCTCACGGAAGACTTCTTAAGAAGTCTTCCGTTTAGGTCATTTTTGCAATTGCAAATTTACGAATTAAGACTTCTTAAGAAGTCTACTCTACAGAAGACATCTTGAGAAGTCTTCCTTTGCAAATATTGGCTTACTTTTGATTTTGAAATTTTTTCGAAAATTCTAAGATAAAAATGTTAGTTTTGCAATTGACCAAAGTTTGTCAAAAATTTGACTTTTTATAGAAGACTTCTCTAGAAGTCTTCTATGAGAAGACTTACGTTCACATGAAGTCTTCTCACTGTCGCAAGAAGTCTTCTTGGGTTACTTTTGCAATTGACTATATTTGACTTTTCCAGAGAAGACTTCTTTAGAAGTCTTCTCGGTTCCCCCTGTTTTTTTTTTTGTTAACTAAGGAAAGGTAGAAGACTTCTAGGGAAGTCTTCTACAAAAAACACAGAAAAAATTGAATTGTAAAACTAACCTATGCATTGACTAAAGAAGTCTTCTTCACGAACAAATCTGAAAAAAAAAATTATTTCATATCTTGAATCCATGAGATGACTTGTTTAACTTCTCTAATCTCATAAAACTTCACCATGAATGCTACCAACTCATTAATGACCAAGAATCATGAGTTTTTATATCTGTATGAATCTTACAAAGTTTGAAATCAAAATTTTGAATTTTTTTGATGAATTTTGAGAGAAAATGAAAGAAATATGGTTTGTGTGAATAACAAAAGAGAAAAGAAGAGAAAGAAATCATTTTTTTGTGAGAGCTTCAAATTGGTTGTTCATGGTGGTTGATATATTGATAACAATGATAATATTGTAAATACTTGATGAAGATGAGGATGATAGAGGAAAACACTCATTTTAAAAAAAAAGGAAAAAAAAAAGAGTAATGGCATTTTCGTGAATAACTCGAAAATCTACGGTGAATAAGGCAAATGAATGTTCCAAAAAAATGGTGGGTTAGTTTTACGTTTAAGTTGAAATTTTGAGTCACTTTTACAAAACATCCTCATTAAAATTGGAGATTTAATAAAAAAATGTATGTGTTTATACATATATATATATATAATTAGTTTTATTTTTTATTCATATTCATATAAGGTAACCAACTATATTTGAACTATAAAAAAGTTAATAATGTCAATAATTTTTGATATAATCTGAACTTATTCATTTACAATAAGAAAATCGTGTAACTTTTCATAACAATTTAGTAACTAAAATATATACTAATATTTTTTATAAATGGTTATATATACAAACAAATACAATGTATTATTCATTTATACGATATATATCTAATAAGAATAATTTATGTAATTTATAAATTTAAATTTTTTAAACACCATATAATACATAGACACAGTTATGTCTAGGACGGATCGAATTTCTGAGGTATATTAGGATATACGGATTCAGATATGCATTCGTCGGATTCGTAAAATTGTTATCCAGATCTTGGATATTCGGGGTTAGGATATTCAGACTAAAATCCGAATACACGCGAATTTAATTAAAACTAACTATTAATTATCTATTAGTCTATTTAAAATTATTATTTTAAAAAACTTTAAATGCATTCAAATTTAAAATTAAATTTTTAGTTATTTTATATAAAAGTATATATAATATACATAGATAACTATAATTAAATTTTAAATATTTAATATCCATCCGGATATACAGACCTAAATTTTACTATCCAAATTCGTACTTGGATTAGTCGAATCCGTAAATCACTATCAGGATCCTTGATTATCCGTTTTTTAAGCGGATGAGATCCCAGATCAAATAACGGATATCGAATATTAAGTTTCATTGATATATACAGTTATATCAAATAAATTGTTTAAAATATTCGACATTCATAAAAATATCACCCGCGCGGACGCGCGGGTCAAAGGCTAGTTTTCTTTATATATGGAGACAAAAATCTCAATTAGGTTAAATATTTTCGATATAGAAGACTTCCTAAATTATGAAGTCTTCTGGAAGTCTTCCAAAACCTTATAATCTAATACATGAGAAGACTTTTAGAAGACTTTTGGAAGACTTTCGAAAGACTTCCGGAAGACTTCGCATTAAGCGGGAAGTCTTCTAGTGATAGTGAGAAGACTTCTATGTAAATCTTCTCAGACGAAAAGGTTATAATGGTAAAACTGAATACAATTTTTTGTTTGGTCACAAGGAGTTTGTTGTATTTTCACTAGCCTTTTGGGTTACTTTTGCATTTGATTGAATTTGGGGTACACTTTTGCATTTGAAATCAAGTTTTGAGTCATTCTTAGCAATTTCCCCTTTTAATGACAAATGTTGTTAATGGGCTTAGCCCAATTTTTTTTTCTTGTTAATAATCAATGTTTAGATGTTTGGATACAATGATAGTATCAATGGCATTTCTTGTAAATTTTAAGTAAAAGCAAGGGTTATTTCTTATTTGTACTTCAGTTTTAATAGATTAGATGTACACATTCTTTTTCTTCCTCTAAAATGGCTGCAACAAAAGTAATGTTTCTCACTCTAAAACTCTTCAAACCTCACTCTAATCTCTTTAGACTTGAAAACACCTAACTTTATATTCATTTCTCATTTTTCTCTTATGTATTCTCACTAATTTATCTTGTTTTTGAAGATTTTTCATTACATGGTTGTCATCTTTCATTCATTTAAAGGTAAATCTAAAAATTTTGAATATGTATTTTTGAAGTGTTTTATATGTTAGATGCTAAGAACTTGTATATTCAACTTACTGTAACAAGATTAAATGTATGACCTTTTTGATTCCTATTTTGTGTTTGTGATAGTGTTCAATGGTTACAGGTTTGTCCTTTTTTTTATATGAAGAAGAAGAAGATAACACAACATTTTATATTGGTGAAACTTCTAAAGGCATTAACAAGTTTAAAGGTTTGACCTTTTTGATTCATCTTTTATTTTTGATAGTATTCTTTGGTTAAAAATCTGATATTTTCTTTTTGATATGAAGGAGAAGAAGCTAATATTTACAAAGACTTTGGAATACTTGTGGAAGACTTAGGAAGACTTGTGGAAGACTTCAGAAGACTCGTGGAAGACTTCAGAAGACTCCTGGAAGACCTCTAGAAGACTTCCTAGAAGACTTCAGAAGACTTCGGAAGACTTATGGAAGATTTCTGGAAGACTCCTGGAAGACTTCCTGGAAGACCTCTAGAAGACTTCCTGGAAGACTTCCTGGAAGACTTCCTCGAAGACTTCTGGAAGACTTCTTGGAAGACTTCTGGAAGACTTCCTGGAAGACTTCTGGAAGACTTCGGAAGACTCCAGGAAGACTTCCTGGAAGACTTCTGGAAGACTTCCTGGCAGACTTCTGGAAGACTTCGGAAGACTCCAGGAAGACTTCCTGGAAGACTTCCTGGAAGACTTCTGGAAGACTTCCTGGAAGTGGAAGACTTCCTGGAAGAATTCTGGAAGACTTCCTAGAAGTGGAAGACATCTGGAAGACTTGTAGAAGACTTCGGAAGACTCTAGGAAGACTTCTTGGAAGACCCCTAGAAGACTTCTTGGAAGACTTTCTGGAAGTCTTCGAGAAGTCTTCTATAAGTCTTCCAGAAATCTCTCATGAAGATTTTATTTATCATTTTTGTAATTTTTTTGTTTATGGTATATTTAATGATTATTATGTGTATCTTTTTAATTATGAATTATGCTGTCAATTTAAAAAAAATGTTAATGGTCTTTTAAATATTTTAACCATACTACTAAAACCATAAAAAAAAAATTAATCAAATTTATTACAAACTAAGAGAAAATACTTATCAAGAAAACTTAGTCAAATTCACCGAAGATCAAACAATATATATGTATCACTAGAAAAAATTACGTCTTCTCTGAGAAGACTTATAGAGAAATCTTCTCGGAAGCGGAAAATTTAAGCGGGAAATGAAAATTTAAGTGGGAAACTTAAATTTTAAGTGAAAATTACAATTTTAAATTTCCTAAAAATCAAAAAATATATCTTAAGATATAATAAGACACATTAAACCACCGGGGAAATTGCTAAAAATGACTCAAAACTTGATTTCAAATGCAAAAGTGTACCCCAAATTTAATCAAATACAAAAGTAACCCAAAAGCCTAGTGAAAATACAACAAACTCCTTGTGACCAAACAAAAAAATTGTATTCAGTTTTACCATTATAACTTTTTCGTCTGAGAAGACTTACAGAGAAGTCTTCTCACTATCACTAGAAGATTTCCCGCTTAATGCGAAGTCTTCCGGAAGTTTTCCACAAGTCTTCCGAAAGTCTTCCAAAAGTCTTCTCATGTATTAGATTATAGGGTTTTGGAAGACTTCGAGAAGACTTCATAATTTAGGAAGTCTTCTCTTAGAAGACTTCTCGAGAAGTCTTCTATATCGAAAATAATTAGCCTAATTGAGATTTTTGTCTCCATATATAAAGAAAACTAGCCTTTGACCCGCGCGTCCGCGCGGGTGATATTTTTATGAATGTCGAATATTTTAAACAATTTATTTGATATAACTGTATATATCAATGAAACTTAATATTCGATATCCGTTATTTGATCTGGGATCTCATCCGCTTAAAAAACGGATAATCAAGGATCCTGATAGTGATTTACGGATTCGACTAATCCAAGTACGAATTTGGATAGTAAAATTTAGGTCTGTATATCCGGATGGATATTAAATATTTAAAATTTAATTATAGTTATCTATGTATATTATATATACTTTTATATAAAATAACTAAAAATTTAATTTTAAATTTGAATGCATTTAAAGTTTTTTAAAATAATAATTTTAAATAGACTAATAGATAATTAATAGTTAGTTTTAATTAAATTCGCGTGTATTCGGATTTTATTCTGAATATCCTAACCCCGAATATCCAAGATCTGGATAACAATTTTATGAATCCGACGAATGCATATCCGAATCTGTATATCCTAATATACCTCAGAAATTCGATCCGTCCTAGACATAACTGTGTCTATGTATTATATGGTGTTTAAAAAATTTAAATTTATAAATTACATAAATTATTCTTATTAGATATATATCGTACAAATGAATAATACATTGTATTTGTTTGTATATATAACCATTTATAATAAATATTAGTATATATTTTATTTACTAAATTGTTATGGAAAGTTACACGATTTTCTTATTGTAAATGAATAAGTTCAGATTATATCAAAAATTATTGACATTATTAATTTTTTTATAGTTCAAATATAGTTGGTTACCTTATATGAATATGAATAAAAAATAAAACTAATTTAATTATATATATATATATATATGTATAAACACATATACATTTTTTTATTAAATCTCCAATTTTAATGACAAATGTTGTTAATGGGCTTAGCCCAATTTTTTTTCTTGCTAATAATCAATGTTTAGATGTTTGGATACAATGATAGTATCAATGGCATTTCTTGTAAATTTTAAGTAAAAGCAAGGGTTATTTCTTATTTGTACTTCAGTTTTAATAGATTAGATGTACACATTATTTTTCTTCCTCTCAAATGGCTGCAACAAAAGTAATGTTTCTCACTCTAAAACTCTTCAAACCTTACTCTAATCTCTTTAGACTTGAAAACACCTAACTTTATATTCATTTCTCAATTTTCTCTTATGTATTCTCACTAATTTATCTTGTTTTTGAAGATTTTTCATTACATGGTTGTCATCTTTCATTCCTTTAAAGGTAGATCTATAAATTTTGAATATTTATTTTTGAAGTGTTTTATATGTTAGATGCTAAGAACTTGTATATTCAACTTACTGTAACAAGATTAAATGTATGACCTTTTTGATTCCTATTTTATGTTTGTGATAGTGTTCAATGGTTACACGTTTGTCCTTTTTTTTTATATGAAGAAGAAGAAGATAACACAACATTTTATATTGGTGAAACTTCTAAAGGCATTAACAAGTTTAAAGGTTTTACCTTTTTGATTCATCTTTTATTTTTGATAGTATTTTTTGGTTAAATCTGATATTTTCTTTTTTGATATGAAGGAGAAGAAGCTAATATTTACAAAGACTTTGGAATACTTGTGGAAGACTTAGGAAGACTTGTGGAATACTTCAGAAGACTCGTGGAAGACTTCGGAAGACTCGTGGAAGACTTCCTGGAAGACCTCTAGAAGACTTCCTAGAAGACTTCAGAAGACTTCCTAGAAGACTTCAGAAGACTTATGGAAGATTTCTGGAAGACTCCTGGAAGACTTCCTGGAAGACCTCTAGAAGACTTCCTGGAAGTCTTCCAGAAGACTTCCGGAAGACTTCCTAGAAGACTTCTGAAAGACTTCCTGGAAGACTTCTGGAAGACTTCCTGGAAGACTTTTGGAAGACTTCGGAAGACTCCAGGAAGACTTCTGGTAGACTTCCTGGAAGACTTCTGGAAGACTTCCTGGAAGACTTCGGAAGACTCTAGGAAGACTTCCTGGAAGACCCCTAGAAGACTTCGTGGAAGACTTTCTGGAAGTCTTCTAGACGTTTTCTATAAGTCTTCCAGAAATCTCTCATGAAGATTTTATTTATCATTTTTGTAATTTTTTTGTTTATGGTATATTTAATGATTATTATGTGTATCTTTTTAATTATGAATTATGTTGTCAATTTGAAAAATTGTTAATGGTCTTTTAAATATTTTAACCATACTACTAAAACCATAAAAAATATTAAATTTAATCAAATTTATTACAAACTAAGAGAAAATACTTATCAAGAAAACTTAGTCAAATTCACGGAAGATCAAACAATATATATGTATCACTAGAAAAAGTTAAGTCTTCTCTGAGAAGACTTCTGGAGAAATCTTCTCGGAAGCGGAAAATTTAAGCGGGAAATGAAAATTTAAATGGGAAACTTAAATTTTAAGTGAAAATTACAATTTTAAATTTCCTAAAAATTAAAAAGTATATCTTAAGATATAATAAGACACATTAAACCACCTAACTTGATATTGTTTAAGTTACTTTACACTTTTAAAATTTAGAAAATATACATTGAAGTTACTTAACAAATTTTACAAAAAAGAACTTAAAAGACTTCCCTGTAAGTCTTCTCACGGAAGACTTCCCTGAAGACTTCTTAAGAAGTCTTCTGTTTAGGTCATTTTTGCAATTGCAAATTTACGAAGGAAGACTTCTTAAGAAGTCTACTCTACAGAAGACATCTTGAGAAGTTTTCCTTTGCAAATATTGGCTTACTTTTGATTTTGAATTTTTTTGAAAATTTCAGAGAAGACTTCTAGAGTATTCTTCTAAGATAAAAAGGTTAGTTTTGTAATTGACCAAAGTTTGTCAAAAATTTGACTTTTTATAGAAGACTTCTCTAGAAGTCTTCTTACGTTCACATGAAGTCTTCTCACTGTCGCAAGAAGTCTTCTTGGGTTACTTTTGCAATTGACTATATTTGACTTTTCTAGAGAAGACTTCTTTAGAAGTCTTCTAACAGAAGACTTCTTTAGAAGTCTTCTCGGTTCTTCCTGTTTTTGTTGTTAACTAAGGAAAGGTAAAAGACTTCTAGGGAAGTCTTCTACAAAAAACACAGAAAAATTCAATTGCAAAACTAACATATGCATTGACTAAGAAGACTTCTAGAAAAGTCTTCTTCACGAACAAATCTGAAAAAAAAATTATTTCATATCTTGAATCCATGAGATGACTTTAACTTCTCTAATCTCATAAAACTTCACCATGAATGCTACCAACTCATTAATGACCAAGAATCATGAATTTTTATGTCTATATGAATCTTACAAAGTTTGAAATCAAAATCTTGAATTTTTTGGATGAAATTTTAGAGAAAATGAAATAAATATGTTTTGTGTGAATAACAAAAGAGAAAAGAAGAGAAAGAAATCATTTTTTTGTGCATTAAGAGCTTCAAATTGGTTGGTCATGGTGATTGATGTATTGATGACAATGGTAATACTGTAAATACTTGATGAAGATGGGGATGATAGAGGAAAACACTCATTTTAAAAAAAAAAGAAAAAAAAGAAAAAAAAGAGTAATGGCATTTTCGTGAATAACTCGAAAATCTAGGGTGAATAAGGCAAATAAAAGTTCCAAAAAAATAGTGGGTTAGTTTTGCATTTAAGTTGAAATTTTGAGTCACTTTTGCAAAACACCCTTTAAATTTTGAACAAGACTATACTAAAATTGTTAAAAATCCACACTGGAAAATTGGTAATCAACTATTTAACTTTTTGTTATAACAAGATACAAATAATCATAAAACTATACGCATATGAATTCCCACTTAATAGATATTCAGATTAAATTAAACTATATATCATATTAAAATGCATAAATATGTTATTTTGAAAACTTATAGTTTAAATTAAACTATATATATCATATAAAATACATAAATATGTTAATTTTGAAATCGGCATTGAAAATTATTCAGAATTTAATATTTTAATTTTGAAACTTTCATGAACTTAAAAAAAATTACTAAAACTATTAAGAATCTTATATTGAAAATTTTAGGATTGATGCTTAATTTTTTTGTTACAGAAAATACACAAATGTTAACAAAATCATATGAGTATGAAGCCTCAATTAATAAATATTCTTATTAAAATATAGCATATATCTATTTTATATACAATATAAAATAAATAAAATGATTTTTTTTTAAATTTGTTTACCAGTAAAAAATATTTAAACAAAAAAAAGAGATGTTTTGATTTACATACATATCTTAATTTAGTTCTATACATAATAGTTAATCGATTCTCAATTATACAATATATTTTATTATTTCATACTAATATGTAAATAAATAAATAATTATAATATGTAAAATTAATTTGTAGAGATAATGTTTGTTCCGTTCAAAATGAAGATGTTAATCTAGTAATATATAATAGTACAACAAAGACGAGAATATTTAACTTAACAATACATTTACATTTCAAATCCATCACATAATATAAGAAAGGGACTGACTTTTTGCATTTTTATTCTTTATATAATTTAGGTGATTAGTGGTTATGTCGCCCTCCTGTCAATTCTAAAATCTTAGTGTTATTTTTTAAGGAAAGTCACTATCTTAGAACTACAAACAGACACGTATCGCTAAGTGAATGCAATATCATCAGATGTTTTAAAATAAACAAATAAGAAAACTAAAAAGTCATAAACAAAAGTGAAAGGTCCCACGACGAATGAATGAGAAGATGTCGGTGTCCTTTAGTTTTACTTTTTTTTCTTTTGGTCATTGACACATTTTTTATCGTTCCCCAATCTCCTCCTTTCACAGTGCCGTCCTATAGTAAATTTAGTGACCTAAAGTAGGACTGGGCACAAATACACTTTACTCACTTCAAAATCGCTATTCGCTCTCGTATTCGTCTAGAACTTTTAAGTACTCGTCATCAAATCGAGTATGAATAATAGAATTTAAATACTTGGAAGTACAAGTCAAGTAACATGTAAAAACATTTAACTATTCAACTTGATATTACTCATTACTTATTTTTTTTGTCATCTATTGGATTATATTGAAAACTTAAATGTTTTTACATAAGCCGGCAAGGAACACATTCCTTCCAGAGTCATAAGCCGGCAAGGATCACAATCCTTCCAGAGCCAGATAAAACTACAAGGATATGAAAAAAAAAATATGGAAAACTAAAACTTAAGCCTAGAATCTCATAGAGAGAATTGAAGTGGATGACATGATGATAACGACCATTGGAGAAAAAGGGTGCCAATCTTCAAACAGCGGATGGAAACAAGTTGAAAAGCCTTGTTTGTGGATTTGAAGAAGCTTCCTATCCAAAGAACTAAAGAACCAATTTGACATAGACCTCAAAGCTCACACAACTATAAGTCGGTACTTCCATTGGCTCAAGTCATATCGTAACACAATTAAAACCATTTGGATCTTTATATGAAAACTGGAGAAAACCCTCTTGTCACGAACCAAAGCAGAGCCGTCCACAATTATTGAAATAAGAAACAAGGCTTAAACGCAAACCATAATCATTCATCCATACCCGACCATAACTTAAGATAAAGACAGAACGGAATTGGGCTAGTAAGAGCTCTGTATCCAATACACAAATAACTGAACCGGTTCGTAAACACACATAACAACATATCTGAACCGGCTATTACCGCCACCGCGAACCAGCTCTAAGATACAAACCGAGCCCAAGCAAGTAACTGAAACCAAGCTCAATCACCAAGCCAACTCATCCACATCTCTAGCCAGCACTAAAGATTACACAACTGATAATAAACTCGTCACAAACACCCAAGACCATCACAACAAAAGACTCCGATGAACACTAACCTTGAAAACTCATGGACCTGAAAACGAGAGCAAATAAACAGAAGCAAAAGCTCAAACCAAACTCAGTTAACCCGGAACCCGTTGCAGCAAACCTGACTAGATCCAGTGAAGCTACAATACCAGGGCCACAATACCGCTCACTCACTACTCTAACGCGCCGTCTACGCGCCAACTATGAGTTTATACTCCAAGAGAGAGCTAAGCAGAAGCAGGGCGACCAGAAAAATTCAGATCCATCACTGATGCTGCCGGAAACCATGGATAAACCTTCACCAAGACCAAATCTATAAAGATCTGACCTCGTTAAGACAAATTTGAGCTCCTTTTATGCAAATGAGAGAAAACTCACACATATCTCACTGGTTTTTACAAGATCCAAATACAAAAGCAAAAAACAAAGACAGAAGATGACCATAGGGACCACCCCTCACAGTTTTGGTACGATGATAATCATCGACGGTCACCGGAGGGGAGGGAACACGATCTCTCACTTTTTTTTCTCTCACAGATCTCTCTTTTTTTTACTCATTACTTGTTTAGAAAAGATGTTTTTATTATTGTGTGAAGTAAATAATTTTTCAACGGAAAGATTTATATTTTCTTTCATTCTTCTTCTTTATAATATGCACAAATATTTTGTTATATTAATTCTCGTGTTTGTTCTTTGTAGAATAAATAAAATAAATTCATATTTTTATTTTTTTAGTAAAGCATTATTTAGCAATTAATTCTTAAATACTCTAAATTACATTTATGTTTTTACAAATACTCGTAAGTAATTTATAAGTATTTGCATGTAATACACAATTACTCATAAGTAGCAAGTAATAAAACATAACAAGTAGCTTGGAAGTAATTTATTTTCAGTAAATACTCGAAATAACAAGTATTTGTTTTTGACAAGTACAAGTCTACATTTTTATTACTCGTACAAGGCAAGTAAAATATCCAATATTGCTAAAATAGCAAATACCCGTATTTTGCCCAGCCTTAGCCTAAAGCACATTAGTTAGTAGTAATATTTACTTGTACACAATAGTTATATATATATATATACATTAGGCCTAGGAATTCGGGTCCTCGGGTCGGGTTCAGATTGGGTCTTGTCGGGTTCGGGTCCTTCGGGTCTTAGATATTTAGATCTAATAGAGTAATTAAAAAATATTCGGTTCGGGTCATGTCGGGTCCGGCTCGGTTTGGGTCTTAGATGTGAGACCCAATAGGGTAGTTAAAAAAAATTTGGTTCGCATCTGGGTCGGTTTCGGTTCGGATCCTACCAGGTCTAACCCGAAAAATACCCAAAACACACATACAAAAAAATCTAAAAAAAAAAATAAATGCCCAAAATATCTAAAATTTTACTTAAAATTTGACCCGAAGACATGAAAAATATCCAAAATTTATTGGATTAATTGAATTATATTTTTTTAAATCAATAATTTTACATAAAACCCAAAATTATACCAAAAAAACAAATCTGAAACTTAAAAAAAAAATCCTTAACACCAAAAATATACTAAAATACATATATATATTTAATATATACTAGAAGTTTTGGGTATTTCGGGTACCCTATCAGGTTTCGGGTCGGGTCGGCACGGGTCCTCCACAACAAGACCCAATAGGGTAAAATGACATTACCCGTACCCGACCCGAACCGGTTTTTTCAGGTCGGTTTCGGTTCAGGTTTTTGGGTCCGGGTAAAATGTCCAGCCCTAATATATATATATTATTTTCTTATTAATATATATAATGTATTAGGTTAGTTATATACAAAAAAAAAAAGATGAAGCTTGGATTATTACTATAATTTCATCTATAACATTTAGATTTTAACAAATAAAAAAATTAGTGGTTTGTTTGAACAATATTACTTGTTAATCTTAAGTAACCTAAAAATAGAAAACAGAAAATAACTAATAACACATGTGAATATAAAATGAAATCTAAACATTACAAAGTCCAACATAAACCACATATCAAAGATTCAAGACTTTAACTGAAACAAGAAGTCAATATACTGTTTTAACTGTAATCAGTTTTTTTTTAAAATGTAGCTTAAAATTGTTAGGAACTTTGTGGCCTAAAGCTTTAGTTTTACTAATCTTATGAAAGGCGCCCTTTCACACATGAAATATGTCATGTAAATCACTAATTTTTAAAATTGGTTGAATAGAACACCAACTTTATCGTAAACCCATAAACACAAAATTTTTGTTGACAAGTCATTTTAATCATAAAATTTTGCTGATCATACTTTTTTAGTCATATCGTTAGCCAACAATTATAGTTAACAAACATTAGACCTACAATGGCTTTTAAAGTTTTTGATTTTTTGACAAAAATATAAATCTTTTCAAGAAATTGGATGTTAACTTTTAGAAAAAAATATTTAGTAACCATAAAATTTTATAAATATGAATCTTGAATAAATAAAATATACTTTTCATTATTTTTTTCAAAATAAAATTTGAATATTTTTTATTATTAAATAATTATCAATAATTTTATAGTTATTTTTAATAATTATGTCACTCTTTAACTATTCATATTGTTCTAAATGGATTATGTTTCATAACTTTATCGTCAAAACTGTATTTCGTTTATAAATTGTTAATATATTTTTAATTCTCAGAAAAATTAAAATTAATGTAGAATGATTCTTCATGATTCCATTGATGTAGCAACATTTTGGATCTTAAAATTTTTCACTGAAACTTATTTTTCAATAAATGCTGAAAGAATCTTGTAACACGTTTATATAAATTATATAATTTTTTTTTGAACATATTTATTATAAATATAAATAATCATGAAGAATATATTGACCGATAACTCTTTTTGTTTGAGACAAAGTTGAATGAACATTTCACTAACAATTTTTTACAGTAAAATTATAAAACATAATCCAAACATGATTATATAAATAGTTACGAAAATTGATCGTGCATAGTTATAAATTTCTTCATAATCATTTTATAACTAAATACTCAACTAATAATATGTTAAATAATTATTTTATAATGAAAATTATTGATGATTTTACTTTAAGAAAATGAAAAACTTTATCTTTTTGGTTGGAATTATTTCTTATTTATAATTTTATTTATTATTGTTCAAGTTATTAAAATATATTTTTTCAGTTTTTAAAGTCCAATATTGTAGAAAAGTGTTGATTTATATGTGTGCCAAAATAAAACATCAACTTTAAAATTTATTTTAAGTCTATTGTTAGTCAATTATAAATGTTGACTAACGTTAGGACTAAAATGATATATTCAACAAAATTTTATAACATATTTTGTCAACAAAACTTGAGTGTTATTTTGGTTTACAAAAACAACTTTTTATATATGTTTTTCAAGAAAGTTGATAATTTAAATGAAATTTTATCCATGAAATACCATTAAAACAACTTTTTCTTCTTCTTTTTTTGTACCAAGTTGTTGCATTAAGATGAAAATGGAAAAGATAAAACATAATGAAAACTAGTGTTCATCATGAACTTCCTAAATCACTAAATATTATCCACAAAAATTTAGTACAACCAAAGCTTGTTGTTGTTCTTGAATTATTTTTCTGATATTTTTTGTTCAAATCGGATAAACTGACGAGTAGTATTATTAAAAAATAAAATCTAAATTTGTTAATAATATTTTCTTCCCCTTGTGTGTTTCTTAAAAAGGTTTTTCTTTGTTTTTCATACGTAGCTGAATATATAATTGAACTATTACATATGTCTGATTTCAAAAAAAATAATTATCTTTTAATCTACAAATAATAAGAAACTTGTTTATCACTTTGAAATGCATTAATTGATCATATAAATGTGATCATTATTTAAATAACTGTCGTGAATAATTCTCTAATTTATTTAAATAAATGTGTAATTTGTATGTTGTCATTTATATTTAATTTTTTACTATAATATAAAATTTTAATTATTATATAATATTTTAAGTGTATATTTTACTCTTATTGTAAAATATTTATGCTTTTAATTAATTTTGTTAATCATAGGAACTACCAAGTCAAATATACAAGTTTTGAAGTTCAAGATAAAAAAAATCTTTTATAGAGAAAAACTTTTAATATTTGAGGTTTTTCTAAACTTTAAAATATAGTTGCTTTTGGAGATGTCCTAAATAACATAATTAAATTTTTTTAAATGATTGACCAATGAGTCCCTAATAAATGGTAAATGAAATTTTCACAAATGTGGTAAAAGTCTCAACCAAAAGATGGTTTCTGTTCTCCCTGTACTTTTTATTCATCTTTGTTTATTTTGTATTTTTCAAGTTTTTATAAACTCAATCCAGAAACCATCGTTAATGATAGCCTAAGTTTTTGTTTTGGACAACTCATACTGTCATCACTTTGTTATCTAACACCTAGCAATATTTGAGATAAATTTGGAGGACAAATGTTACATACATCTCAGTACTCTCAAATATCTCTCATTAGTGATATGTAGAGTATGCTTGTCTCTGTTTTTAGCTTCAGAGTGTGTTTTTTTTTTCTGACGTGCTTCAGAGTTTTGGTGAGAAAGATATGGCTAGTTTAGTTTGGTTCATACATTGTCTACAGGTAGAACCGGCATTGAGAGTTGTATACCCATTAGTCCAGTTATTATTTTGTCACCAGCAGTGCTATTTTATTATTTATGTTCAGTGTTGGCACTCAACAATAATATAGCTTTTCAAGGGCCCAAATCCTAGCTTACCTTGCGTCTAGTCAGAGTCAGGTATGTGTTGAGACCAGTTTTGTTAAAGCACGATTTTGAGGTTGAACACAAAGTTGCTAATCGACACACACTTAAGCGAGTTCGCGGGAACGTTTCTTCTTGTGATGACGTGGCGATTTTTATAGTTGCAAGCTGAAGATAACACAACAAAATAAGGAAATTACGTCAAGGAGTTTGAAGATAAAGATAAATCAGGTGGATATGAGTTTATCTCAAATACAACTAGGATTAGGAACTCTATGAACAATATAAAGAGTTTAAGAAGTTGTTTTGTGTTTTCTAAGCTTTGAGAGATTTAAAAACGTGTCTGCAAAGTCTGTGAGATAGAGAGATAGAACGTGAGAGTTATTTAGATTGATTGTTTAGAAGATTAGAGATTGGTCAATGACGATTCACGTGTGTGTGAAGGCGTGTAATTCTGATTAAACAGAAACAGGTGTTCTTGTTTAAGAGATTTCTAATAAAACAATCTTGTTTGGAAGAAGTAAGGTGTTCTTTGATTCCTTGTTCTAGGTTTCTACAATTGGTATCAGAGCGGGTCACCTTCTAGATTAGTTAATCTATACACAGGTTGAGATTCTGTGACGAACATGGATTCATCAAAGAAGCTACTGGTTTTTCAAAGAACTCTAATGCTAGACGAGAATAACTTTGGGCACTGGAAAGTACGAATGAAACAACGACTCAAAGGTATTGACGAAGATGTCTGGTCAGCTGTAGAACTTGGTTGGACAGAACCCACAGTCAAAACCGTCGATGGTGAACTAGAACCTAAACCGAAAGATAAATGGACAGCAGCTGAAAAGTTAGGATCTAGATTAAACTCCAAAGCAATTTCTGAAATCTTCAATGCTATTGATTCTGATCAATTCAAGCTTGTTCAGGGTTGTGTATCAGCTAAAGAGGCATGGGAAACATTGGTTGATTACTATGAAGGAACCGATGATGTCAAAAGAACTAGATTGGATTTTCTTGCTTCTCAGTTTGAGAATTTGAGGATGAAGGATGATGAATCTGTCACTAGTTTTAGCTCAAAACTAACTTCTATTGCTAACAAAGCTATTGTCTTAGGGAAAAACTACAAGGATAAGAATTTTGTTAAGAAGTTAATCCGATGTCTTCCTGAAAAGTTCTCATCATACAAGGCTTTACTGAAAGTGGGTATGAACACTGATGAGATGAAATTTGCACAACTAGTTGGAATTCTCAAAGCAGAAGAGATGGAATCATTTGTTCAGCGCCCCAAAAGTGTAAAAGATCTTGCGTTTGCAGCTAAAAACGAATCTGATCATGTACAAGCACTACATGAGAGTCTAACTCGGCAAATAGATGAGAGCATTGGTTCACTGGCTCGTAATTTCAAGCAGATTTTAAAACAAATTGAGAGTGGCCAAGGTAGAAGCTCAGACTCACATCGTTACAGGAATCAAAGGAGTAGGAGAAGTGATGTTCAATGCTATGAATGTGAAGGAATTGGACACTACAAATCTGATTGTCCTCTTACCAAACGTAAGGAGCTTAAATGCAGTGAATGTAAGGGATGTGGACACATTAAAAAGGAATGTCCCAATCTTCAGAAGAAAGGCGATAAAGCTTTATTAAGTTTCAGTGACACTGACTCTGATGAAGAGGCTAATGAAGATAGGATGCTCAATATGGTTGCACTGATTAGCAAAAAGGATATGAACAACTCAGATTCTGATTCTGATGATGATGAAGATATAGATCCAAAGGTGGAATACCGCAAGCTCTATAACAGTTGGGTTGAGCTGAGCAATGAGAATCTGAAATTGCTCAAGAATAAGGCAATGCTAGAAGCTCAAATTAATATAATGGAGATGGAAAAACCTGTGACATCCAAGCTTGAAACGATGACTTGTTCAAGTTCGGATAATGCGTTGCACAAGAACAAACAATCAGAACAGAAAAATACACTTGAGCTAGAAGAAAAGATAACTAGACTGTCAGAGCTTTTATCGCATGAAGAAGAAAAGAACAGAAGTCTTGAACACAATTTAAGAGACAACCACAAGAGAATCAAGATGTTGAACACGGGAACAAAAGACTTGGACTCAATCTTGGCAATGGGACAACCTTCCAAAGTTAATTGGGGGCTTGGGTACAAAGAAAACAGAGTAACAAATCAGGTGACCGGTACTCAAAGTCAGAAAGGATTGACAAATTTTGTTCGTGCTGAGCATGTTCTTGCTAAGTCTATTCGTTCTGAGCCTGTTCGTGCTGCCGAAACAAAAAGAGATGCGCAACTTTCACCACAGACAAACAAAGTTGTTAACTCTGTATGTGCAAAACCGTGTGTTGTTGTCAAAGCTGAAAATGAGGTTCAACAAGTACAACGAAAAAACAGAGTGGTTGAAACTGTTAAGAATCAGAGATTCAACAAAGTGTGTTACTCATGTGGTAGAAGAGGACATGTTGTAAGATATTGTTATGAACGTATTAACAATATTAGACAAGCTTGGAAGCAGAATAAGTGCTTCATTGAACCAAGGTGCTATGGAAAAGTTTGGATAGCTAAATTTGTTTTGTATTCAAAGGATAAAGACAACAGTGAAGATGACTTTGAAGTAATTTGCAACTCAGATCAGTTGGAACAAGTCCATAACAGTGCAGTCAAGAGTGCATTTCTACAGTCTTCAACCCCCATGAGTACCACCTATGAAGCTTCAACGAAAATAGATGGAAGCATGATGGTTAAGAAACCACATCACGTTTGAAAGAGGTACTTTGGTCTGGTCTGGTCCTTATTTTTATGTAAGTATGCACACAAGCAGGGGGAGATATTTGAAGGATATTCAGTAGTTGAGGGGGAGCACAAACATCTTAAGAGGAGCACGACAATGGTTGGTATTGTTGCTTAATATTGGTTCTTTTATTGGCTATGAGTGCTAGTGGCTTGGTTGACATACTCACATAAAAAGGGGGAGATTGTTGAGACCAGTTTTGTTAAAGCACGATTTTGAGGTTGAACACAAAGTTGCTAATCGACACACACTTAAGCGAGTTCGCGGGAACGTTTCTTCTTGTGATGACGTGGCGATTTTTATAGTTGCAAGCTGAAGATAACACAACAAAATAAGGAAATTACGTCAAGGAGTTTGAAGATAAAGATAAATCAGGTGGATATGAGTTTATCTCAAATACAACTAGGATTAGGAACTCTATGAACAATATAAAGAGTTTAAGAAGTTGTTTTGTGTTTTCTAAGCTTTGAGAGATTTAAAACGTGTCTGCAAAGTCTGTGAGATAGAGAGATAGAACGTGAGAGTTATTTAGATTGATTATTTAGAAGATTAGAGATTGGTCAGTGACGATTCACGTGTGTGTGTGAAGGCGTGTAATTCTGATTAAACAGAAACATGTGTTCTTGTTTAAGAGATTTCTAATAAAACAATCTTGTTTGGAAGAAGTAAGGTGTTCTTTGATATACATCCTTGTTCTAGGTTTCTACAGTATGTCTATACGCTGGAGCTGCTGGCCAGGTCCGATTGGCATAAATTATATTATCATTGGCGAAAAGAAGATGGTTGGTTGGGGAACAGCTATGTTCAACCTTTATGACTAGAAGTGTGCTGAGAACTTGTGTTTGATTACATAAACGTGATGGCATTTTTGCAGGATTGGTCCGTAACTTTTACAATTAAAAATATTTATCCCAAAACGTAAGTAGGAACTAACTACGTGGTGGTAGGCCAGAGGCATTTGAGGGAAAATTTAATTTGATAAGCCTGAGGTTCGAACTCCGCTGGCTACGTGTATATGGGTTAGTGTTTTCTGTCCATTTGAATGCACAAAAGATGATCCATCGGTAAGATGTACCCCCACTTAGAGGTTAGGTTTATATCTTTAATATAATCGGGTTTAACCCTTTAGTTTACACAAAAACGTTAGTAGGAACTGAACTCTACACATGATAGTCGAGAAAACCGCCCAACAACTATACCACACACACCTTTCTGATATTTTGGCACGGTTAATCTTATAGATAAATCTGGCGCCTAAAGCAACAGCTATGTTCCACCTTTACGATTAATTTTTGGAAAGGTTTATGTAATCAAACACAAGTTATATACGATTAATTTTTGGAAGTGTTTATGTAATCAAACACAAGTTATGTATGATTAATTTTTCGAACTGTTTATGTAATCAAACACGTACCTTTCAAATATTTAGCATATGTTATGTACAATTAATTTTTGGAAGTGTTTCTAAAATTGCACAAAGCCTTCTCTAATGATTTCTAAGATTTAAGATTTTGATGTGTGGTGTTTTTCAGTTTTGTGCTTTTGGTTCTTGTCGCATATTAAGTTGTGGTTTTACGCATGGCTTTGGTATGGGGGCCGTTTGGGCTTTGAATCTTTATGTGCAGTTCAGTATTCAGTTCTAGAAGTTTAAGATTTGTTTGGGTATATAGAAAATTCGGTTCGATTTTAGTTCAATTATAGCTTTTAGTTAACTTGGATTTACTAGTTAGAAAATTTGAAGTTTTTCAGATTAAATATCAAATTTTACTGGTTTTGAGTTTAAAATTTTTGGATAATTATAAATATCTTGAATAAAAAATATCTTAGTAATTCAGGTTTTTGGATATTTTGTTTATTAATAATATTATTAATTATTTGATTAATTTAAAACTAAATATAATTAATATTTATAAGTATATAAAATATATTACAAAAATTCAGGTATCTATTTCTCGGTTCGATTTTTTTGGTTCTAAACACATATGATTCAGTTCGGTTCTTTGGTTCGAGATAAATGTGCTCATGCCTATTCATATTATCCATTTTTTTACGTAGGTTTAATAAAAAGGACACAAATTATATACGAGTCTGACTAATTTTTATAGTTGAACTTGGATGTAAATTCCACATCAATTTGAATTGTATAAAACATGATTTCAAAATATTGGGAGAACGAAAAAAAAAGGCTGTAGCATTCAATATGTAAAACTATTTAACTAACTCCAGATGTTGCTAAGAAACAAAAGAATGATCAGCTAAGAATTATCGTTCTCAGATGACAAAATCTGCTTTAGAGAGTTCCGACACACCGGACAAGTCCCGTTTAGTTTCAGCCACACGTCTATACAATCTGCATGAAAACAATGTTGGCATGGTGGTATTGTCTTAAGTGTTTCCTTTGGTTCGTACTCTGATAGACAAATGGAACATGTTGCATCGTCTATTTTGGGTAGCCTTTTGCTCTCTCCCAATACTATTTTGGGGTATGACTCTATAGTCGGCCCATCTAGGCCCGTTATCATGATACTGGACTGTAAAGAATGGGCTTGCGTGTTATTGTTCTCTGAGTGTGGAACGAGATGACGTCTTTTGATGCATGAGTTGATTTTGCTGTAAACGAAACAGAAAAGACCGAAGATGATCAAAGTTCCTGGGATTCCGGCACCGATGGCTATCGCATAACGAGCTTTTATCGGGATGGCTGAAAATTATTTAAAAAACAATTATTAGAGGAAAATAAAACAAATAATAAGATAGGATATAATTATTATATATTGGCTCAGCTTTTTTATTTTCTAATTTGGTTATCTGACTACATTTTTCAAATTCAGTTTTTGTTGTTATCTGTAATTTATTTTCACAAAATAAAACTGAGCATACGCATCTATATTCTTGGGCAAAAAATAAATATGCGTATACCTTGTTTATACAAACAAGACAAACAACTAAGGATTTTTTTATATATTAAACTGATAGTAAAACTATATGTGATTATTGCTTAGGGCAGCAGTTACCAAAATTATTTTTTGGATGACTTCATACTGTTTTTTGGTTTGTTTGTTTTGTTTAGTTTGGGATATAGTTCGTGATCAGTAATCATTCATTTGATACTTAATTACAGCTTAAACCAGCAACTTTACTGGTGTAATGGAAGGATTGGACCGACTATGATTGATTACTTTTTATGAAAATAAAAATTATTATGTGTATTAAAAAGATCATAAAAGAACAAATTAATTGGTAGTAGAGAAGACTCTTAGTAAATGGGCAACAATTGAATGAGTTGACTAAAATTAAGTAGGCCATAAAGTGGGAGAGAAGTCAAACGCATCGGAGCTTTCATTATTATGGCAACGACCTTGTGAGCACTTAAGGCAAGATTAATGGAGGTTCTTAGTGGGTGGGGTTTACCAAAACTCTTAAAAACCACTTTATAAATTTTTTAATTAAAATATATTTTTAAGAGCATCTTCAATAGACTTTTATCTTCTCATTTTTTGAAGTTTTTTACTCTCCAACAGACCTTTATCCCCTCAAATTTTAAGGGGGTGAACAGTACACCCTCAAATTTGAGAGGCACTATAGCGCCCCTTAAAACACTATTTACTTTTCACTTTAGTCCTTCTATTTATATATGTTTAGTGATTGTGTACTTATTATTTTTTATTTGGCATTTTACTATTTTAATTATATTGTCACTTCAATATTATAACTGTGATATTATAAAATTATTTTAAATAATATTAATATGTTAATAAATATTGTATACCAATATATACTAATATTAATATAAGTATAATTTAAATATATTATTTCACACAGTATATTTCCAAAATTTAACACAAATACAAAATTATAATACAATCATAATATTTTACATCAAAATAAAAGTTTCATAAACTGAAATATTACACAAAAAAATATATCTTACAATACTAATATTCAAGTAAATCTATAAGCTGAAATATTACACATTGAAATGCTTTGATTGAGCATATATGGGAGCATTACGGAAGCAATCATATTGATTAGTGTTGTATTTCATATATATATTGTAATTTGAATTGTTTGTGTTTTATTATTATATGTAATTTTATGTTTTCTATCTTTTATTATAAATAATTTGATGTTACATTTAAATATGTCTACTAATTATGTCAATATTATATATTAATGTGTGCTTATTGTTTATTTATTAAATTTTAATGATTACAATTAACTATTAAGTAAATTGAGGACTAAAGTGTAAAATATAAGTTTTTAAGAGAAAAAATTTGAGAATTACCGTTGGAGAACACTCCCTCTATCCCTTTATTTTGAGGGTGGACCCCATAAAAAATGAGGAGGCTTGTTGGAGATGCTCTAAAAGGGTTTTTTTACTGTTCGCGGACCTCACTGACACATGACGGTCCGCGGTTGATTTTTTTTTATTTTTTTTTTAAGAAAAAAGAAAAAAAAAAATAAGAACCCCCTAGAAGTTCTTACGATTAAACATGGTCTTACTCTCCCAACTTCTCATTCTTCGCAGTGTTCAATATAATCAATTGTATTATTCGTATATAATATTTTATTATTGTTGTAGTACAAATAAGAAAAGAAATACAGTATCAATTACCATTCCATCTTTTATACTAGTACACAAAATTTTAAGTTTATATAGTATAAGTTTAAATAGTCTTCAAACTTTGAGGAAAAACAAAAACGCTTTTGATGTGCCTTTCACGTTCACTAGACAAGCTGGTCATCTTAGTAACTATTCGTTATATTATCTTTGTTCCTACAAGTTTCGGCATTTTTCTTTTTCGTCGTCGAATGTTTTCGCGTTTACTTTTCTTTTATCGTAGGTTTTTAACTATTTTTTAGGACAAATCTCTCAAATAGTTTTTTTTTGAAGTTTTTGTCACAAAAATAGAATTTGAGAGAAAAAATAACCAAAATAGCATTTTTTTTATTTTAAAAATTTTAATATTTTTTAAATTTATAAATTTTAAACCTCAACTCCAAAACCCCCACCCCATAACTCTAAACCCTAAATTTAGATTAGTTAACCCAAGGGTATAAATATATATTTACATCTTTTAATAAAATTTATTTTGGTTATTTTTCTTTTTAAGTGCTATTTTTAGGACAAAAAAATTTTAAAATCTATTCTAGTCTTTATCTCTACTTTTTGTGCTAGGTTTCTTTGTAGAAAATGGATATGCATATGTTCATATATATATGATAATAATAATTATCATTTTACATATTGATTCGTTAGTCTCAAGACATCGTGTTGAATCGTCTGATGTGGTTTTCGGATTTAAACAATTAGAACGGACAACGTATTTGGTTGTAAACTTGTCAATCTTTCAAATTTGTATATATTCCATAATTCTATACACTCACTGACACAAGCACATGACTCATTCAACAACAAAATCGTCATGGTCTATGTCACCTTTTATATAATCCAATAGTCGTAGTAGTTGTATTTTTTGACTTTATATGGATTAAATTTATCCTAAACTTTTAAAATCAAGACCGAAAACAGACAAGTAATGCTCATTTTAATATTTCAAGAATTAAAATAAGAGTTTTTTTTAAACGAAAGATAATAATTTTGACTAAAAAAAAGAAATTAATTTACCTGGTTTATGAGCATCGGAGCAAATGGTTTCACGAGAAGAATTACTCTTAATCCCACACTTACCACCTCTAATCTCACACCGACCACATCTCGGAACCCTCCACGTGAGCCAGAGGTTATCACTCAACTCAGAATACGACACGGCCTGCTCATAAAACGGCCAACGAACCGGGACCTCAACGGTTTTCATTTCCTCGCATGATTGAGACAGCAGGTAGTTCACCACTCTAGGCGAAGCAGTAGCAAACACCGTGCTGTTTTTATCGCTCAAACACGTTATCGGATTTAACGGCCTGAAACGGAGATACTCCGACGTCGGACATTTAAAGAACGTGAACTGACGTGCGTAAACGCCGGCAAACGGCGTCGCGGAGAGGTTTAACGTCAAGATCCGCTTAGGAAGGCAGCTATGTGGGTCGTTGATCCAAATCTCTTGAGCTGCGTAATCTATCATCTCGACGGTGAAGTCACCGGAAAAAGGCAGTGTTATGGTTGTTCGGTTAACGCCGTTACTACCACACGTTAGGTCGAACCCTTTGTCGTAACCGCAAGATTGTAACTGGTGGGATTTTAAACGGAAAGGAAAATGGATAATTGGATCGCCGCGGCGACAAACGGCGTTAGTGCATGCGGCGGTGATCGTCGTCGGGATTAGGAGAGAGAGAAACAAGAGAGAGAATGATAATGTTTTTGTAAAATTCATTTTTTTTTTGTTTGTTTGAAGGAGTTGGTTTGGTGTTGGGAGGAGCTTAAAGCAGTAGCCAAATCCTTTTTGTAATTGACAATGGACCCATAATGTTACGTAATCATTTTTATTTTCTTCCACGTAACCATTTTAATACTATAATTATATTGTTACAAAAAAAAAATACTATAATTATATTTAGTATTTAGTTGTATAAATCAAGCAAAAATTTAAGATTTTGAAAAGTTACATTACTATCAAAGACAAATTCTGTATACTATAATTAAGTAATTATGTTGATTATATATTTATTAAAAAGAGAAAAGGTACTCTGCTTAATTCTTACCATAACATTTCATATTCTTATGGTTTTCCAAAAGAGAATTATCTAAAATAGCACTTTTAAAATTTTTGTAACCAAAATATCTCTAAAAATGATTGAAATAGTCATGTCATTTTTTTTTGAAAATTTTAATTTTTTTTTTAATTTTAAACATCACCTCTGAAATTTCATATCATAGCTCTAAACTCTAAGTCTAAATTAGTTAATCCTATTAACTTTTAATAAAACCTATTTTAATTATTTTTTTTGTTAAAAATTAATTATTGTGACAAAAAAATTTTAAAAGTTATCCTAAAATATTTATATTTCTATTTCGGAAACCAAATAAATAATTAAACTTCATTGTCTAAAATTCTCAAACACAGCCTTTACCTATGTAATATGTATAGAATGTCTGTGAGTCATAAAAACGATTTCGAGTATATTCATGTTAATGGCAAGATAAAAAGAATTGGTTTTTAAAGAAGGAAAATAATAAAAATAAGATTAACACTTTGGTGACTAAAATCAACTCCATCGTTCCACTATCTCAAATGGAGTTCTAAGTAAAATAGAATTATATTTTAACAAGATTCATTTCTTTAATTAATTTTAGTGTGTTAAAGAAAAGTTGAGTGATTTCCCAAGTGACAAGTGTTACTACAATTTCTAAAAGTTTAGCAATTCTCTTTCAAAAGTCAACTTTTTCCATACAAGCAAGAGTGTGTGACTATGACCAAAATTCTAAAGGCTTTCTAGTGGCATCGCAAATGGGCAGATAATGTTACGACATTGGACTTTTAAATAGTTATTAATTGAGTCATTAAGAAAGTTTCAACAATTAACGAAAAGTCAAATCAAGAATTATTGTTAATGAACTGAACCCCATAATGATATTGGACCTCTTCTCCATCAGTAAGTCTTTCCAGTGAATCAAGAGGAAGAACAATATGCTCTATTGTCTTTCCCCAAATTTTGTTCGATGGTTTGAGCTTCTTCTGAAGAACTTGTGGTTTGACAACTTAGAGATATGAATGCTTAAAAGGATTTGTTATCGGTTTTTAACTTTTAACAGTATATTTGAATTTGAGATCTGTCGTCGAGAAAGGTGAGTTTCTACGACCTTCTTGTGACAAAAAGATGAAGTAAGGCAATGAAAAGTAAATATCTTCGATTATCTTGGAAGATCACTAGTTTACAAAAAAATTGATATGTAGAAATATTACTCCATTTGTTTCATATTACGTGTCATTTTATCTTCTTAGACATATATGAAGAAAATAATTAATTTACATATTTTCTATATAAAAACACAATTACCTATACAATTAACCATATTTCAACCAATAGAAAAATAAATTTCAGTATAAAATTAATAAATTTTGCATCAAAAGTCGAAAACGACATTTATTTTGTACAAAAAAATTCTCTACAACAACACTTAATATGAAACGGATGGAGTAATACATAGACTAAAAACTATATAAATTAATATTCAGATAAATTAAAAAAATACAATAAACTAATAAATTTTATCAGTCCCAAGTTGGATCAGTGTAAAACATAACACAATTCAATAAGATAATAATTTTAAATAAATATTATGTAAATATATGGTTACAATATAAACATAATTAATAAGTATTGTGTATAATTACAAATAATAAGTGTATATAGTTTAATTTGTATTCATAGTGAAGCCTATTTTTAGATATTCTTTATGTTTCTAATACATTAATGTTATTTTGTCATTTTACAATTATAATAAATTTATATTTATGATACATAGTTTGTATGTACCAAATAATCAAATAAGAACAATTTAAATTTTGTATCTATAAAATTTAGTTAATACATATATCGTAAAATCAAATATTCTTTTATATTTACATTAAAATAAAAAAAAATCTATAAAAATAAAAATTCTATAAACTAATAACTCTATAAAATATCAAAGTTCTAATATTATTAATTTATAAAGTTCTCCCTGTATATAGACATGCAGTCTTAGATAGGCAGTCTTGCAAATCACCGTTGCAATTGACACGAATAATAGTTTTTGTCTACATGTATGAAAACATTTTCATAGTCTTTAAACACAAACGGTAAGTTTTATCACGTTCACTTTTACAGTCAGCAATTTGTTTTAATGGTTAAGAGTATGAGTTCATTTAATAAAATGCATATACATATGTATTGTCATATACCACCTTCGTTCAAAAATAATGTATGTTTTGAAATTTTCATACATATAACTTTATAAATGTATTATCTTTTATGATTAGCTATTCGTCATAACTTCTAACCAATCAAATTCATTAAACAAATTAATGTCTTGTTTATAATTTATCATTATTATATAAATGTGAAATACGTATTTTTTAGAAACAACTTTTTTAAAACATAAATTATATTGAAACAGAGGATATAGAGTATAAAATTATACAAACACACACAAACGTCGGTAACGCCGGTTTCCAAAGGCAGTCTTTTGAATATAACCATGTTAAAACATGATATGACATATGAAAAGACCAAGAAATTGCATAGATTATAGAAATGCTTTCAAGTTCAATTTTTTTTTTGTTTTGTATCTGTAAATTAACCTGAGAGAGTTTGCTACTCGAATATCCAACCAACCTTGAGAACTTTCGTTCATAAACAAAATTCAGATCATTCGGATCAACAAAACCAACATAATGCATCTACAAAATGAATACACAATAAATCATATATAATTTCATATAGATATATAATGAGCAATGAAGTATTTAATACATTTGGCATGTTTTTTTTATGAACGTTGCGTTCAGCATCAACATCAGAAAACCACATTATCACGAAACCAATGTTGACGGAACAGAAGATTAATGTAGTCGCTACTCAAATTTCGGAAAAACAAATACAAGACGTAGCTGCCGCTAAATTTTCCAGCATCCATTTCACACTTTGCTGCTTGCCGTTCGACTGAAAATAAAGTTGACATCGTTTCATGGATGTTGTGTCCGCCATAGTTGCTAAGTGTACTTTTTTCTGACGCTGACGTTGGTTGCGGTGTTCATGAAAAACAAACAGGCTATTATATAGATTTTTTTTAATTGATCATCTATTTTGATAGTGATGATTCAACTTTGAGAAACTCGAATAAGCGAAGGAAAAAATGAATAGTGAAAGAAGAGCTAAAGCTAAATAGTTTCACTTGTTGTTCATATCCATCTTTTGAAATGCACCTACCAAAATCAACATGGATGCTAACCAACTTAGCTGATTTTCTTCCAGATCTAACGGTAGCATGCACATTTAAGTTAAAATGATAAATATCAATGTTTTTTGTTTTATTTTCAATACAAAGTAAAGAGCATGTTAAGGTTCTAGAAGGTCTAGAACCGACATACATTGGAGAATATATAAGAATAAAATATTATGTTGTTGAGTTAAACTGAGATAAGTATGAGTAGATATGAAATATATCTCTATCATGATGTATATATAAGCCTTTTACGTAAGTCATGTGAATAACAAGTATTCTTCTCATATTTCTCTTGCCTTTCATGGTATCAGAACCAACCAAAGTTGAGTAAGTTGGTTGTGAGTTCTTGACGAGAGAAAACATGAGTGATGTAAAAGGAATCGTGAGTTCATTAAGTGTAGCGGTTGAAGGCAAAATGTCGCCTTATTACTTGGCTCCATCATACAACCCTGGTACGTCGATCACGCATGTGACCTTGAGTGGAGAAAACTATGCAGAGTGGACATCGGAACTGGAGAACGCCATACGTGCTAAGCGAAAGATTGGATTTTTGAATGGGAGTTTGAAGATCCCAGATGAGAAGGAGTAGCCACTGGAAACAGAGATGTGGAGGACAACTAACTCCATGATTGTAGGATGGATCAGGGCTTTGATCTCACCAGTGATCCGATCAACTATACCTTTTTCTACAAGATGTGGACTCAAAAGCGCTTCTCGATGGGAAGTGTCGTGCGTGTGCATCAGCTCAAAGTAGAGCTAGATTCGTGTAAACAAGATGGATCCTGCGTTATGGATTATTTTGGGAGATTATCTCAAAAGTGGGAAAAGATGCTCAATCGCAAACCAATACCGAAGTTTACTTGTGATGCAGCTGAGATCTATCCAAAAGAGTATGAAGAAGATAAGGTTCATCAATTCCTTATGGGTTTGGATGAAGCAAGATTTAGAAATGTATTCACAAACAACATTGGAATGGAAACATTGCCGGATCTAAACTCAGTTTATCAAAGAGTGGTGCGAGAAGAAGAGGTTGGGAGCTTCACGTCTTGAGTATAAATAAGCACTGAGTTTGCTCTAGAGAGTGTCCAACGAGAAGTAGAGGATACCACAATGGGAGGTATGATGGCAACAAGGGCATGAAGCCGTGGGTCAGTGGTGTGTAACAATGTGGTAGGGCTGGACACGAAAAGAAAAAGTTTTGGCAGATTATTTGGTTCCCTGAGTAGTTCACTGAACGAAATCAATCGAGTAGAAGAGGAAGCAGAGGCACAAAACATGGAAGATCAAACTCCACCCGAGCCAACGTAGTGAAAGTTCAAGGTGGTTCGACTAGAAGTTCATCTGGGAATCAAGGGCCGTCAGTTCCTCAGATAACTGCAGAGCAATGGGCGTCCCTGAAAACACTGATAGAGTATCAAAAGCCTTCTCCAAATTATGATTGGTTAAACGGTATGGTACAAGTTGATGAGGTTATTATTGACAATGGAGCATCACATCATATGACAGGGGATGTAATGTTGCTTGTTGATGTTTGTAGCATCATTCCATGTTCGGTGAGCTTTGCAGATGGTAGCCATGTAATGGCTACTAAGAGTGGTAGTTTACACATGTTTCCGAAGTTGACGTTGGAGAATGTTCTATTTGTTCCTAATCTAAATTGTACTATGTTATCAGGGGTAAAATTACTTTAACAGATTGCTTTTTTTTGCAGTATTCACAGATATGTTGTGTATTTCTCAGGACTGTTTTACGAGAACTCTGATTGGAAACGGTAAAGTCAAAGATGGTGTTAATGTTTATCGGGATGTAACAATAACAAGAGGTCACAAAGTTAAGGCTTCTGAAGATCAAACTGTGTGGCATCATCGTCTAGGACATCCTGGTTATGGTATTTTGAGTTTTTTTACCATTTGTTTATGGTGTCAAATACCTCCCAAACAAGTTTGGTGGATGCAATATTTGTTTTCAGTCTAAACAAATAAGAGAAGTGTTTTCTGAAAGTCTTAAAAAAGTTTAGCTCTATTTTATTTGATTTATCTTGATCTTTTGGGCCCCTATCGTATACTTTCTTCATGTGAGGCGGTGTACTTTCTCACCATTGTAGATGATTTTTCTAGAGCTGTATGGATACATATTTTGCTCGAGAAAAGCCAAGTGAAAAGTGTCATGCCGAATTTGTCAATCTCACACATCGACAGTTTTGTAAAATGGTCAATACAGTTAGGAGTGATAATGAGACAGAGTTTATGTGCTTATCAAGCTACTTCGTAGAGAAAGGAATAATGCATCAAACGTCTTGCGTGAGCACTCCACAACAGAATGGTTGTGTGGAGAGGAAGCATCGCCATATTTTGAATATCGCATGCTCGATACTCTTTCAGGCCAATCTTCTTGTTCGGTTTTGGGGAGAGAGTGTCTTAGCAGTGGCTCATCTTATAAACATGACCCCGACGAAGGTGCTTAATGGAAAGACACTATATGAATATTTGTATGAAAAGCCATCATCATACGATGATATCAAGACTTTTAGATGCTTGTGTTTTGTGCATCAATCAAGAAGTGATAAAGATACATTTGGAATGCGCAGTAAAAGATGTGTGTTTTGTTGGTTATCCCTTTGGGAAGAAGGGGTGGAAGTTGTACGGTATGGAGAGGAACCAGTTCTTGGTGTCTAGAGACGTGGTGTTTGATGAGACATCTTACCTTTATGCTGAAAATATGGAGGTGGAAGTCAGGTAATCTCACCTTAGTGAGCTTTGCAGAGCACGACGAAATACTACAGACTGAGATGATGGTAGACAGGGGGATAAGTGACTTACTAAATGGAGCAGAGAACGGAAACAGAGGAGGCGAGAGTGCATGATGAAATAACACCAGTTGCTGAAAAAGCTGTGACAGAAGAGCCCCTTGGACGTGGTCATAGGAAAACATCTCTGTCGGTAGAGCTTCGAGATTATGTCGTGTATAATGCTCAAATATGTCCTGATAAACATGACACCATTACCAGCTTGCAATTAGATGTCTCCTTGACGGTTCCACGTAAATCACAAGTGTTGTATCCCATTACGGATTATGTTACTGAAGTTCATTTTTTAAAGCATCATCAAGCCTTTCTTGCGGCTGTGAGTGCTGGAGTAATACCTAAAACTACAAAGAAGTATTTTCAGATGAGAGATTGAACAATGCAGTGAAAGGTGAAGTTAATGCCCTTGAGCTGAATCGTACATGGGATGTGGTGAATTTGACTGAAGGAAAGAAAGCGATCAGAAGTAAATGGCTATTTACTATCAAATATAATACATATGAAACGATAGAGAGATACAAAGCGAGGCTGGTATGTTGTGGAAACCATCAGACTGAAGGTGAAGATTATGAAGAAACCTTTGCACCAGTGGCAAAAATGGATACCGTACGAACACTCTTAAAGGTTGCATTGGCAAAGAACTGGAAAGTACACCAGATGAATGCCAATAATGCCTTTCTTCATGGAGAATTGGAAGAAGAGGTGTACATGAGATTGCCAACGGATTTTCAATCTAAAGATCCAACAAAATGTGTCGATTGAGAAAATCATTATATGGTATGAAACAGGCCCCAAGGTGCTGGTTTGAGAAGTTAACAAAAGCCCTGAAGAGTTTTGGGTTCATACAATCCTATGAAGATTACTTACTGTTCAATTATGTGAAGAAAGGAAGGTGTGTGCAAGTTCTCATCTATGTAGATGATCTCATTGTAGCAAGGCATGATCTCGAGATGATAAAGAAGTTCAAGAAATGCATGAGTAAATGTTTACTCATGAATGTTCTTGGAAAAGTGAAGTACTTTCTTGGCATAAAGATTGCCAACGGTCCACTGAGAATATTTCTGTCACAGAGAAAATACGCATTAGACATTGTCAATGAGATAGGGATACTGGCAAGTAAACTTGTGTCTACACCAATAGAGGTCAACCACAATCTTCGTCGTGATAAGAGTTCATTTTATAAGGATCTAGTGCGCTTTAAAAGAATACTAGGACGACTTGTGTACCTGACCATAACACCCCCAAACCTGAGTTATTCAGTTCATGTTTTGTCTCATGTGATGCATAAGCTGAGGGAAGCACACCGGGATGCTGCGATGAGAGTTTTCAAATATATAAAGGGGTGTCCAGGTCAAGGTATCATGCTAAATTCCAATAGTGACCTGCAAATTCAAGCTTTCTGTGACTCAGACTAGGCTTCTTGCCCGCCTACCAAACAATCACTTTCAGCTTATATGGTGACGTTGGGAAACACCGACTGCTTGGAAGATAAAGAAGCAAGACAGTGTGTCACATTCGTCAGCTGAAGCTGAATAGTGGACCAATGTCAAATGTATTAAAGGAACTTAAATGGTTGAAGAGGTTGTTGGTAGATCTTGGAGTACGACATGAATCACCAATGAACTTGTATTGTGATAGCAAATCAGCTATCTACATTGCTAAGAATCTTGTTTTTCACGAGCGGAAAAACACATAGAATCTGATTGCCAAAGTGTGAGAAATGCAGTTCAAACTAAGCTTATAGCAACAAGATACGTTCGGACACATGTGCAGTTAGCAGATATTTTAACAAAGGCTTCAGGGAGTTTTGAGTTTTATTACTTGTTTTCCAAGTTTGGAATGTCCATTTACACATTCCAACTTAAAGAGGAGTGTTAAGGTTCTAAAAGATCTAAAACCGACATACCCGTTCGGAGAATATATAGGAAGAAAATATTATATTGTTGAGTTAGATTGAGATAAATATGAGCAGATGTGTAATTTATCACTATCGTGATATATATAAGCCTTGTACGTACGTCATGTGAATAATAAGTATTTTTCTCATATTTCTCTTGTCTTTCAGAACGAATAATGAAAATTATCATAAGACTGTGTATGCATTATAACTTTTGTTTAACATTTCTGTTTCGTGTTTCCCGTCCGATATAAAACAATACAATTAACTTATGTAATGTTGTCATATTGTGACGTTGTTATATGCTTCAAGCACTTGTAAACGGGAAAAGCATGTTTACATTTAATAATTGTGGTTTAGTTAATGCATATGCTTTTACATTCAAATATTTTTAGTACGCATCAGTGCACTCGTGTATAGGAGCAAGGCGTGTGACCGTCCATGACCCAACAATTAGAATCACCCAATATTTTATATATTTAGGAAAAAATACAATTTAAAAAAAAACTTACAAAATTCACGTTGCTTTAGGTTACAAAAAACCAACACAAAACTCCCAATAGTCGTGTCGTGGGCCGGCTATGGTATGATTAATTTTTATTTTGTTTGTATTTATTTTGCATCCAAAAATCAACCTCGACATCCAATCTACTTTGTCAAAACGAACATTAATATTTGGATGACCGTCTTTGAATAACCCTACCTTAATGGCAACATGCACAAAATATGGAAATGAAAATGCCATTTGATTGAAAAACAAAAGCATAATACATTGTTCCAACTACAAAATGAAAGAATGTTGACTAACAAACTGCTCTCTGATATTGGGGACCCCAAGCAAAAATAAGTGTTCCTTATTATAGTTATTGGATTTTGAAAAAAAAATAAAGAGAAAAAATGGTGTAGAGAGACGTTTCAAATCTCTACTAAACATTATTTGTATATGGATAAATTGCTAAAAAATACAACAAATTAAGTATCACTTTTTTAAAATGTTTTCAATCAAAAATATATTAACATTTGAATTTACATTTTAGTGATTATTGTTTAGGGTTTACTGTTAAAGAGGTGAGGTTGAGTTTCTAAATTTTCTATAAATGTTTAGAAAAATTAATTAAGTCTATTTTTACAATATATTTATGTTATTTTTGAAATAGTTATTTATTAATGATAAATTTAAAAAATAATATTAAATTTATGGTAGAACCGAAATTTTCCTTTGGATATGTTATTAACCGATTCAAATCTTGCTTCTGGTCATGACTATTTGTTGTATGGGTTTCTCACGGCCTGGCTTAACCCATTCGTCTATTTTAATGATTAATAATTGTCAACCTTAAACCTTTAAACGTGGGCTAAATGAGTTGAGAACTACCACCAACCTCGTTTCCGTCCATAAAGTTGCAGTATGAGCATTAAACGTGGACTAAATGAGTTGAGAGCTACCACCAACCTCGGCAATGATAGTAGCAACATTAAGTAAGAAGCCTAAATACTTATATATAACATTAATAGATAAAAATAAATAAAATATAATTAAAAAAAACCTCCCATAAGAAACTCCAACCATAACACCACAAAATTTGGTGTTGAAATAGTACCAAATTTGATATTTCTGGAAATGTTCCAGAAAGTTATTAAACTTCTCTCATAGATTTTGTTTGTTTGTATTTGAAATTTTGGTTTTTCATTATTTTACAAACTGAAAAAATTGATTTACCAGAACTTTCAAGAACGATATTTGGGTATCATAATGATAACTTGAAATTGCTTTATTCTCTAAATAGCGATCTACATTTTGATGAATGGAGGATCTCAAGAACTCCTCAAGGTTGGCAGTGTTCAGGAAGTTCAAGGAGTTAAAGTTTTGTTGGGCATCAAGGCTGATTCATTTTATACCATGTTTCCAGCTTGACATCAAAAAGAAGTTAAAGCTTTGGAATTTCATTGGTCCACAACCGGTTAGGTTTTCACTGATAGAGTTTGAATGCCTCACTACTCTGAACTGTGAATATATTTAGAACCTTGAAAATTCGACGATTAAGTTAAGGAAGAGATGACATGGGAGATGAAAGGTATTTGTGTCGAGGCCGGTCCAAGTACTGAACAAATAATAGCAGCATGTGAGATATGCAATAGTGGTATGTGAGATATGCAATAGTGGTCTCGGGAGGATCACATGTGTAATGACCCTGTCTTAGGGTAGTTTGTGGTCGAGAAAACCAAAACCTTGGTTGGGATGGTGTGCATGGTCTAGAAGAAGACCTTTTTGTCGAGAAATAATTCAGATGGCTCGAGTGATTTGGAAGTTGCTCAAGATTCTTTGGGTAATGGTCGAGTCGCGTGAGGGAAAGGTTGAGTAGATGAATGAGGAGGAGCAGCATGTACCAGGGAGTATGAGAATAAAAATAGGAGAATTTTATATGGCTTTTGGAGTCAGAATATGAATTTTGGTCGAAGAAAAATCTAGATGGTTCGAAAGAACAAGAATGGTGCATTCAAGAGTGATTTTCTAACAAGAATATATTCAGTTGAAGATTTGTTGGAGTTGAGGATGTGGCAAAGGATTATTGGTCAAAGAGGAAGAGATGATGAGGCAGATTCTTATTGGTCGAAGAGGAAGTGATGTGACGTGGTTTCAGTGGAGTCAAGTGATGTGGCGTGGTTTTAGTGAGGACATGCAAAGGAAGAGTTTATCGTTCCATGCATTGCTAAATCATACGACATAATCAAAAGAGAGAAGATCAATTTACATCACCTTAAGCGAAAAAAGAACTGTAACGCCCAAATCTAACACGATTAATGGGCATTTCATGTCCGCACTCTCGGTTTGTGGGTCCATTTTGTGTGATAGGAGTTGTGCTAATTTTTCTAAGGCTCGAATGTCTTGTTTACTGTATCTCCAATCATCATATGACCTTTACCTGTGTTTTGGTCTCACTCGCACGATATCGCAAACCACTTTCTGATAGGTCACCCATTTTTCTACTATTCCAGTTAAAGCACACTTAACTCTGGAGTTCTAAATGGATTTGTGCCCGAAAAGGTAAACGCACTTTGGTAAAAAAAATAGCCAAATCAATTCTATTAAGTCTTTCATCATATACCAGAAACTGGGAAATTACAATTCACCCCTACTCAAAGAGCGCAACTTCCTCGTTGCGCACCACGACAAGTCTCAAGACGCCTCTTAGGTCAAAACCGAAATGGCTAACTAGCTATGATAGAGCTTGAAACCCCCCGACCGCCCACAACTAATGAGTCTCCTACGCCCGCTCACTCAACCCGAGGGCCTCATTCAGTGTGATGGACGGTGCATTAATTTTTCAGAGGCTCGAAAGTTTTGCTTACTGACCCTGCAATCATCACATGACCTTTCCGTGTGCTTTAGCCTCACTCACACGGTATAGCGAATCTCTTCATGATAGGTCACCCATCCTTTCACTACTCGAATACAAGCACGGTTAATTCTGGAGTTCTAAATAGATGTGTGCTTGAAAAGATAAATGCATTTTAATGATATAGTTAACTAAATCAAATTTTTAATCCTTTTATTATATACCATAAATCGGATGTTACAATAACATAGGATTATTGTTAACAATTTAGATGTTATGTTAGCAAACATACACAAAAGTTTATTGCCACTTCCAGTCAATCAAATATGGTCCAGCAGAACATTATAAAATAGAGCAGTATCGCTAGCTAGTAGTTCTTACATTCTTTTTTTTCTTCTAAAACTAGTAGGTATGTGTATGTGGAACATAACGAAATAAAATGTTCCTAGTTAAAATTTCTCTAGATATATATACTCAAAGCTAGATACACATGGTAACTGTCGTATATTAGTGAATGATTAAAGACTTTTACACTCAGATGTGAAATTTGAATCCCAGATAACACAATTTATAATAATGTAATTGTGTTACTCAATGTTAAAAAAAAATGAATATGGTAACTATAATGGTCATTTTATAGTCTTAAACTATATTATTTCTTCGGCTTCACGAAAATGTTGTTTTGATATTTTTTAATTTTCACAAATTTTAAGTAAAGTTACATATATAAATTTTGAAACAGTGTCTCTTTAACATAATTTTTTTTTGTGAATAATATAATTTGTAAAGCAAAATGGTGCATCGGCATAATTTTATACTCAATTTTTTTTTTCTGATTAATTTAGAGGTACCCTGAATCTATGGAAGGGTCGAGACTAATTTCTAAGAAGAAGTGAAATCTACGCATGAATCTGTTTTCTGTGTATGAAAATGAGCCCGAAAACATTGATTCATATATATAGGTGTCTAGGAGAAATGTGATTTAATTTCGCCAAACAGATAAACTAAATGTGAAACGTGTTAGCATCCGAGCTCGGTATCTTTACCACTCAAATATTTACTCTCTTGTTTAGATTGAGGTCTTTATATAATTCCTTTATTAACGTTAATTCGATTTAAAATTATCACCACGTTTTTCGAATAACCTAAAACGAATATGATCGTGTATACGCACTATAAAGCTGATCGATTGTGAGATTAAGTGGGTGTTCTGTACTGTACCACTAGCAGACCACTTGGTCCGCCATTGTTGAAACAGCTCATGAGCCGCTTTCATGTTCCTTACAGCCATAACATGAGCACGAGCCTCCGCAAGCTGCCTGCAAATTCACACAACAATAAGTATATATATTGAAAGATTCACGTTAACAAAAAGGTCAAAAAACAACATCGAAAGCTAAAGGAAATCTCTGTGTTTTGATTCTGAGCCAATGCCACTAGTGGAGCCAGTGACAATATGCAGGTTAAGTGGTTTAACAGAGGAAGAGGGAATGGATTGTGTAAGTGAGAAGCCATGATTCTGTGCAATAAGATCTCTTGCAAAACATTAGCCCATCCTCCCATTCTTCTTTGTCTTCTTCATGTACACCGGTTAAATTATTGTCTGATTGAACATTTTAGTTGTAAGGATATCAATCAGATATTAAAATTTATTTACTAAACGTAGAACACACATTGAAGTGAATGCTATATTGTGGTTTCATTGTCTAAGTAACTTTGGTGTTATCATATATACCATGTGTATTCAATGACAGCATAATATTTTGTGAGTTTGTGAATCCTATCTTTATGAAACTCATCTTCTACCAGTTTAGGGTTTGTCGTCTTGAATGAAGGCTTAAAAACTACTCTTTCCGTTTCATATTAAATGTTGTTATAAAGAATTTTTTTATTATAAAATAAGTGTCGTTTTCGATTTGTCATGCAAAATTTAGTAAATTTATTTTTCTATTGGTTGAAATATGGTTACATGTATACATAATTATGTTTTTATATAGGAATATGCAAAATTAACTACTATTTTTAATTAGTGTGCAAAAATCTAAAATGACATTTAATATGAAATAGAGGGAGTATATGTTTGAGTAGATTAAGTCCATGCTAGACAGACCAATCTTTAATATAATTTTGTGGTTTCAAGAACCACCATTTTCACTAACACAATCACCAAAACCATCTACTCTTTATCAATTCCTTGAATCAACTACAACCAACATTTGCTTCGTAGCTGAAGAGAATATATTCTGCAGATTATTTAGGCTTAGTGTTTTGCATTGGTATGATCTTGAGGAAGACATGGGACGGAGACAGGTTATGGGACTTCGGGTTGTCTCGGTGGCGAATCCGTACGGAGGAAGAAGGTTAACAGTTTGGTGGGTAAAAGAAGCTGTTAGTCAGATTGTGATTCGTTGTGTTGAGAATGGTCCAACATCTTGGACCGCAGTAAAACTGGTGGACCCATTTCCCTTTTGTCTTCTGCCATTGTCATGTATTGTTCTAGTCTGATGTGTGTGTTTTTTTGTTTTTTTGTTTTGTTTTGAGTAATAATGTATTGCAAATATGTTCTAGAAGTTAAGACTTTGCTTGTATCTCTCTCTAAGCAAAGCTAGCCTTCTTCTAAACTTAAACTTCTCATCTTTCATCTCCATTTTCTCCAATAAATGCACTATCTTCTGGAGAGTAATAATGAGCTCTTCTGCTGATGAACCAAACTCTTTCTCTTGTATCATCAACACTCTTTTCAGCAAACTCAGTACTTCTCCATCATCTCTTCCTAATCTCACCTGGATCGACACCAAACAGTCCAGCGCTTCACCTGCCAAAGGGTTTGTCCATACAAGTCAGACTGTTGAATCCATCTCATAAACATTGGTGATGATGATGTTATGGAGAGAAGAAAGTGAGTCTATATACCAACAGGGAGAGACTCTTTGCCAAATGCCTTCTCACGTATCCCTAGAACCTTTAACGCTACTTGCTCGGCTTCATCATAGCGGTTTAGCTGCGAAAGTGTGACTGCAAGATTCAACATTGGGAAGGTTATGGACTGATCCTCTGAACAAACTGATTTCTCCATGATGTCCAAACAAGTTCTCAGCAACCGCTCTGCCTCCACATAGTTCTTGGAGCGTGAATAAGATGCTGCAAGGTTCATAAGATGTGTAGCCATGCTTGGATTGTTTTTCCCTTTGTACTTCTCGTTTATTAATAAGCATTCTTCTAGCAGCTCTCGCCCTTCCTTTCCCCTGTGAACATAACTAAGATGATGGAGCAACACAAACAAGTTCCTCAATCAGTGGAAGAAGATTAGATGGAAAAGAAAAACTATACCTTCCAACGAAATGAAGCAGCTCAGCAAGATCTATCCTCATGTTTTCTAAGACAGTGTTGTCTATGGCCATATAATTTGACTCTTTGATGATTCGTAGTGCGTTCTTGTAAAGATCTACCGCTTCATCTGCATCACCTGTTGAGAAAACCCACCTTCTTCAGCAAAAATCTCTAGATTACCACAACAAGAGAGAATGAGGAATGAAATAAATAACGAACCTTTAGTGCACTTTGCATTAGCAAGGGAACACATGGCCATACCAACTCTTCCATCTTTCTCTCCGTATGTCTTCTTGTATATATTTAAAATCCTACAAGAAAGAAAAGACAGATTGACCAAATCGATCGCATAATCTGTAAATAAGAAGTCATTTCCAGTGCTGTACCTGGTAAAAGGAGCTTCTGCTTCATCAGCTTTACCTTCTTTGAGCAAAAGTTTACCGAGTGAAAATAAAGGCACCACTAGATCCTCACTTTCAGAGCCTCTATTCCGTTCCAAGATAGTCACTGTACGCTCGTAAATGCCAATAGCTTTATTTGCTTTTCCATATGAACCATAACTCTTTGCCAACCCAAGTAATGATGTGACAAGTAGAGTATTACAATCACCTAGCAGAGAACGAGAAGTAATGTTGGGTAAGGACAAATGAAGATCGCAAATACACCAAACACAGATCAAGAAAGATCATTACCGTATGTATTCTCTATTATACTAACAGCCCTTTGATAAGCGAGTACAGCGTTTTCAAACATCCCTAATGCTGAATACATACTGCCGACATGCATAAGTACTGAATCCAAAAGAGGTTCCGAGTCTATTAAGTTATCAACAATCTTGCTTATCTGCATTTGTTAACTTCTGTTTTAGTCAAAACAATCCAGTTAAAAGGATATGTGAGATCAAACTCACCATATCAAGCAACGCCGGAACAGGTTTCAAGTCTCCTACAGCCATATAACCTAAGGCAATGATGTCGAGAAGAGCAGCTTGTTGGATACCTTTCAAACCAGAATTAATCTCTTCTTTCACAGCAACATAATTAGCTCGAAGAAGGTCTAGTGCGTCTCTCTCCTTCCCAATTTTAACCATAGCTTTGACTTCATTGAACAACTCTTGGAGCTCCAACTCAAACTCTTTCATCCCGTCGCTACCAGTAGACCTGCTGCATAATACGCAGACAAAGCTCAACTAAGTTCTTATTTTTCTGAGTTAAACAAAAGAACATCAAGTTCTCACCTTTGAACTTGAGAAACACCGGAAGTAGCATGTATCTCCAGCTTCATGGAAGTTGAATCAAGTGGAGTTGATAAGAAATGGTGGGCGGGAATGATGTAGAGTTTAGGTTTGTGTCTCTGATTACGGAAACAAACACACCGCCACGTGGAATCTCTCGAGGAAAGACCGGACTGAGAAGATAACTGTTTCGCCCTGAAACCCAAAAACCGAAGTGCAGCAACAGACAGAAGCTCAGTTTTAACAGAGACATCTAAACTCTCAAGTGTCAATGGATCAAACATAACCGTAGTTTGGTCCGTTTACAACTTGGAAGCGAAGGCAGAGAGAGAAGGAATCATTTACCAGTTGGTGAGCAGAGTGGCTGATGGGAGGATAGAAACTGAAGACACCATTGATGATGAGAAAGAGCAAGCCAGGGAGTGAGAAGCTCTTAGTTCCCTTAAAGATGGAAGTTGTAGCGGCGGTTCCGCCGAGTAGAGAAGAAGAAGATAACGCCGGTGAGATTTATCAATAATGACTGAGATGGCCCACAATGAATAGAATCTTACAAATTAGCTCCAATATTTCTAAATGGTGCAAAATCACCCCATTCGCATGTGTGTGGGGGTGCTAATTAGTTTCACAAATCAAAACTTATTAATTTCCTTTTGATTGTCATACAAATTTCGAATCATGGTTTAAAATGAAACCGGATGTAAAAGACAAATAAAGGAACAATGCATTTCTGCAATTCCAGGGCTACATGAAACAGATTGAAGTAGAAAAACTATCAGAAAAGAGATATCTAGAGGTAGAAGATCTTAGTTAGTGGCCACGGACTTTGACTTTGAGAATCCATTGAACAGTTCCTGGTGGCAAAAGAATAGTCTTGGGGAACTTCAAAGGAACCTCATACTCCCCAAAAGTTGTCAATGGCTCCGTGAGAACCACATTGTCCGGATCAATCTTCACACAGAGCTGCCTCGCCACCTTTACAAAAAAAAAAGCATATATACTCACAAAGGTTTTATTTACAACATAATTTTAAAGATGTTAAAAGAAGGAAGGGAACTGTTTACCTCAGAGACTATCTCTTCCTTTGTCACAGGTGTTTGTACATCCGGTTTGTCCTCTTTTGAGGAGCGGTTTTTGAACTTCTCCTTGTCAATTAACTTCCTCAATACCTGTTAAGCAAAACAAATGGATCTCATAACAGTAAAAAAAATCTGATAGCAAGTTCCTGAGTAGTCTACAAGAAACAAGAATTTTGAGTACTGAGAGTTTAGAGGGTTATGTAAAAAGTACCAAGTTGGCATTGGCTAGGCGCTTAGCTGCCTTTTCAAACTCTTTAGTCTGGACTTCAGAAGACTTATGAACCACCTTAACCTCTTCCTTTTCTTCATAGTTACGCATCTGAACACCGATATTCACATCAAGAAATCAAATAACTAAAGGAAAAAACATCAAACACTTTACCAAAAAACATCTCAGTGCCATAAAACTATCCACGTCAAAAGTATCTGATTTACCCTTAACATCAGTAACTATACATCATCAAGGCACAACAAAGATTCAACAAACAACAAGAGAAGAAAACAGCTACCATGCTACAACTAAGTACCATAACACTATCAAGCCATGTCAAAAGTAACAGCTTTACCCTTCACATCAAGCACACAACCTAGATACAACAAGAGCAGAAAAAAGCTAGCATCCTGCAACTTAGTCGTGTGAGAGAAGAGTTAAGAGCAAAGCTCAGTTAAAGTATGACCTTGCGTTGCTCGCGGATGAGATGAGCATACTTGTCAATGTTGGGGACAGCAAGGAGTTTAGGCATAAGGTGATTCCTGAAGTAACCAGGAGCTACCTTCACCGTCTCACCACCTTTCCCAAGCTTCTCTATGCCCTACAAAGCACCAGATCAGATGAAGAGTAAGCACAACCAAATCAAAAACAACCCACCATCTGATTCAATTCAAATCAAACGAATATACAACAAAAAATTGAACTTTGTTGAAAGAAAAAAAAAAGCAAAACCAAATCAGTAAAGCCCCACCGTGGTGAGAATGACTTCCAATTTTCTGTATCGAACTCCTTGACAGGCGAAAAGGAGAGGATGATGGATCGCATTTTCTGAATTGTAGAAAGCTGTTCCTCTGGACACTACATGCCGAATCACGTTTCGGCTTTGCGCCACATGAGCCATTTGAGATTCAACCAGATTCTCTGCGGCGGAGTACAAGAGATTCAACACTCATACAACGGATATGACAGAGTAAGAGAAGATACGGGAGACTCACCGGTGAAGCCGCGACGGCGGTTCGATACGATTCGGCGGCGTCTCTTTATAAGGAAAGGGGAAACAAACCGCAGACGAGGTTTTAGCAGTGGCAATTTTTGTAAAATAAAGTCAGCTGAAGAGAAACGACAAGGCGTTTAGGGTTAAGGGTTTAAATAGAACGCCTCGATGTTTCTAACAAATACTACAAAGAAACGCCTCGATAATAGCTAAACGTTCTGTACACAACCCAACCATGCATGAACATGAATAGATAGATGCACAAATGAATACCTCGGATTAAACTTTGATGACTTTTATAGGTTAGGTTACAAAACAATGGAACAGACACTAATAAACAATAAAGTTCAAAATGTTTATCTAAACTTTTATTAGATGAAGGAACTCAGCTCCACTGATTGAGAGCTAAACGAAGAAGATGAATACATTTTTATTATCATTTTTCATAAAGTTTGTTACAATATGGTTTTAATATGGTTTTACTATTTATACTAAGCACTAATTATTATTGACACTTAACCAACTCGGTTTAATAACTCGAATAGTCTAATATCCTCCTTCCCTCAAGATGGATTATACAAGTCGTGTAATCACATCTTGGCAGTAAGAGTCTTGAAGAGTCTTGGCTGGACAGTCTTAGTAAAAACATCTGCGAGTAGGTGACTACTCTGCACATGTAAAGTCTTCAGAAAAACACTCTGCAACTTCTTACGAACAATGTGACAATCATTTTCAATGTGTTTTGTTCTCTTGTGATACACGGGATTCGCAGCAATGTGTACCGCAGACTAATTGTCACAGTATAGAGGAGCTATACAGATGGTACACAATGAAGATCAGTAATAAGATTGTGAATCCAAATGAGTTCACAAGTAGCATCAGCCATAGATCTATACTGAGCTTCAGAACTGCTACGAGAGATAGTTGGTTGCTTTTTGGATCTCCAAGATATGAGTGAATCTCCAAGAAACATACAATAACCAGTAACAAATCTTCGCGTATCCGGACAAGCAGACCAATCTGCATCAGAAAAAGCAGTAAGAGCATTGCCAGGTGTAGAAGAATAGAACAAACCTTGATCAGGTGTATTCTTCAAATATCGGAGGACTCGTGTAGCTGCTTGTAAATGTGTATCCCTAGGATGAGACATGTATTGACTTAGCTTGTGGACAGAGTATGTGATATCGGGTCGTGTATGAGTCAAATACAAGAGTCTGCCCGCCAAACGTCTATAAACAGAAGCATCTTCCAACAATATACCCTCTGATTATGATAACTTCAAAGTAGGATCCATAGGAACACTTATTGGTTTACAACCAAGAATACCAACATCATCAAGTATCTCAAGAGTGTATTTCCTCTGATTAATCGATATGCCAGTGTTTTTTCTAGCAATCTCAAAACCACCAAAATATTTAGCTGGACCAATATCTTGAAGTTTAAAAGCAACCTTCAAAACATCTTTAAATTGTGTTATAGCAGCATCATTATTGCCCATTAGCAAGATATCATCCACATAAACAAGGATAGCAATATATGCAGAAGGGTCATGACGAACAAAGAGAGAATGATCAACATGAGTCTGAGAAAACCCTGCACCAGTAATAACAGAAGTGAGTTTATGGTTCCCCTGTCTCGAGGCTTGTTTGAGACCATATAGAGACTTGTGAAGTTTTCATACATCATTCTTGGTAACCATTTTCCTAGTTAATTATGTATAACCAGGTGGCAAGGTTATATAAATCTCTTCTTCCAAAAATTCATTCAAGAAGGCATAACTGATGTAAAGTTGTGTAATAGACCAGTTTAGAAGAGCGACTAACTTCATCAATATGCGAAATGTACCAAGTTTAGCTACTGGTGAGAATGTATCTAAGTACTCAAGACCCTCAAGTTGTGTGTATCCTTTTACAACCACTTGAGATTTGTATCTTTCTACAGTGCCATCATGGTTATACTTGATGGTGTGTACCCATTTACAACCAACAGATCGTTTACCTTCAGGAAGTTCACAAACTGGCTAAGTGCTACTGTCTTCCAAGGAAGTCATTTCAGTCTCATCGACTTTGTAAACTCTACAGACTTGGCAGTATAAGTCGTGGGTAAAGAAGAGGTAGAAATGGATAGAACAAAATGTTTATAGGAAGGATCAAGGTTTTCATAGGTAAGAAAAGCTGATATGGGATAGGACGTTGTGTGATTAGGATGTAAAGTATAAGTCAAAGTTTGGTTGAGGAGATAACAATGATATTCATCTAGATATGCAAGGGCTTTTGTCTGTCGTTTTGATCTAAGTGAAATGAGAAGAATATGATCAGAAGATTCTTGAGGAACCTGATCAGGAAATTCCTGAGAAATTGGAGGAGAAGTGACATAATTTGAATCAAGTTGATTGGATTCATCTGAGTTAGGAATGATAGGATCACAATCAGTTATCGTGGAAAGGAAATCATCTAGGACAGCTTCAAAGGAAGCAAGAAAGAGGGACTCAAGAACAAGAAGAGGTAAGACAGAATAATCAAATATATATGAGACTTTGGGAATATCTTTGAAAGGAAAAACAGTCTCATGAAAGACAACTTTGCGACTGATAGAAATAGTGTTTGTCTCTAAGTTCAGAACCTTATAACCCTTATATCCACTTGGATATCCCAGAAAAACACATTTAGAGGCTCGAGATGAAAATTTGTGACGATCTTTTAAAAGAGTGGAGGTGAAACATAAGCATCCAAAATCTCTAAGATGATCATAGGTAGGTAACTTGGACATAAGGAGCTCAAAAGGTGATTTGTTTTTCAAATGGGGAGAAAGTTTACGATTGATGAGATATACAGAAGTGAAGACACAATCACCCAAGAATAGAAGAGGAACATTGGACTGGAAAAGGAGAGCTCTAGCTACATTTAAGATATGTTGATGTTTTATTTCAACAACCGAGTTTTGTTGTGGTGTATAAGCACAAGAGAAGTAGTGAAAGATATCATGTTGTTTTACAAGAGAAGAAAAATTGAGCTCAGGAGCATTATCTGATCTTATGCTTTTGACTTTGGTGTGATATTGGGTTTCCACAAGTTTCAAAAAATTAGGGAAAATATCAAGAACATATCTCTTCGAAGGTAAAAGATATATTCAAGTTACCCTTGTACAATCATCAACAAAAGTTAAGAAATACTTATAACCTTCAGGAGTTTGAATATGAAATGACCCCCATATATTCATGTGAAGTAAGTCAAAAAGAGCAGGGAAAGTTTATTTGAAGAATGAAATGACAAATGTTTTTGTTTAGCAAGAGGACAAACATGACAAATAGAATCAATAGTTTTGTCAGTGGAAATGTCTAACAATTTGGATAAAGTTTGTAGTTTATAATGGGATGGATGGCCAAGTCTTTGATGGCAAATTTCTGATAAGATACTGCATACTTAATTGAGAGATGAAAGGGGGGAAAGATTGTGCTTCATGGGATTGGAGAACATAAAGATTTTGGTGAAGATTACCCCTCCCAGTCGTGTAACCCAAAATATGCTCCTAAAGCACAAAAGGATTGAAAGGGAAAATGAGACAGATATTAGAAGAGAATAGGACTGAAGTAGAGGTGTTTTTGGTGAGAGCACTGACGCTGAGAAGGTTGAATTTAAAGCTTGGAACATAAAGAACAGATGTGAGAATGAGATTCTCAGATAAGGAAATGAAACCAAAAATGGTAACGGGAGAGTGTTACCATCAGGAAAAGTGACAGAGGTGTTTGTGATAGTTTTAGTCGATGTGAAAAGACTAAGATCAAAACAAACATGACAGCTAGCCCCTGTATTTATTATCCATGATTGTGCAGGTAAAGTAAGGCGGTCTTTGATTCCAATAGAAGAACAAGAGGCTAGGATATGGGAAATAGTACATGGTTTTGGTAATGGTAAAGGAGTAAGGTGAGGTTGTGGTTGAGAAGTTGAAGCTGTCACGTCTGCTAAAGTGAACTTAGTTCCTGAAATCTGATTACAATTGTTCTGACCAGAGGAAGGAGTCCTAGAACACTTAGAAGACGTTGGACTTGATCAGAAGTGATGTTCCCTAGATAACCACCTTGTGAATCATGCAGAGATACACTACCAGATTCTTGTACCATCAGATTTGCTACATTCTCTTGTTTCTGGGGCCAAGAATTATTTTGTTTCATAGTCTGCTGAGAGGACTGAGATTGCGGTTTAATAGATGACCCTGATGGTTTATAACCTTGTGGATAGCCATGTAGTTTGTAGCACCTATTTACTGTATGTCCCAACTTCCCACACTAAGAATAAACCATTCGATTTTGGCCCCTGTTATGTCCATTGGTATAAGCACCAACCATAGGAGCTACTTGCTCTGGAGAATTTGATGACTGCGAAGTTTGGAACACACCTGAGCTTGTAGGTTAACCACCAGTCATAGATCTTTGCCTCTCCTCCTGAGATATCAAGTTAAATACCCTTGATATAGATGATTTTGGATCCATCATTAGTATCTGACCTCTTGTAGCAGTAAATGTATCATTGAGTCTCATAAGAAACTTCAATACACGTTCTTGCTCTTCTCTTTGAGCAAACCTCTTAAGATTGGAACAGTCCAAACGACCATAACAACAAGTATGATGAACTTCATGATTCTTTAATTCCTCCGAGAGTTGTTTAAGTTTTGTGTAATACTCGCTAACTGTTTTAGAACCTTGTACCTCAGAATACATTTTTGTTTGATTTCAGCGGTTCTAGGTCCATCACTTTGCTTGAATTGATCATGAATATCTAACCACATTTGTCTTGCAGTATTCAGATACATGATGCTTTTAGATATCAACTTTTCCACAGCATTCACAATCCAAGAACATATGATATTGTTGCATCTACTCCAGGAACCATAATCAGGATGAAATTCTTCTAGTTCCGGATATGATCCATCCACAAAAACAGCTTTGTTTCTAGCTCCTAGGGCCATTAACATAGATCTACGCCATGTATTGAAGTTTCCTATCCTGTTAACTTCTCAGAGACTAAGGATATACGTGCGTGATCGGCACTATGAACATAGAGAGGATTTGAGTTCAGATCTTGAAGAGAAGCTGTTATCGGAGATCGATTTGGCGGAACTTGAGTTTGAGCTGGTGTGGACTCCGGATTTGGTGTCGAGTTGACCGTGTTAGCATACGACATCGGCATTGTGCCAGAACGGAAGATTGAAGCTCAAACGAAGAGATATCAGAAGATATGAGCTCGAAATCACGAATTGATAATGTAAAATAAAATTGAATTGAAACGAGATAATGAATAAGCTCAAATAAACGATGAATCAAAGTATTGAAGCGGAAGAGACGAGCACGCAGCTCTGATACCATATTAGATGAAGGAACTCAGCTCCATTGATTGAGAGCTAAACGAAGAAGATGAATACATTTTATTATCATTTTTCATAAAGTTTGTTACAATATGATTTTACTATTTATACTAAGAACCAATTATTATTGACACTTAACCAACCCGGTTTAATAACCCGAATAGTCTAATAAGTTCTACCCATTACTGCTCACACTTACACAAATCCTATTACTCTATAATTCATACAAACTCCACTTGTCAGATTCTTGATTGAATCCCCCATGCTCTGTGTCCAAAGTTAACGGGCCATCATCTTGTACTGAAAGCAAAAAGGAACAAAGATCAGTGATACCTGACAGTATTTAGTTTGACAGGAGAGAATCTTACTGAACAAACAGGCATATGATTGATTGAATCCTTGCTCCAAGTTCACGGTCCATCATCTTGTACTGAAACCAAGAAGAAACAAATATCACCTCTTTAACTTGACACTATTTAGTTTGAAAAGAGAGAAGAACTTACTGCTCAAAATGAAGCCTTGAAGCAAGCTCTGTGCTCTCTCTGCCTGCTCTGGCGTACCCGAAATTCTAATCACATTCTGTGTTTCTCCCGGTCGGTCTTCAACTAAGGTTACACTAGCTCCAGACCACTGTGATCAAATGGGAATGAGTGTAAGACCAAACGTTTAAGATTTGATGCTCAAGACATGATTTGCAACCAAATCTAGTTCAGTTAGTAGCCAGTTTCACCTCACTAATTTGTGCAAGCTTGTTTCTTGATTTCGTAACAAGCTTAGGAATAACCTCGTCTGGTAAGACAACTTCAAGAGTGCTCCTAGTAACAAGTGGCACCGACATTCTAGAGCACACAAAAGGAGAGGTGTGAAACACGTAGTTCTCGCCTTCTTGGAATATATTTTTTATCTAAATTTGGGAGGTTCTCTACCTGCTTGCCGTGTTAGGAACCTCGTCCCGCTGTTCACTTTCACCCGCCTTTGCAACTGATCCACCACTTTCCTAAGAAAAACCCAGAAGGAAAATTACAGGAACATTGCACGGACTAGAACATTTAAGCTGCCTTCAGAGTATTCAAGTTCTTATAAGATAGCAATATTTCGTTGTTTCCATGTCACAACTGTCAATAAGTGTGAAACTAACTGATTACGGATGCATATGCATTGACAAGATTGAAGATGAGACCAAAAACCTTATATTGTGGCGCAATTGTGAGTCCTTCACGGGATTGAGTTGTGTTATTTGATGAAGCTACCTCTATTACTCCTGCAACACCTTCAAGAGGGCCAGTTGTGGATGTTGAAGCCGGTGGTGTTTCCTTCTGAGAGTTATCCTTGTACATATGACTCCTCAGCCGTAACGTTAATTCAACAAGCGCATCACGAGCTGCTCTGATCTCCCCAGTTATCTACATACACACGATTCTCTTTTTAGACCATAAGTTTAAAATATGCCCAACTCTTCAAAATTAGACAAACAAACCTGTACAACAACATCATTAATGGAAACATATCGAGCAATTTCTTCCCTTGCTAGGATTTGCACGTTTGCTCCAGTTACTCGTGATATCTCAGACACTGATCCTGCTTTCACTTCCAAACATACTGAGTCTCTAGATGAGACAATCAATCTCGTTGTTACAAGGTTATCTTTATCAGGAACAAGGTCAACGATCCGAGTCTGAATGTGGAGCAAGGCTTCTTGAGCAGGGAAAAGCTGGTCATCAGGTGCCTACGTAGAGTAAGAAAACAGAGCTTCAAGGTCACAGTTGTATACATAACAGCTACAGCTGAGGAAGATCTAGGGATGTTAAGAGAACCTCTTCTGAAGAAATGGTAATGATCTGCTCATCAAATCCAGCAACAGGTTCAGATACCCTCACGTCTACGCCAATCTCGTTCTGAAGCAAATCTAATATACCTTCTGATTCTCCAACAACCTTAACAATCTTGTCAACAGGACAGAGAATCCGGAACACAAGCTCTTCAGTGTAGAAAGGCTGTGCATTGTCACCAACTGGAGCTTCTTCTGCATAGTTGGACTGGCGAGAGCTGAAACTGTTATTCCTATAATGAAACCTATCTGACGATTGTCTTCTCTGCTGCGGGATGTAATCATCAGCAGGTGAAAAAGGCCGTTCTGGTGAATGTAGATGCCCCTGGAAATGACTGCGATCACGATGTTGACTCTCTCTTAGACGCGATGATACTATAGCTAAAGCGTTTCTCACTGCAGCTGCTTCACCTACAATCTAAAAGAGGCAACAGAACAACTTCATATGTAAGCAAACAACCATAGAGTAGTTAAACATAACAAAAAATGAGACATGAGTGGAACTTTTCAGACCTGAACAATCTCTTCAGACAAGGAGACACAACGAGGTAAGTTAGTTTCTCTTGGAAGAATCCTAATGTGAGTCTTGGTTTCGATCCTCATCTGCTCGATGATCTTACCACCTTTACCCAACAAGCAACCCACATGAAGCTTCGAAACCACAAGCCTCGTCACAACTCTCCCCCCTCCAGCTCTCACTCCGCCGTAATCCTCCTCATCTTCCGCTCCACCGTACACAAACTGAGGCTCACTCTCGAGAATCCTGTCGTGGACACTGAACAAAGCCTCCTGAGCAGGAGAGAAAGACGGCATTCTACCGTCGGGATCGCGGCGACGGTTATCGGAAATCTCGATGATACGCTCGGCGTCTCCGGGAACTAGCTCGTGAACGTTGATCCAAGCTCCGGTGTGTTGTCGTATCGACTTGATGATGGATCCTGATTTCCCGATGACGCCTCCTGCTTTGGCGTCGTGGCAGAGGACGCGGTAAGTCGTTGTTGCCATCGTTTCGGGGTGGGACTTAGACGGACGGCCGTTTCCTCCTCCTCCGCCGCCGCCGCCGCCGCCACGGTATCTGTTATTACCTCCGCCTCCGCCGCTGTAATTATGGTTGTAGCGAGGTTTAGACCTTCCGATGGAGTCTCCGTCGTAGTCTTGGTCGTAGTGATAGTTCCTCTTCGATCTAGATCTCTCCATTTGACACACAATCGGAAAATAAAACTCGAATTTTCTCGGGAAATCAATTCAAATTCCAAGTCAAGTCAAAAGAGAGGTGTACAGTAATCAATTACTTCCCTTTCTCGGAAAGTGAAGTAAAAATTTTCTGTTACTTTCATTCGGAGATATCCAGAAGCAGAGCAATGCAAAGAGTTATCCGATTTTTATCTTCTTCCTTGAGGGTTCTTGAGAATTGAGTTTCTGAAGCTGAGAGAGTAGAGAGACTCGTGCAAGGGTCTTGACTTCTTTGGCTAATGCACTAGGCCTCAACACCTCTCAAACGGTGTCGTTTGCCGCCTTCAAAACCTCCCAAAATGGGTGTTAGATATGTTTCTAGGCAGTAAAATTTAGATGGAGATGAGGACTTTACTCTACATCACCCTAAAACATCTAGTAAAATTTTATTATGACTCCAAGATATTCTAAGATAATTATTTTAAATTTTTTATCTTAAAATAGTATTTAAAAATAATTAAAATAAATTTTATTAAAAGGTATAAATCTAAATTAAAATATGGATTATGCCTTTAGTTTTCTAAGTTATTTACTATGAAATGTCACTGTTATATTAATTATCATTAATAAATAACATCCTAAAATCTAGCTTAAGAAAAGATTTAAACAAGATATTTAAATTTCACCAACGATAACTAAAGCATTGATTATATCTTTATATCTTTGGCCCTTAATGACATGTTTCTAATGAATCTATAGTTGTTACTATAAACAATGATTCCATAGCAATATATAAGTATTGAATATTTTTATGGTCATTATTAATGAACTAATATATTTGGACATTAACATCTAAAATACTTATATCCTCATATATTTATTTATCTTCTCTATTAAAAGAGAAGTACAAAAAAAATCTAATAGCCAAAAATCATAATAAGACCATTTCATCGATTTATTATTATGACATTTTTGATTATTTACTTTAATCAAACAAATATATATAATTTTTAAAAATCAAAATGAATTAAGTTTAATTATAAATTTAATTATTTTTAGTTCAAACAAAATCAGTTGAGGAAAATCTAACAAAATCTAATTAAAGTGTTGTAATGTTTTTATAGAATAATGCATTATTTAATTTTGTAATTAATAATATTGTAAATTAATTAAGTAAAATTTTGAAAACAAGAATAAAATTATATGCTATCTTTTATAAATTTTATAATTATAGTTTCTCTTCTCTATAAAAAGATAAGTACAAAAAAAATCTACTAGGCAAAAGTCATAATATGACTATTTCATTGGTTTATTATTATGATATTTTTGATTATTTACTTTAATTAAGCAAATATATATCATTTTTTAAATCTTAATGAATCAATTTTAATTATAAATTTAATTATTTTTAGTTCAAACAAAATCAATTGAGGAAAATCTAACAAAATCTAATTAAAGTATTTTAATGCTTTTATAAAATAATGCATTATTTAATTTCGTAATTAATACTATTAATACTATTGTAAATTAATTTTAAGTAAAATTAAAAATAAAATAAAATTATATGCTATCTTTTATAAATTTTATTATTATAGTTTATTGATATTAAAATGAAACTACTATCTTCTCTATTAAAAGAGAACTGTTATAAAAGTATGGGGGAATTGTATCTTTTATTGCTGTGAATAGAATGTTATCGAGATACATAGGTGCCCTTTATATATATAGGGACTTAGAGATAACTACAACAAGGAATAGGATAACTACTACAAAGTATATTCCTCATAGGTTTAGGAATAGATAAGTGTAAACCCACTAGGATTAGGTTTATCTCTTCATGCTGGTCCTTATCCAATCTCGGCATGGATCTACTATCCTTATCTTCATTTCCATGTGACTCCATTTCCATGATGGTTATTGCATCCACACTAACTGGTTTACAACACTCCCCCTTGGATGTTATAACCATCTAGAGTTCATAATACGTTTTGATGTGTTGCCTCATTAAAACCTCTCTATGGTAAACCCAAAACCCAATGTGGTAAAAAGGGAACCCATAGACAGGAAAAAGAGTACAACCGTATTACTCCCCCTGTTTTGTACCTCATTGGATGTTCTTCAATCCTATCTTGTATAATAACTTCTTGAATGTAGAGGTTGAACAAATCAGCTTGGTTCTTACTTGACATCACTCGCACTTCTTGGATCTCGTTGTTGATGTGTACATATCAATGTGGTCGGATATGCTGGTCTATGTCCTTTTGGCGAATCATCATCACGTGTTGTGCTATTTCTCATGATGGGTCACGATCTTGAACCATTATCTTCAGTCTTTATGGGTAATGGTCGAACCTTCTAAGTTTGATTATCATTGACCTTGACGTTTTGGTTTATCGACCAGTTTGTCCATTTGCTTCATGTGCTGTTTAATGTTTCCGGATGGTTAGATGATACTTGCGGCCTTGGTTTGTTCCTCTTGATCTTCACGAATTGTGCTATGATCCATTATGGGTCACGGATCACTTCCATATATTTGCATCGTCTTTATAGATGACCGTCGATCCTTCTCATCCAGCGTTTGAATCACTATCGACCATAACACTTTGACTCTTCATCGACCATATTTCTGGATGGTTGTTTGATATTTGCGGCCGTGCCTACTTCATGAGCCTTCACAAGATTGTATTTCCTCCATGTGCAAGTACATAACCTGTTTTGATTTTCTTATGTGGAACAAATATATAACCTGAAAACCTGTATTAGCAAAACCAGTTAACCCCTCTTCGGGTTAGTTAGTTTGGTTAGTATAAACAAACTTAAATCCTTTCGTTTCTTGTAAATAAATAACGAAGTATAAGTTTACCTTTGGTTCCTTAGAACCTTCCATTACCTTTCTTTATCATCAGCTACTATACATACTGATGGATCATGGACGTGACCAATATATTCATTTGATGTGGATCTGGTCGTCCATTTTAGACAATGGTTAACTATATGGCACCTATGGCCAACGACCTTAGCATTCGTGGTTGGGTCTTGTGGTTCAATAAATACACCACGACCTTCTTCTTTCTTTAACCACGACCACAACCATTCGTTTCTTGACTATTATGGTCTTATACAACTGTTTGGTCGTTCATAAGTATCTCGACCATTTGCCATGTGATCGGTCGTACATCGACCATCAATTTCTTGGTCGGATGGGCTTTGCCCGTATGCATACTTGTGGCCGTATGGTCAGCCATTTTGATTTTCTGACCTTAATACTTTTGGTCACATATTTATTCATAAGGTTCCCCTGGCCGTAATCAAGTTAGCTTATATGGACCTTGGGTAAAACCTTTAATGCGATCGTATAGTCGACTATACCCATGCCATTGTTCTTCGACCACAACCATTATGGTTGGACATGGTGGGATCCTCTTTTGGCCTCGACCATCTCATATTATTTTAACATATACATGATTATAAACCAACAATAAAACCATATAGATTACGATCTTATGATCCAAATATCATGATCATAACTTATCTAAGAATCAATCGATAACTCGTATCGTTTTGGAACCAATCAACTTTTCTTATAAGTTGGTTTTATTATAAACACAAGGAATTTCATTTCCATAATACATGAACTGATTTTGATAATTCTTATTGAACTCTATCACTTATTATCATTTGGTCGATCATATTATCTTAAATCGTATGCAGCTGCATTTTATCAGTTCATAGACGGCTAAGGAACAAAACCGTTCTTTGAGAATTTCTTTTCTCATTTCATTTCATGGTACCTTTATCATTCATATCCAGTGATTAATATATTGCTTACTACATCATCATTTCTTTCTTTCCATATACATATATCCAGACATTATCATTTCCAAATCATAGTAGCCTTCACCACATATCTTATATCATTTTATAATCTGTTCCTTTGGTCTCTGTGAGTAACCTTGTGTAATCAAGCCATTCTTTAAATGCTTTTAAGTAAGGATATATAGACCTCAGATCACGTGGCCTTTCTAATATATCTCATATCTCACGATTTACACTTCACAGAACTCATTCACTGGTTTATCAGATGGCGTTCTATGGCCAATACGTCCATCATTTCAATATGTTCTTTAAATCCTTCAAACCACACGTTTTTCCTTGAACCTTATAACCTTATCTTTTATGATTCATAATTCATGATCTATGAGTACTCACACGTGGGTTCATGATCCTCGCTTTATATTTAAGTGCTACTTTGTATGCGCAGTTTTATATCATCGGTATCGATACCCTTTTCTGCGTTCCATTGTATTCCAGACATGACATAGTTGATTGCAATCTTATGACCTTTAATACCTTGGTGTTTGGCGTCCCAAATCACCTTAAGTACCATGGATTTTGGCGTCCCAAATTCCATTGAATGGTATTTTATATTGTGGTCGACCATTTTCTATGTCTGGGAATGGTTTCCTTTTATGACCTCGGGAATTTATCATTTCTATGCACCATTTCATTTCCTTCCGAGGTTCCTTTATCTTATGGAACATATTGGTCTATCATTTATAGACTCTGTAGCAACTTTATTGTGTCTCTTCCAGGACAACAATTCATTTGGTGCAAGCTGGTTTAACTTTTCATTTCATTTCGGGTCAATGTGTCTGGCTTTTAGTATTGCTAGCTTTCATATCATTTCATTATATTCATATGGACGTCTATATTTCTAGTCCGAGGATCTTGCCAAGACAATGATGGTTAATACCATCCTTATTTCATTCATTCTCGTTTTATATATCTCTTTACCAGCTTATAACTTTCTCCTTTCAATGTTGGATGATCTGATTACTTATCACTTGTAATCTGTGTTCTTGGCCACTAATAAGATCACCCATGTTTGGCTCAAGACTTATTTAAAATCGTGGAGAAAGATGTATTTTCATCCAACATATATTCTCATCCTCAATCCTCTTCTGAGGTTTCGTTTTAAATGGCACATATGTTTGTGGTGGTATATTCAAATTTCTTTGATAAGGTTTATGTGTTTATGTATGTGTCTGGATTATGACCCTTAATCTGAGATGAGAATATCTATGCACACTTATATGGCCTGATGCATTTTAATCTTTAAACATGTAAGTTCATGTGTCCTTAAGCACTAGTTAGTGGCCATTATGTTTTCAAAGAATTCGGCCAAGTGCATTTGGTAATGGCCTGAATTCGGCCAACCCACATTATGAGACTTTATCACATGTGATTGTAGTATGTTCATGGATTTCGGTTTGTCCTCACTTCCCTCATGGACATACTATCATCATC